>CAUJRU010000263.1:0-547918 GCA_963277665.1 Viscum album | reverse complement strand
ATTAAAATTTATTAATATCTGGTGAAATTTGTGTGATCATAGCAACTACTTTCCCCATTATAGATCCCATAACATTTAATTGATCAGGAGAAAAATCATTGTGTTTTCTATTACATTCATAATTAAAAATGTGTGATCACTTTACTTCCATTAACTATAATAAAAATTAATTTAATTAGAGACACTAATCATTATTTAAACCACTTAATCATCAATAATAACTTTTACGGTGTTTAAATCATGATACCTTCATTTCAATCTATTTCACATTAGGATTAAACGAGGTTATGCATAGCCATCAGCTAGTTAAATCCTTCAAGGTTGTTCATAAATATTTTGAATTTCCAAATCATATCATCTGAGAGTGTCAATCGTGGTGGGTAGTAAGGCCCCTTATCGTGCATATGTTCTTTATCGATTCTAGATCAATACAGTGTTTTTAGGGTTGTTACCCTTAAGTACAGATATTCCAGGTACATATCTTCCTATAGTATTTAGATATGGATCTATTTTTTTTGGAAACCAATCTCTCAATCCTTTATAAAAATTCTGTCATATTTTCTTAAACATTCACTCATCCTTGGACTTATCCTTAGATAAATCCCGAGACATATCCTTAAAAATATCTCTGGGGAACTCACTAATGTTTTCTCATCATAGTTTTCACTGGCTAAAAAATCATTTCCTTTGATACCAACGATAGTGAACCAGTATTAATATAAATGGATATTATGTCTTTTTATATGAATATTCATTACATTATAGAAACACATGCCCGATGACTATAATAGTGTCATGAATTTTGAAAAATGGAACACAATCTCCTAACTTAGTGAAATGTATTCAATGTTTCCCACACATATCGTCCCATTTACTACCCCTAATTAAATCCATCATTCATAACCTTTGTTTTTAAACATAATAAATTGTAAGCTTATATTTTTATTATGGTTAAATAAAGGATATACATAAGCATAACATGGACCTAAGTGTATGATAATTTTCGTATAACATTTGGAGATCATACCTCACATATCAAAGCTCAAAATCATGAGTCATGGAATAAATATTTTCAGTTCATACAACATGAATCATAAGAAAATAAAATAACATCAGTCTTTATAGAATAAATTTTAAATAATATATTGAATTTTTTCATACACATAAGAATATAAAATCATAAGTTAAGGTTATCCACAAAGACATCAATAATGTGTTAGTTTTGGGTTGACCACCGGCGTACCTGATTCGGGCTTGGGATAATGACCTGTGTACCCTATAGTTTTCAAGATTGTTCTAGCCACCATTATTCCCTCTTGTTTTTCGAGGATTGAGATAAAAAACTATGTACCATCATGTTTTTTATTATTGGTCTAACAACATGTGTACCCTCTTGTTTTTAGGCAGGGGCTAACAACCCTTGTACCCTATTGTTTTTAGGATTGGGATAACAACTTGTCTACCTAATTTTTTTGGTCTTCAGATAACAACTCATGTACCCTCTCTTTCCAAGATTGGGTAACAACTCTTGTACCATTTAATTTTTAGGCATGGGATAACAACCCATGTACCCTCTTGTTTTCAAGCATGGGATACCAACACATGTACCCTATTATTTTTAGGCGAAGGATAACAACCTTGTATCATCTCATTTTCAGTCTTGGGATAATAAACCATGTACCATATTTTTTAGTCTTATAATAATGATTCGGGTACCCTCAAACATCATATAACATTTATTATTAATGAATGCATTAGAGGAATATGTAGGCCCCACCATACACATAATGAACCAATACGTACATGTTCCATAGGATCATAAAAAAAATAGTCATATCATAACCCATGAACTGAAATGTGTGACATAAACAGTCAAACATGTATTAACTTATTGAAAATAGACAGTTCTTCAACTAATTCTGTCATAGTATAATCCCTGTAGAGAAATTTTGTTTCAAATCATATAACATGTAGAATAAAAATGGGATTCATAAATATTATTTCACCAAAACATAAACCATTAAGAGAATTAATATGAATGGTACCCTTGGGTTAATTACCCAAAAAGGCATCAGTAACACCAATAGATTTCATCTTTGATGGAAAATAATATTGAAAGACCATTTAAAACATTTTCATAGGAAAATATTCTTTCCACTTTAAAAAACCCATTTTAAAATATAAAACATTCTAAAAACCATTTTATCTTAAAATATATTTGAAAACATACATTGGAATATTAAAAGTAGTTTGACTGTGTTTTTGTTTGAAAATATCTTTGAAAAAATATAAATTAAACATCAACGAATGGAGTGGTAATTATGGAGGCTAATTTAATACATGAATATATGTAAAAACAAATATTCCTTTCATATTGTTAATAAAATTCAAAAAATCCTTAATCATAAAATTAAAGCAATATAAATTTTAAAAAGAATTTCTAAAAAATTAATAATTTGTTAAAAATGTATATTAAAAATCATATGATATTTGAAGAATATTTTTTAAAACATTTATAGAAACATAGTTTTGGGAGAAAAGGATTTCAAATTGAAGAGATAAATTATGTCATATTTTCAATAAACAATCTTAATTATCTTAACATCCAATAAGTTGAAAAATAGTACAAATACTTTTATATGTAATTAATAATTATTTTAGGAAATAACTAATTAGATTTATGGAGATATGGATTATAATATTTCATCAATGGTATCATAATCATAAACAATCTCGATAAATATTGAGAGTGTTACAATAATATCATACCTCTTCAGTAAATTTGAATCATAATAACCATGAAATATTAACATTAAATTAAGATTAAAATGTCATGAAAATATATATATTCATGATATATAATTTAAAAGGACAATTATATACTCTTCAGAAAATATTATAGGTGCATAACATAACATGTGTCTCAATGAAGGTAAATTCAGAAAAAATTTCCTCACCGATTTGGTATCATTTAAACCTTATACCCTATGAAATAGATATCCCTAAACAGATATTTAAATATTAAATTATTATTATTAGAAAACTAAAATATATCCATGGGTAATATAAACACCACATACAATTAATTGGTGGAAAACATGGATTGTGTCCTGGAGAAAATAAAAGTGACACATAAATCACTTACAACTTGAGTAAATTATGAATCATGAGATTCATGAAATAATAACATCAATTGAAAAATTTAATTCCATGAAATAATTTAAATTCATGATATAAACTATCATAGAGAAATGCACACAACACATAAAATAAACAAGTGGTATATTCAACATAATTCTCACAAAAATAAAAGTGAGACTAGAAATCCCCTTACCTTATGTATTGACTTTCTTCATAAATGTTTAAAATTCCAATAAAATAAACATTAGATTATTATAAATATAAATTAGAACCATAATGTTATGTATTATCGAATATTTCATTATTTCATTATATTTCCAACTTATTAACAACTATATGTTAATGTTACATTTCGGGTAATAATCAAATTATTTTTCGTACATGTTTTGACATGTGATTTTTGGTCCTCTTACTTTGATCCTGATTTCCAAATTTCATGAATGTAAAAAATGAGATATATTTCATATATATACATAGTATATGTATTTATATTAATATGTTAAATATATAAAATGGAAATGGAATACACCATTCACGGAGTGGGTAGTTCGTACGCAAGCATGAATGTTGTATCCATTTTCTTATCAAATTGAAAGAAAGAAAAGTGAAAGAAATATATATATATATATTATTAAATTATAATTCATATTTCATATATATCACATATCTCTTTTAATATCATCCTCCATAAATTCCAGGTAAACCATGAATGAATCACATTACATCGTGAGGCGGTAGTCTGTTGTACACAAGAGTGACATTATAGTATCCCCACAAAATGGAAAGCATGAAAGTATGTTTGATATAAAAATTTTAGAATAATAATAAATTATTAAAAATAATAAATTTCATAGATAATTTCTAATCCATCATTATTATCAACAATGAAAAGTGGTAATGGAAGAATGAATGACATATGTGCATGATGCAGTAGTCTTCCATACACACGAATGATGATTGCACAACACACTTGATGGATGTCTATGATTTTTTAGGCTATAACCCTAAATTAATAAAATATATTATATTTTAGATAATTATTGTAAGAACCTAGATCCTATTATTAGGTATGGATCTTTTTTTCTAGTGTTTTCAGAAGAAAAAAAACAGATGTTTTTGTAAATTTAAGGAGTACATGCCATGTACATAAGAGTAAAAAAAAAGTAATCAGTTGTCGCGGGTAGCCGTGTACGGGATGTATAGCAGCCAAGTACATTTCCATGTTGGGTGACATGGATACCACCTAATGTGGGGTCCTATAAAGGCATATACATGGCGTGTATATTTAAATAACAGTCCATGTATTTTTATTTTTATTTGATATATCGGACCTAGGTCATGTCTCATTTAGAGAATAAACATTGTCCAGAAGGCCACAGAGTATACATAGTTTATTCTGAAGGGGGTGAATGTTTTATAGTCATGAAATAATTCTTATTCAGATTGACGTAGATGTCCTCTAGAGTTTTAGGTCTGAGATTAGGTTTTTCTACATGTTAAACAAATTTTGGGACAAAAGAGGATTAGGAGACAGGGTAAGATTTCACTAAGATATGTTAGGACATTTGAGTTTTTGAAGAGAGTTGGTCTGATTTCCTAACAATTTTTGTAATCTCAGAGGTACCGAGCTATGCACGACATTTTCCAAGTTTTCTAGCTACAACATTACTTCTCAAACTAGTCTCTTGTTTTACAACCCAAGGAGGTTAATTTGATGGTGGACACATCATTCAAGAATAATCTTATCCGGATTATTGATCAAATCATGAAGGATCTCTATTTATAGTATGTTATTTTTGTATGGGATTTGTGGCAGCACGGGCGAGTATAGGACAAGAGATGAGAGAGGGATGCCGATGTGCGATCATAGTTTCCAGAGTTGTTCAAGGATTCGTCATCATTGACACCTTGTTATGGAAATGAGGATGAAATTATTTATGGGGGGATGTTTGTAAGAACCCATATCTTCTATTAAATTATGGATCATGTTGTCTTGTGTTTTTGATAAAAAGAGTAGTTTCGGGAAATTTATGTAGTACACACCACATACATAGGAGTACACACCGCGTACCCAGTTTCCACTGGTAGCTGTGTACTGGCTGTGTAATGGCCGAGTACATGGCCATGTGTGGTGACCTGGATAACACCTAAATTAAGGATCTATTGAGACATATACATGACTTTTATCATTAAATAACATGTCATGTATTTTTTATTTGATATATTAGACTAGGGTCACATCTAATTTATAGAAACATCTTCTTTTGGCTCTGTTTCATCTAGGAGTGACCGGGATCAAAGATTATTCTCCGAGCCCAGATTGGATGACCGTGCTATGAATTGAACACCATAGATTGAATTGGAATCGCATCGGGGAGTTCTTACTTGTTCTAGAGACTCATCTCTTTATTTCTCCTCTTTCATGAGATATCAATGGTTGAATGATTTAGATGTTTTTGTAGATCTATGGTATTCTAGGTCGATTCAGAGGATGAGGATCAACTATATCGTTCAAACAACAATGAGGTAGGTGGAATTTCTATAGAGTTTCGTTGAGTTAATTGGGAAAACAAGTTCCCAATAACTTTTATTAGGGTATTGAGTGTCTAGGGAATCTACCCTATTAATTTCTGTCATTCCTTGTTTCCTTGAGTATGGGTTTTTATAATAAATAGGATTATTTATCTTTCAATAAATGTTTTTTTACCATGATTGATCTGATATTGGTAGTTGGGTCTAGGATTTCTTATTAGGAAGCTATTTTTTCCATTCTTAGTTCTATTAAGATGGATTGATATTATCTTACGTGCTTGTGTTCTGCATTATAGATGTTTATACAAGTATTATTTTTTATTTACTTTAGCTATTGAATATCATTTCTAAAGTATTTATTTACATAGGTTTTTGGGAACCTAGTGTAGAGATACCATAGGGGGGATTGACATTGAGGGCTTCCCTAGAGTATTTATTATACATTTCACACTATGAGACTATAGGGGGGAGTGATGTTGGGTTCTCCCTAAATGTTTCTATAGTTATCACTATGTGACAACATGGGGAATTGACATTGAGTGCTTCCTTAGAGTGTCTTCAGTTAATCATTAATATATTATAGGGGGAATTGATGGTGAGTTCTTCCTCAGATTGTCTTTTTTTTTCATGAGACCAAAAGGGTTAGACGGTGTGTTCTATCTTAGAGGGTTGTTATATATTTATTATGGAATGATAAGTTGAACCAGAGTGGTTAGGCTCTGGGAACATTCCTGGAGGGTTACATATGAAATATTGGTTGAATAATTAATTAATGTAAATGAATGTAGTTCAAACTGTAAGGCTGTATACTTTAGATAAATTCCTTGTTTATTAAATCATTTTGAATATTTTCTACATATATATATATATATATATATTAACTGATCGTTAGACACATATCATTGGGTGATCTCCTACTAGGATTTGTCTCACACCCTCTGTGGGTCATGATTTTGGGCCCTAATGGATTATATTTTTGAAGGTATTAAAAAGGGAATCCTCTATTATACTTTATGAACCTGATTGTTTTAGAGCTGGAGTGTGTGGGACCATGTTGAGGATTGCGATGCTTATGGTGTTAATTTGTTTTGATTGTACTTTTTTTAGTACTGTATTCCATCATTGTGACTTGTTTGGATTATTTCTTAAACATATGTGACATGCTTCATTTATATATGTTCTTTAATTGTTTATTTACTTTCAGTCTTTATCTTTTTACTTATTGTATGGTATTACTATTTCCACTACTCATATCTTCTTGTTTCTGTTGTGTTACTCTACCAATGAGGGCATAGATTCCCCACTATAACACCCAAGGTGTTTTCTTCAAATTAGTAGCATCTGGCGTTTGGGGAAATTCGATTTAGACCATGTGACTAACTAGGTATGGGGTACCTTTGGGCGACACCTAGAACTAGGACATTACAATTAAGTTATTATATAATCATGGTATAAAAATATTTTGAGGCATCAGAGGAATAAATAATACAAAAACATTCATTGATGAACGTTACCTCTTCTTTATGTATCCACTTTTGGTTTTCACAAAAGAACTCTAATGGTTGGATTTATATCCAATGTTAGGATTCTATTATTAGATTTTGGAATTTGTGAAGTTATTTTTTTAGGGATTGTTCAAGCCGAATATATTGAGATGTGTGAATAATGGGGTAGATTGAAAGCCCATATATAACGGAGGGGGAGTGGAATTCTCATTAATTCCAGAAGGTAAACATTATTGGTAGGTATCCCTTACATCATATGACTCAAATAATGATGCATTTTTTGATACAATATGTTATATCATCTAAAAAATGGATATAATGTGGGGTTTGGACAAGTTTCTATCTAATTTCTTCTTTATGTTTAAAGATTAATTTCTTGGTAAACTAGTATTACTCTAAATCATTGTGATTAATTTTAAATCTTTTCAAAAATCATTATTGTGATAAAATTATGTTAAAATTACTATACATTATAAATTATAAATATTACAACTATTTAATCCATTTTTCTATATTAAATTCATAGATGTGGTATAAATTAATTTAAAATTAACTTGGTTGAAGTGTTGAGGAAACAAGTTTTTAATGTGAAAAGATCAAAAGTTTACAATGTTTTTATATTAAGTCTCAATATGTAATTTATTCCAATTACCTATATCGAAATAATAGATTTTAAATTTAACTAAATATAATTTATAAAAAAATATAAAAATAAATTAACTATATAAATAAATTAAAAGATAAATATTTTTTCAATTTAAAAACCATATTTTTCTCAAGTCAACAAAAAATTAAACATCTTAGAAAGATACAAAAAATTCATCCTAAGATAATTTTAATATTATGATTTAAATAAAATGTTTTTATTGAAATATATTTTATAAACGTGTCAATTAATATAATATAATTATGACATTATAAGTTTGTAAAAGTGTATTTATGAAAAATACATCATTTAATACATAAAAATTGATTTACTATTATATTTTTATAGAAATATTGATAATATTAATATTAAAGAACTAATTAAAAATATAATATATAAATCCAATTAAATACATTCGTCAAAAGTGGTTTTTTTAATTTATTGATATAAAATGTTCTTTGGGTGTATTAAACTAGTTATTCTGAAAATGAATTTATTTATATTCAAATTGATCAAACATTGATTTATAATGAATTGGTAATAGAAAAATGAAATTTATATACATGTACTAACATTATTTTTATAATTTATGTAATCTTATTTATATCATTCGTTCCAATGGTAGATGATAACGATAATATTTTTTTAATAAGAGTATTAATATTATATTGAAATTTGGTAAAACTCTTTTATATGTGTAATAGAAGTGGATAAAATAACTTGATATTGTGTGTTAAACTAGAAATAATAAGTTCTTAGTGTACTATAATCTAAACTCATTATATCATTAAACATAATACATCAAATAATCATGATTTATTCAAAAAACCAATTCCTAAAAAATCATGGTGTTATCATCAATACCACTTAAAATATATTTTTTATTTTCTTGTGTTCAGAGCCTGCAAAAGCCATTTTTTTCTATAATCCAGAAGAAGAAGTGGATCAGTGGTGAAATCCTATCATGAATACAAGTTAATAATATATGATTGATTCCAATGAATGGGATGTGTTAAATAATTTATTTTTCAATAAGTACTTTCCTTGTATTATTCAAAAGGAAATGGAGAAGGACTAAATTCTGTTAAAGAATAAGGATGATAAATATGTTTGTATTTATGAGGAAAATTTTACAAGATTTTTGAGGTATTATTGTGGTATTATCATTGAAACTGGAAGTAATATTATTAAATTATTTAGTATATTAAATCCAAGTATTTTTCAGGCATTGGCCATAAGGTATTTCTGTATCTATGAAGAAATTGTTTTTTATGCTATAAATGAATAAATAATGATGGGAGTTACCATCAATCTTATGGTTTTGATAAAAAAATAATGATGGTATTAAATAGAAAATATATAAAAAATGGGTAAAAGAATATGATCTTTAATTCATTCTGAAAGTGTTAAAGGAAACATAGAAGAAATTTTAATAAAGGATATAGTAATGGTTTTAATTGTGGAGAGAATGCTCATCAAGAAATTGATTACTGAAGTGTTGGAAAGAAGTTAAATAATAACGAAAATAGGGAGACATATATATATAATTCCCTACCCACACTCTAGTGTTTCAAATTCAATGAGTATGGAAATTATAAAATCATTACCCATATATGAAGGTGAATGATGTAGATCAACAAAAGAAACTTATTATGTAGAGATAAAATGGTAAATATAATGTGATCAACACTTCAGATGATGGGTATGATAAAAGTGTGGTAAAAGGTACACCAACCATCTACTCTATAAATACTACTGTCATATTTTATTCTAGATCTAGCCACTTATTAATATATTAAGAATATACTAAGAGTATCGAAATACCACCTTAATAAATATATATTTAATAATAATTGAAAACCTCTAATGGAATGAGGATCAAATCTCATGTCTATGATTCTTATAGAGTTGAAGATTGTGGGAATGTGCTTCAGGAAAAAAATATTATTCTCACTTTGGTTGAATTTAATGATATCCTAAAAAAGGATTGGATTTCACTACAAATATCCCAAATCAATTTCTGAGCAAGGGACTTCATGTTTAACATTCCAAACCAACCTATGATTTTCTATCAATGCGATGATAACTATGAACCTTTGATGGGAACCAAGTCCATTTTATGGGTATTGATTCCCATTAAAATTGGGTTTTTTCTTAGATGTTTTGGGAGAAACTCAACATTAATGATATTCACATTGCAAAGATGTTACTTGATGTCTTTTTTGAATAGTTGAAAAGCCTCCCCCATAACCTTATGTTGTATTTTGAATATAATACATACCTGGTGCTACACCTATTTCAAATAATCCTTATAAAATATCCCTAATTGAGTATTCAGAATTGAGGTTGAAAGTATTAGATAATATTGAAAAGGTATTCATTCTACCATGTTTTTCACCTTCGGTTGAACTTCTTATTTTTGTCAATAATAAATGTGGATCGATGGAACTATAAATTGATTATATTGTGCTGAAAAAGATCACAATCAAGAACAAGTTTCTTATACCCATTATTGATGAATTCTCTAATCAACTACTTAGAGATCATTACTTTTTCAAGGATGAACATAGTTCTGTATATCATCAGTTGAGGGTCAATAAGGTGGATATACCCAATATATCATTCCATACAAGGTATGAACACTATGAGCATTGAATGATTACAACCAGTCTTACTAATTCACCCTCCAACATATTCAATTTAATGAATATAGCCTAGAGATTAAAATTATTAGTTTTTGATTGTATTTATATGTGATATTATTATTTATTAATAGAGAAAGGAATAACATGAATATCACTGGATAATTGTACTAAACACCAAAAATTAGGAGATGTTGTATAGAAAAATTTACATAGTGTGAATTTTGGCTATAAAAGGATTCTATTTTTTGTCGCATAATCTAAAGATATGTTATATTGTTGGATCCATAAAATACAGAAGTTATAAAATGTGACCGAGACCAAACATTATGATAGAGATTTTAGGTTTTATTGGTTTGACAAGATATTATTTACAGTTTGTGGAGAACTTCTCAAAAATGTCTAATAAAATAATCATGTTATCTTTAAAGGGAAACAATTTCCTTAGAATGGTTAAATCTAAGGACAATTTCATTGAACTGAAGGGAAGATTAGTCAGGGAACATTTTCTTACATTATGCTATAGCGGAGAAAGGTATCTAATCTATAGTGATTCATAAACGAAGAGAATGGTATACATTCTCATGTATAATAACATGGTCATATATTAAGCCTTACTAAAATTGAAAGTTCATTAAAAAAATTACACTACTCATGATTAAAAGATAGATATGTTTATTTTTTAATTAAATGTACAGAGGAATTATATTTACATAGAAAACTATAGTATATATACCAATACAAAATTTTTAATGTATATATTCCCACCAATGTATTTGAATATTTTCTAGAGATTTTGGTTGGTGCGGATGAAAGAATACTATAACTCAATACATAACCACTATGAGAAAGGGAACACGGTATCCCATGCATTGATTTGAAAGGATCCTGCAAGCTTATATATGACGGGGATCAGAAAAGATCCAATATTTAGTTATTTGAAAAGTATGGATCATGAAATATTTATGGAAGGGGAGAAATATTATCTTTCTCAAATAAGTTTTCATATATCAATCCATGTGTAGATAAAAGATGTAAATAAGGAAGATATGGAGATGCAGAAGAATGTGATAAATGTTCTTGATTTTATCCTTGATCATGATTGAATGATAAGGTTTGGGAAATTTTTATGTGTTCCATCCTTACCAAATTTGATGAAATAGATATTAGTAGTAGTTCATAGTTTAAAATTCTATATTCATCATAAAGTAAAAATGAACTATAAAGATCTTAAAGATAATTTTTTGTGGGATGGAATAATGATAGATATTGTAGATATTATATCATGGTGCTTGGTATGTCTGCATGTTATGGTTGGAAGAAAAAATTTTAAGGGGATTTTACAACCATTAACCATACTATAATTTAAATATTAAAACATAACCATGAATTCATTCATTGGACTCCCCAAAAAATATAAAAGAAATAATGATATATGGATTATAGTGGATCACCTTACAAAGTCAGTACCCTTCATCATTATCAGAGAAAATTCATCGGTCCATAATCTTTCAATAATATACATTAATGATGTGATAAGGATTCATGGAATACCACATTCAATTATATCTAATTAGCATCCCAGTTTTACGTTGATGTTATAGCATATTCTTTAGAAAGATATTGACACCGATTGATTTTCCACACCACATATCACCCTTAGATATATGTTCAGTCATAGATAACCATTAAAACACTATAGGATATGATGAGATCTTGTTCTATGTATTTTAATTGTTGTTGGGATCAATACCTTCATCTAGAATTTTTTTCATTATAATAATAGCTTTCACTATATCATTTAGTTTTATTCATAGGATGTCCTCTATGGAAACAAGTATAAAAATAAAATATAATATGATGATTTTTTAGAGTGAAATAATTTTGGACCTGAGCTAGCTAATAGAATGGCAGAGAAGGTTTGAGCCATTCAGCAACACATAATGGCGACCAAAAGTCTGTAGAAAAGATATGGTGATAATCATCAATGTGATCCAGAATTTGATGTTGGTGACAAGGTGTTTCATTGAAATTATCCTTCAAATAAGGTTATGAGATATATAAATAATGTAATTTTAATCCCTACGTATGATAGACATTTTGATATCCCTGATCGAAAAAGGATTATTTTTTTATCGCTTGGCGCTTCCACCAAACCACTTCAATGTCCACAATGTGTTTGATGTTTCTCCCTAGAGAAAGTCCATATAAGATCCATAACATGTATTTAATTGATTTTTCATATAATTAGAGAATGAAATTTGTTATGTGGAACTACCAATTGAGATTTTATATCATACAGAGAATGTGATTCGATATATTTTGTTATATGCAACACCATGTTTTAACGAACCACAATATATTATTTATATTATTAATTAAAAATTCCCATTATAAACTAGATATTAAACATGGTAGTGTGAATAGCAAAAACAAAATTTCTAAAATGAATTAAAATTGATTCATATAATTAAAACATATTTATTAAAAAGTACTTAATTCTTAGTATGACCTTTATATGCTTTGAAAATTCCATTTTCTAAAAAAAATTTGTTATTGTAACAAATTATTAAAATAGTTTTTACAATTTCTTGAAAAAATTTATTGGAAAAAAGATTATTTATTTTTGGTATCATCATGTGAAAATTATCTTAGGGTGTCATTTTGGGATTTTTTTTGAAATGTTACAATTTTCCGATAAATATTGGAAAATACTATATTTTAATGAAAATTAGCATTGTTGATTAATGAATTTGTATGTATAATTTTTTTAAATTTGATTAAAAATAAACATTATTTAAATCTAAGCACAGGTATATCCTTAACTAGTTTATTCTTAGAGAGTTTACACAAGTTCTTAAGATTACAGTGACCTAGTCTTCTATGCCATAACCAGGAATGATCTTCCATTTCACTAAGGCAAGGTAAATATTGGCTTCTAAGTTCATATAAGTTTAAAGTGTAAACATTCTCTTGCCTATTGGCCGAGAGAATAAATTCTTCCTTGGAATTGTGAACTAAGCACTTATCGTTTCCAAAATTCACAAGGTAACCTTCATCACATAACTAACTTATGCTAATGAGGTTGTGCTTAAGACCCTTATCAAAAAGATCATTTTAAATCAAGGTTTTACCAAGAAGAACAATATTACCAATACCAAAAATATCTCCCTTAGCATTATCTCCGAAAGTTACCTTTCCTCCTTTCGTTTTGATAATCTTTTCAAAAAAGCTTTTGTTACCAGTCATGTGCCCGGAACATCCACTATCCATGTACCATGTATTGTTGCTGGTATTCTCATTATTTTCCTGAAATCAAGAAGAGTATTAGACTTTCGGAATCCAAACATGCTTGGATCCGAGATTTCCAGATAATAAAATTTTAGGTACCCACATTTTCATAGATAAATATGCTTTATGAAATACTAAAGATTTGGTTTTGTTTTAGGAAAAATTCTTTGCCCAGTAACCACCAAATTGACACTTGGTACAAAATGGGGCACTTTGAGGAACAAAATAATTGTTACTAAAAATTGGTTTTGCATGGGTATAACAAATTACGGATTTATTTCTTAATGGTCGTATTTGGGAATACATTTTATCAAAATTTTCTTTACCATGGGTAAAGTTTGATAAACACTTATTTAAGGAAAAAATTTGGGACTTGAGTTTTATAATTAAGTTTTTATCCTCAAAATAATTAGTTTTAGAACTAGAGCTAGGCTCGAAAACATTTTTCATAGAAATTACATTTTTTAATTCTTTAGAAAGTTTGTTTTTCTCAGAACTTACTTCCTCAAGATTTTTTGATATACTTTCAAAATGATCATTTTTCCTATCAAGATCTTTAGAAAGGTCTGATATCTCTTTCGTAAGAATATAATTCCTAGAGTTTGCCTTATCAAGTTTTTTATTGAGTTTAGAATTCTCAATCTCAAGAAGTTCAGAAAACCTAGAGACTTCATCATAAGTAGGTAATGTATTTTCTTCATCAGAAGAGGATTCTTCATCAGAAGAGTTATAATACTTACTATCATTGGAATTTAACGAAACATTGGTCAATGATTAATAATTTCTTACCTTAGCCATAAAACATTGATTGTCAATAGGTAATCTGGCTATAAGACCATGATTCTTCTGTCCTGAAGATTCGTAATTAGAAGATTCTTCTGAAGAGTCACCACCACTGGCACTCCAGGTGTCATTAGTTTTCAAAACATTCTTATCTTTGGCTTTATAATATTTCTTTCTATTCCTATCTGAATTCATTTCTTTTCTTTCTTTCTTTTTACGCAAAGGGAAGTCTGGTCTAATATGTCTAGCTCTCTTGCATTCCTAACATGTAACTTCTCCATCTTTCTAATCTTTCCTGTCCTCTTTCTTATACTTGGTTTGGAAATTTCTCTGTCCAGCTATCTTGTTCATCCTTCGAGCAAGATTTTCTAATTCATTTTCAGAGACTTCACTCTCACTAGATTCGGATTGTAAAATGACATTCTTAGACTTGGATCGTGTTACTCTCTCAGGAGTCATAGCTTTCATCTGATTTGATATTGTTGTAAAAGCAATAGCACCATTTCCATTCTTCTTCTTGATGTTGTCAGCATCTCTCTTCATTCTTGTTTAATGTTGATGAAGACTTCCAAATAACTCATCAAGAGAAATTTGAGTGACCTTCCTGTTCTCATCTATAGTTGTTCTTTTGGATTCCCACTCATTGGTCATAATATCAATTATTGTATCGACAAGTGCTACATCATATAAACCTTTCTCTCCCATAGACTGTAGGCTGTTAAAAATGGTTATAAATCTCTGTTGAACTTTACAGATTTGTTCAGCATAAGGAAAGTTGAAGCTATGATATTCAGCTCTAGGCATAGCTCTCCTAGTCTCAATCACTTTATAAGTTCCAAAGTGTGTAACCTCTAACTTCTTCTAGATACAATTAGCTACTTCAGAAGAAGAAATTTGGCAATATATATTTCTAGTCATTGAACAAAGTAGAGTATTGCGTACCTTATAATTGAGTTGATATTCTTGCTTTTCCTGGTTAGTAAAAGTTCTAACTTCCTTGTCAGGAATTTTAAAATCACTAGTAAGCATAACCAAGTTGTCCACTCCAGTATTGATAACAAAATTCTTCATTCGATCTCTCCAATACTCATAGTCATTACCATCAAAGATTGGTGGTCTTGTAGGATTTAGATTATCAATTGAACCAACATTGACTACTTCCATACTTAAAATATCTTTTGGCACACAAGCTTGTTAGTAGCAAAATGTTTGTAATAACAAAGATCGGGAGGAGAATGTTCAGAATGGGAAAGTTCGGAATGGGAAAGTTCGAAATGAGAAAGTGAGCAAGAAAAACTTATTCTTGAGTATAAGTATTTCAGAGACCTGGATCTGATACCAAATGTAGGATTTGTATAGAGTATGAGGTTTCCAACCTCTGATACGAATTTTAGGATTGAAATAATAATGTAGATTCTCAATATACAAGAGGGGGGCTGAATTGTATACTTTAAAAATTACTTTGCAACCTTTTAAAGTTAGTTACGAATAATCGTGTACTCCTTAAGTAAAGGAAAAAGATAATTTTAACAAAGTTAAACTTAATTAAATTCACAACACCTCTAATACCAAATAAATCTTGGAATACAGAGTGAATTTATAAACTTCAAATCCTATTAACTTTCTTAAAACTAAAAAGAGATTCTGAATGTAGGTTCCAGAAATATGGTTCCAAAAAGTAAAACTTAACAAAAGATTACAAAATGAGATTCTACCTTAAAGCATATAAAATCTAAATGAAACAGAGAACAAGTAAGAAAGTATAAGAAAGTTGTACTTTCCTTGTAATACAAAATGCAGTGGAAATAAACAAGTAGTAGAACTACAAGTAACAAGATATTATCCTTTTAACCCAAAGAGAAGGGTATCCAACAACCTTGGATAAAGGTCCCTTGATTTATACTTTCAAAAAGTATGTATTACCCACACCAGGGTAAGCCCTCGATACGAAGATCGGAGTCTCTGTCTTCCTATCCCTACAATCCCTCAACTTCAAGGTAGTTGGCACCTCTGTCTTCCTCAGCAAGGAAGCCCTCGAACTTCACGGTAGTTAGCACCTCTGTCTTCCTATCCTAGGAAGTCCTCGAATGTAATCACCAACATTCGGAGTCGCATGAAGCTTTGAGAGTTAATAAGAGCCTCTCTCTCTAGAAATCACTTCAAGCATGTAATCACATGAGTCAAAGATCAGTAAGCCTTTCAGCACTGAGCTCTTTCAAATGAGCTCCTATTTATAAGTAATTTTCCAACGGTCAACTCCCTCTTCCAACGGTCATATTTTCCATGAAAATCGGAGGGACATGTACACGTGTAACTTTGCCAACAGTTAGTTTATAACAGAATACATGACATCGTTTTATAACAAAACAGGTGTCACAGAATGTACGACACCGTTTAAAATCTAACTCAAAAGTTCAGAATGAAAAAATTCGGAGTGAAGGTTCGGAGTGTAAGGAAAATAATAAAGAGTAGACAAAATATAAAGGCATAAACAAAATGAATGTTCATAGTCTAACCAAAAATAATTTTCGGAGTCTGAATAAATTCGGAGTGTATAAAACAAAGATGATCAGATTATGTTTAATAGGTGAATTCGGAATGAGAATTCGGAATGATAATTCGTCATCAGAATTCATAATGAGAATTCATCATCAGAATTCGTAATGATAATTCTTCATCAGATTTAATAATGAGAACTCCTAATCAGAATTTGTAATGAGAAATTCGTCATCAGAATTCATAATGAGAATTTGTTGTCGAACTTCATAAGGATTCTTATCCTGAATCTGGAGTAAAACTGTATCCGGAATTCGGAATGAAACTTTATCACAGTTCTCATTCTGGATTTCGGAGTGAAACATTATCACAGTTCTTATCCAGAATTCGGATCCTAAAAACAAAATACATCATCTCAATGTTTCAAACAATTCTGAGAAAATAAAAATGAATCTGAATCTTATACTTAAGAAAAATATGGATGAAAATATGATAAGGGAAATTTTTATTACAAAAGCGATTTTCCTTATGAAAGCAATTTTCCTTATAAAAGCAATTATCCTTATAAAAGCAATTTTCATTATAAAAGCAATTTTCCTTATAAAAGTAATTTTCTTAATAAAAGTAATTTTCTTAATGATAAGGTGTTTTTGATTTTTAAAACAATAAGGAATGGAAAAGTCATAAGGAAAACCTTATTGACTCAACACCCATGAAGTGATGTGATTTGTTATTCACTTATGCTTTACATGGTAGGTAATAAAGTTAAATTTTATAAAAATATGTGATATATATTCAATATAAATGACTATGTAAAGGTGAAATATTACTATTATTTCATCCATTCATTCAATTTAGAAAATATAAACAGTATTCAAGTGTATGTATGACCTAACATCACCATGAATGGTGTAATTCATTTTCTATCTGTAGATTTTATGGAATAATTTCCCAACCTAAAAGGCTACTAATCCTATAGATGGACTAGTTTCCACATGGCTTCAAGCATTCCTCTTCATATTCTAGAGGCTCCCAACTCGCAGTGAGGGCCAAATGGTGGTACGGTGGAGAGACAATAGTCTCATGATAAGAGTAGCATAATAGTATAAAAAAGTGGAAATTAATACAAAATAGAAGCATTATAAAGAAATTAAATGTATACAAAAATGAATATAGCAATAGAATAAAAATTTATAGATCGATATATAATACTATTCATGCATGTACACATGATCCTGTAATATATAAATAGGAAAATTCAATAGGAATAATAATAAAATTAAAATGAATGAAATCCCAAAGGCTAACTCTACAATCATCATAAGTACTAGCTTAGTCATGTGCTCCAAAGCTCCCATGTACAATTCAAAACATAAAAAGTAATGCCTCAAAATTTGAAAATTAGGTCTACTCAGGTACCTAAGTACAATGTCGGCACAAAAAGGGTTGGAGACATACTCAGTTTGACACCACAAACAGAGTCTAAAGAAAAATATTGTCTGTCTATTTAAAATAACTAGTACAAATGTATATCAAATGTAATTAAACTATGGGAAATAAATAAATAACATGTCAGGCTTAGGTTCCTCAAGGACACCTATCCCGACCATACAATCATTGGCATATAATGGAAATGTATAATCCATTGGAAACATTTGAAAAATAGATATGGGGGGAAATTATTAAAAAATCATATAAAAGATACCAAGAGATATACTAAACCCAGGAATGTTATTTGTATTAGCAGTCAAATATCATGGTTAAGAAATATACATAATCATCCTTTATTATACAGTTAACTACCAAAATTAAATATGTATAAACACTAGACCATTCATGGTGAACTATATCAAGGAACCCATTTGTCTCACCAGGAGGGCCATAGATGTTCACTACTACTTGAGTATATCCAGTCCGATCCATGAATGGACTCACATGTATCAGTCCTTACCAAATGTTAGATAACAACATTTAATCTCATACTAAATATATCACATAAGGGACACAGATTTATTCATGGATTGGTGTATCCATTTATCCAACAATCTCTTCCATGGTGTCTCCCCTATGGAACTGATATCCCTCATGTTGAGGAAAATAAATTTAATGGGGATCCCATTCTAATGTACTATAATCACCCCTGGAATATAAGGAATCCAGTAGTAAAGTAGATCACATGCATGATGAGACCTTACATAGAGTTTTTTTGAAAGAAACCTGAGCATCACAAGTCGTATTAATAATTTTTTAAATCAACAAAATTAAAGAATACAAAATTCCATGTTTTTTAAAATGTAAAAAAATTAAATAAGGTTTCCTTAAGATGGAGATGGACCTTTTCTATTTAATTATAAAATAAAAAGGGACACATATTAAAACAATACACATTAAGAAGTACAACACAATATTAGTCCAAGGGAATAACCTTGCCATAATTCCATGTAAGGCATAACACATATACCATGATTTCCAAATTCATGAAATTGCACCTCAATCAAGTGGTTTTTTTAGAAAACATGATATTGTTATTCAAATAATTCATTTATTTACCTTTAGGAATTCCCATTCCATTACATGGCATAAAGAAACCCACCGTAAAAGTAGTTTAAAAATTGGTGAGAATAAAAAAATTATATGTAAGTAAAATCACTTCCAGAGGGGAGGCACTAAAAAAGTCATGAATCATTTAGAAGGGGTGACTAAATGAACCCACCATAAAGGGGTGGTTTAGGTTTTGTTCATAACCTCTAACCACACCAATAAGTGTATAAACACATCTTAATGAATTCTAGGAAATTTTATTCAAGGAAATTTATTATTATGAAGTAACACTTGTTCGGTATTTTGAATGATTAATTAAAAATATATTTTATAAGTGGAGAACTTTTTGGAAAATCTATAGATCACATAATTCATGCTTAGGATGACCCGCATGACCAATATTGTGGCCTAAAATAGTCCAGTGTGAGTTAAATTGATGAAATGGATGAACGTCCTAAAAATAGGTTGAGTTAGGTCGCACCAGATATAGAGTAGAAGAGGAGAATATAAAATACAAAAAATATGGCTTAATTAATATCTTTCAAGTAAACATCCAACGATACTAAAAGAGGTAAATTCCCACAACAGAGGAAGGAGGTCATTCTATGCCTAGAATAGAAGAGGCTGAACTCCACTAGAGAGGGGGTATGGTGCTGTATGAATTTATAAAAGAAAAGTGAACGATACAGTTTAAATAAATTAATAAAAATGTAATATTACCCTCATTAATGAGATACCTGATTTTAATTCACTACTGGCCAAACTGTGTTTAACCATGCAAGCAACACTTCCCATGAAGGGGGTAACAAAGTTAATGTGCATGTTTTAGAAAACCTTGTGCTAACCATGTTCTAACATCTGTGAAGGGACCTGCAGAAAGAAACATTATTATGGTTTTTCTATGCAGGGTTTCAAAAACCACGTGACACCCTTAACCATATATAACATACTACCCAGTTTACTATGGTTCGTTGCGTGGTTATAGAAACACCAAGCACCATGATTAGTTCCTTAAAAATTTGACTGTACAGATCATGATTCTAATAATACATTATGGGAAACCTGATCCACCATTTGATCATTTTTATAATAATAAAAACAACAACTAAAAATGGTCCAACTCTCATAATTTAATTTCAAATATCAGTTTACGAAAATAGAGCACATATTGAATGAAAAAAATTCAAATTCCATTAGAATTTCATCTGGTCCAAAAACATGGGATGATATAATAATATTACCTTAATATTTATTATCCTTGAGATGCTTTGGAAAAAAATGCACACCTGTAATAGGGCATGAAAAAAATAAATTATTTTCCTAGTGCAGTACAATGGCTGCCTTGCTCATATAACATTAGGAGCCTTTAAATTTGTTTTTCTACTTCTTCTAAATCACCTAATCTATCACTTTATTTTGTTTTAATTTTTTAATTAAAATAATTATTATATATTTGGGGTCTTGAATAATGACATGAAATAATGGAAATTCTAATTTATACTAACTTGCAAACTATACAAAATTAGTTAAAAAGAAATTGACTGGTCTTTGTTTCAGCCTTGTATTAAATCGTCACTCCCATTTATGTGTTTGATTTTGGTTTGATAATGTTAATGTAAAATCTCTTGTTTTAATAACTATTATTTATTTATACATTGTGTTACATCATTGAATGCCTAAGCAGTCTAAATTCTAGCTCCTTATTTAACCAAGCTAGATGTAACTGCTTAGTCGAGGAGATGTCATCATTCTAGATCTATCTCAATCGATGTTGTTTCATCCATTGATTAGATCAACTCATATAATATGAATAATTGACTGATGGAGAGAGGGGGAAATGATTTAAATAAATAAATAGAAATAAATTGAGTTGCATGTCATTGGTGGTAAGTCATATAATTAAAGAGATTCACTCCTCCATTCATGATACAGAAATTTATCACAAACATATAATTTTACATTAAGTAAAATTAAATAACACCTTGACTTCCTCCCAAGAAATGCCTTGGGGTTAACCTATCAATTTTTAGAGTAATATTTTACAATTGTGAAAATTGGAAGAAGATAAGAATAAGATAAAAAGAATGAATGAATGAATTTTTTAAAAATAATGTGGGTGATAAAGTAAAAGAATAAAATAAAAATATAATAGGGATGATAGATCAATAGATAAAATAAAATAGATGAAAATAAATTAATTTAAAGTAATATATAATATAAATACTGTTAAAATAATAATAATAATATTTTATTGTTATTAATCATTTTTATTACTATTGTTCTAATTAAGTTATTTTTTAGACAATGTGAGAAGTATATAATAAAATAAATTTTAATTAATAATGTGATATAATAATAATAATTTTAGAAATAATTTAATAATAATAATAATATAAATAAAAATATTACTAATAATGGTAATACTTATAATTATTAATATTAAAATATGAAAATTTAAAACCATATGATCATAAGGTGGGACAAAATTTATAGAAAAAGCATGAATTTATTAATTGAAAACTAAATTAAATTTATAATAAAATTGAATAAAGTTAATGAAAATGAAAGAAATAAAATAAATAAGAAATGTGGGGGAGAAAAAAAATGCAGCGGACGACCTCCCTTAGTGGGTATCTATCCACATTCTTGAATTATATTCAACAAAGGCGAAGGTACTCTTTATATAGGTAGTGAGGGAGAGCCATTCCCCCTTATACCTTCACTGATCCCCTGAGAATGGGGGATATTCCTCACACTGAAATCACATATGCAAGCCATGGTTAAGAATCAACCTTATGAAAGGATTCCACATGTTGTGTTAAGTGTGGAAATGGGTGGGTTTGGGAGGTGGTAGTGGTATAGCGGTAGGAGCAGTTGGTACTAATCATGATAGTGAGGGTGGTAGTAGTGGTCTTCAAATGTTGGTACTAGTCCTGATGTGGGGGTCTGATAATAGGCACTAGAATGGTTCCCTTTTTTTCATGTTCATGCATGGCAAGGTGAGGTGGCCATGGAGAAGTGATCAACATCTACATAGAGGACCGAAAGTGAGTAGTGGGTGGCGTGTAATGGGTGGTGAGCTGAGGCACTTCATGGTGGGGGGCATGGTGATATCCTCCTCCTCCTCTAGCCTTCAAAGTGGTAGGAAGAGGCCTGAATGGTGATTGAGAGTGAGCAAGTGACACTCGATAGATGGTAGAGGGTGGTGATTCCATGTGGCGAAGCCGTGGTGGCCTGTAATAATGAGAGTAACCACGGTGGTTGTTGGTGGTTTGTGGTCTAGGTAGAGAGAATATGTGATGGCGGAAATAGATGGTGGTCTGATGATGAGGATGATGTTTCATGATGATGGTTGGAAAAAGAAGGGGATTGGAACGAAGGCATGGTAGTAAATAGAGAGGCGACAACTACAGCTGTGATGGAGCATGGTGGAGCCTTGGCAAAGAATGATGATACTCATGAACCACATCAAATGGTGGAAGTGAGCACTATGAAGTTATAACCTTGGGTGTGGTTTCATTGGATAAATAATGTCGATAGGGTTTGAAGGGATGCCTTGTGATATTGTGTTCTGACCAAACCCTGTGAGAATCTCCTCCGGAAACCGCACAGAGTCTCCTCGTGCACTGGTTCATGCCTTGAAGTAGTTAGGCCTGTGGGATTTCACTGTCAATTGGCCATTATTGCGCATGATGCCCCATTTTGTAGCTAGTTCAAATGGACCCTTCCGAGGATGTGTTGGTCAGCTGACCTACCTTATGTGGGATTTCTATATGGCGGACTTACCATGGATAATGATATATTTGGGCATAGACATTTTTTAACACAAATACCAATAATAGATTTATCCAAAAGGTACACCTACCATCTACTCTAGAACTACTACTATCATATTTTATTTTGTATCAACCCACTGATTTATATATGAAGAATATATTAAGAGTATGAAAATACCACTTTAATCGCTATATATTGAATAATAAGTGAAAATACCTAATGGAATGATGATCAAATCTCATGTCTATGCTTCTTATATAGTTGATGTTTGTGGGATTGTGATTCTTGAAAAACATATTACTCTCCCTTTGTCTGAATTTAATTATATCCAAAGAATGGATTGGATTTCATTAAATAAATCCCAAATCAATTTATGAGGAAGGGAATTCATGTTTAATATTCCAAACCAACCTTTGATTTTCTATTAATTTGATGATAAATATGAAACTTTTATGGAAACCAAGTCCATTTTACTGGTATTTATTTTGATTAAAATTGTTTTTTATTTTAGATGGTTAGGGAGAAACTCAACATCAATGACATTCATATTACATAGACGTTTCTTGAAGTCTTTATAGAATACTTTAAAAGCCTTTCACCAAAATTTGAAGGTGTATTTTGAGTATATCACATACGTGGTGCAACACCAATTTCAAAGACTCCATATAGAATATCCCTAATTGATTTTTCTTAATTTAAGAATAAAGTATAGGAGAATATTGAAATATGATTCATTCAACAAAGTTTGCAACCTTTGGATGAACATTTTAAAATTTTTAAAAAGAAATATGGATCGATGTGACTATAAATTTATTATCACGAGCCAAAAAAGATCACAATCAAGAACAAGTATCTTATACCCCTTATTGATGACTTTTCTGATCAACTCTGTAGAGATCATTAAATTTTCGAGACTGAACAAAGTTATGTGTATAATTATTTGAGCATCAATAAGGTGGATATACCCAGGACGTCATTCCATAAAAGTTATAGATGCTATGATCATATAGTGATTACATTCAATAATACTAATTCACCCTCCAACATCATGATTTTAATGAATATAGCCTAGATATTAACATTATTATTTTTTTGTAGTATTTATGCGAGATATTTTCTTCAACTAAAATATAAAAAAATATCTTGAATAACACTTGATAAATCTACTAATGACCCTAATGAAAGAGAAGTTGTATGAAAAATTTACACATTGTAAATTTTGGCTATAAAGGGATTCATGTTCTTGTCCCATAATCGAAAGATATGATATATCGGTGGATCCATCAAATACAGAAGTTACAAAATGGTAGCTGATACCAACCATTGTGATAGAGAATTGAAGATTTATTTGTTTAGAAAGATATTATTGACTATTTATGGAGAACTTCTCATGAATGTCTAATACAATAAACAAGTTAACTTAAAAGGGATCCAATTTCCTCAGAATGGTTAAATGTGAGGAAAATTTCGTGGAACTAAATGGACGATTTTTGAGGACAGATGTTCTTAAATTACACTATAGTGGAGAAAGGATTGTAATCTATATTGAAGCATCAAATAAGGGAATGGGATGCATTCTCATTTATGATAACATGGTCATATATTATGCCTTACTAAAATTGAATGTTCATTTTAATAATTACACAACTCATGATTAAGAGTTAGATATATTGATTTTATCAGTAAATATAAAGATGAATTATATTTACATAGAAAATTATAATATATATACCAATCCAAAAGGTTTAAAGTATATATTCACAGAAATGTATTTTAATATTCTCTAGAGAATATGGCCTATGCTAATGAAAAAATACAACAGCTCAATGCCTGACAACTCCAGGAAAGAGAACATGGTGGCCCATGATTTGAGTTGAAATGATAATGAAGGCTTATATATGTTGAGGATCACAAAAGATCCGTTATTTAGGTATTTGAAAAGAATGGGTCTTTAAATATTTATGGAAAGGGAAATATATTAGGGTTCTCATATAAGTTTTCAGATATCAGTCCATGTGTGTATAAGAGAGGTAAATAAGGATGATATAGAGATGTAGAATAATTTGAGAAAGGTTCTTGAGTATAACAATGACCATTATGGAATGATAAGGTTCACTTACTTTTTAAGTGTTTTATCCTTACCAGATTTAAAGAAAGAGATGTTAGAGGAAGTTCATAGTTCTTAATTCTATATTCATCAAAGATGTAACAGTATAATAAAGATATGAAAGAGAATTTTTTGTGGGATGGAATGAAGATAGATATTTTTGAGACTATATTTTGGTGTTTTGTATGTCTTCAAGTTATGTTTGAGAGACCAATTTATAAGGGGACATTACAACCATTAACCTTACAAAAATGTAAATATTAAAACATAACCATTAATTCTGTCATTGGACTCCACAAAACACATTATAGAAATAATTCTATATTGATTATAGTGGATCGCCATACAAAGTCTGTACCCTTCATCACTCTCAATGAAAATTATCATTAGATCATCTTTCAATAATATATATTAATGAAATGATAAGGTTTCATGTAATTACACATTAAAATTTATCTTATTGGCATCCATGGTTTACCATGATGTTATAGCATAGTATTTAGAAATCCCTTGATACATAATGAGTTTACACACCATTCATCAACTATAGATATATGTTCATTCTGAGGGAACCATTAAAAAACTATATGATATGTTGAGATCTTGTTATATGTATTTTAAATATGGTAAGGATCAATACCTTCTTCCTCTTGTCAATTGTTCTTATAATAATATATTTCACTCAAGCATTTTGATCACTTTATTATAAATACCTCTATAGAAACATGTAATGAAATAAAAGATAATATGATGAATTTGTAGAGAGAAATATTTTTTGGATCTGATCTTGCTAAAATAATGACTGAGAAGGATTGAGTTATTCAGCAACACATAAATGCAACCTAATGTCGATAGAAATGTTTTTTTGATAATCATCGATGTGATTCAAAATTTGAAGTTGGTGACAATGTGTTTATTTGAAATTCTCCTTAGAATAAGATTATGAGATTTAGATATAATGTAATTTTAATCCCTATTTATATTGGAACTTTTGATATTCCTGATCGAATAGGGATAGTTTTCTTATCTCTCAGCGCAACCACCTAACCTCTCCCAAGTCCGCAATGTGTTCAATGTTTCTCCATAGGGAATGTACATAGAAGATCCATCACATATATTGAAATCATTGATCATAGCATTAGAAAATAAAATTTCATATGAGGAACTACCTATTGAGATGTTATATCAAATGGAGAATGTTCTTCAATAGATTTCATTACATGCAACACCATGTTTTAAAGAACCACAGGATAATATTTATACAATTATTTAAAAATGACCATTATGAAATAGTTGTTTATCTTAGCAGTATGAATAATAAAACCAGACATTTTAAAATCAATTAAATTTCTTTATTTAATGAAATCATATTTATTAAAAAGTAATTAATTCTTATTATGGCCATTATATGCTTTGAAAATTCCGTTTAAAAAAATGATTTATATCTTTTTTTAAAAATAATTTTTTTTTACAATTTCGTGATAATTTTTTGGAAAAAAATATATTTTATTTTGATTCATCATGTAAAAAATATCTTAGGGTTGCATTTGGGTATTTTTTGAAAAGATACTATTTTTTGATAAATAGTGAAAAATACCTTTTTTAATGAAAATTATCTTTGTTGTTTAATGAAATTTTATGGTTGATTTTTTTAAACAAAATTGTATGAAAAATATATTCAGTTAAATTATATTATATTTAATCCAAATTATATCATTTTATTCAATTTAATATTGAATTTAGTTATTAAAATTTTCTATTATTTAAAAAAAATCTTTAGAAAATTGATTTTTCCCCGTATCTTCAGGTATAAATTAAAATTTAAATTTTCCACTTATGTGAATGGAATTTGGAAAAAATATTTGATATTGATAATAATATTAATTAATATTAAATAATAACTAAAATTAATTTTTGGTCAAAATAAATAAAAAAGCATTAAAAAATAATTATTGTGGTAAAGATTAAAATGATATTACCTAGGGGTTATAGGAAAATGAAAAGGGAAAAACAACATAAAAAGGTTAAAAATCCCATTTCCATGAAAAATTTAAACCTTATATCATCTAAGGTTTTTTAATGAGGAATTTATTGTACTTTTTACTTGTTTAAAACAAGTTTACACCTATTTCTTTTCAAAATTTCCATGTGTGTCAACCCGCTCACTTATAAAAGACCAAAAACGTTCCTCTACTATTCGCCCATAAAACAAACATTTTATTCACCCAATAGTAGTTAAAATCTATTCCATAATTCCCTCCCCACATCTATGAGTACATTTTTTTACTATGAAACCCTCATAATAAGTATTTTAGTGATAACCAAAAGTAGATTTTGGAAAAATGAATATTATTAACCAAGTGTTTTTATATTATATCTTCTTCCACCACATTCAAATCCCATTTAACTATGATGAAATAATAAAATCATACCAAATAATTTTATTTTATTTAATTAATTTAATATCCTACATTTATCTCATAAGACTGTTTCTTTACAAACTGATGTAATTCATTTTTAATCATCACCTTTCACAGGTGGATACAATAAAATATTTAAATTATATAGATATGATATTTAAAAAATTATACTTTTCAAATAATAATATTATATATACCTTCTTAATTTCCATTCCATTAATGTATGATAACTTCACCCATGTGAACAGTGGACTACCACCCCTTGAAGCGATGTGATTAGTTATTCACATATACTTTACAATGTTTGTAATAAAGATAAATTTAATAGAAAATATTTATATATATGACACATAAATGACTCTGTAAATATAAAATATTACTTTCCTTTCTTAAATTCCTTCCTTTTAGAAACATTAAATAGTATTCATTTGTACATATGACCTAACATCACCATGAATGGTGTAATTCATTTTCTATTTATAGATTTTATGAAATAATTTTCGAACATGAAAGACTATTAATCCTATATATGGCCTAGTTTCCACATGGCCTCAGGCATGCCTCCTCATATTCTAGAGGCTCCCAACTATCCATGAGGGCCTAATTGTGGTATGGTGGGGAGACTATACTCTCATGATCAGAGTAGCCCAATAGTAGGAAAAATGTAAATAAATAGAAAATCGAAGCATTATAAAGAAATTAAAATTACAAAAAGACGAATATAGTAACATAATATAAATGTACAGCTCCATATATAAAACTCAGCATGCATGTCCACATTATGCTATAATATATATGAAATAAAATTCAATTTGGAGAATAATAAAGTACACATGAATAAAATCCCAAAGGCTAACTCTGTGATCATCATAAGTTCTAGCTCAGTTCTATGATCTTAAGCTCCCAGGTACACATCACAACAAAAAAAATCATACCTAAAAATTCAAACATGAGGTCTACTTGGGTACCTAATAACAATTGTTTCACAAAATAGGTGTGAGACATACTCATTTGGACACCACAAATAGTTTCAAAAGATAAATATCGTTTGTGTATATAAAATAATCAGTATGAATGTATATCAAAATTAATGAAAATATGAGAATTAAATAAATAACCATATAAGTCTTAGGTTCCTCAAGGACATCTATGCTGACCATGCCTATATTGGAATATAAAGTAAATGTATAAACCATTGGAAACATGTGAAAAATAAATATGTGGAAAAATTATATAAAAATTCATATAAAATGCATCAAGAGATGTACGAAACTGTAGAATGTTATTTGGATTAACAGCCACATCCCATGGATAAAAAATATGCATCATCTTCCATTATTGTACAATTAACTAACAAAATTAAATAAGTAGAATAGTTACACCATTCATGGTGAACAATAATAAATAACCCATTTGTCTCACCTGGAGTTCCATAGATTCTCACTACTACTAGAGTATATTCAATGTCATCCATGAATGGTCATAAAAGTATCATTGTTGACCTAATGTGAGATAAAAACCTTTAATCTTGTACCTAATATCTGTCAGAAGGGACAATGATTTACTCATGGCTTGATGTATCCATTTATCCACCAATCTCGTCCAAGGTGTATCCTTTATAGAACTGATATCTCCCATGTTAAGTTAAGAAAATCGCATGGGGAGATCATTCTAGTGTACCTGTATCACCCCTGGAATATAAAGAATCCATTAGTAAATCAGATCACATGCACGATGATCCCTTCATAGGATTTTTGTAAAAGGAATCCTGAGTACCACTTGTCATATTAATATTTATTGAGACAATTTAATTAAACAATACAAAAGGCCATGTTATTGAAAATTTCAAAATATTAAATAAAGTTCCCTTAAGAAGGAAATGGCCATTTTCCATTTAATTATAAAATAAAAAGTTCCACATATTAAAAAAAGACACATTAATAAGTAGAACACAAAACATGTCCATCGAAACTGTCATACCATAGTGGCATGTAAGGCATTTAACATATACCACATTTTACAAATTCAAAAAAGTGCACCTCAATCAAGTGGTTTTGTTTGAAAACATGATATTATTATTTAAAAAAATAATTTAGTTATCTTTAGGAAATCCAATTCTAATACATGGAACAAAGAAACTGACCTTGATGGTGGTTTAAAAATTAGTGAGAATGAAAATTTTATATGAAAATAAAAACACACCCAAGGGGGTGGCACTAACAAAGGCATGAGTCACATAGAAGGGGTGGCTAAAATAACCCACAATAAAGGGGTGGTTTGGGTTGGGTTAATAACTTCTAAACACACCAATAATGGTATAAACACAACACAATTCATTATTGTAAATTTCATTCATGGAAATTTATTATTATGAAGTGAAACTGGATAGGTCTTATGCGTGATTAAATGAAAATATTTTATATAAATGGATTACTTGATGGAAAATCAATAGAGCACCTACCATAGGCTTAGGATGAGCTGCATGTCAAATATCAAGGCCTAAAATTTTCCCATCTGAATAAAATTGAAGAAATATATGAATTCCCTTAATATAGGGTGAGTTATGTTGAACCAAAAATAGAGTTGATGAGGATAATTTAAAATATATAAAATAGTGTAATGATTATCTTTCTAGTAAAAATCCAATGGTACCGATATAAATCAATTATGACAACGGATGATGGAGGTCTATCTATTCCTAGAAGAGGAGAGGAATAACTCCACATGAGTGGTGGTATGGTGCTGTATAAATTTGTAAAAGAAATGAGAATGATAAAATGTAAATAAAATAATAAAGAAGTGTAATTTTACCCTCCTTAATGAGCTGCATTATTTGGATTTACTATTATCCAAATCGTGTGCCAACCATTTAAGAACCACTATCCATAAAGGGGGTCACACAATTCATGTGCATGTTTTGGGAAAACATTTTCTAACCATGTTCTTCCCTATGTCATGGGACCTATATAAACCAACATAGTTCTGGTTTTCGTGTGCATGGTTTCAAAAAACCATGTGACACCCTTAACCAAACTGAACATGCTACACAGTTTACTATGTCTAACTACATGGTTTTAGAAAAACCATGCACCATGACCAATTCTTTTGAATTTTGTGTTTTCATAGCTTGATTCTAATAATACTTTATGGGACACATGATCTACCATTTTTGCCTTTTTATAAATCTAAACCAACAAATTATTGTGTTCCAACTATTATAATTTCATTTCTAAGCTCAGTTTAAAAAAATAGACCACCAATTGAAAGAAAAAATTCAAATTCCATTAGAATTTAATCTGGTCCAAAAACATGGGAGCCTATAATCATCTTAACTTAAAACTTAACATTCCTGAGTAGCTTTGGTAAATTATGCACACCCTTCATGGGGCATGACAAAAATAAATTATTTTCCTAGTACAATGAAGTGGCTTCCAGGCTCATCTCACATGAGGAGCCTTTTGAATTGTTCACATACTTATTCTAAATCACTTAATCTATCACTTTATTTTGTTTTCATTTTTTAAAAAAATATGGATAATATATTTTGGGATATCAATAATGACATGAAATAATGGAAATTCTAATTTATACTGACATGAAAACTATACAAAATTAGATAAAAAAGAAATCATTTGGTCTTGGGTTCATCCTTGTATTCAATTATCATTCCCATTTATGTGTTTGATTTTTGTTTAATAATCTCAACATGAAATCTCTTGTTTGAATTGCTATAATTTCTTTATTATTTGTGTAATATCATTGAATGCCAAATCACTCTTAATTCTAGCTCTACCTTTAAGCAAGTTTGATTACACTCATTAGTCAAGGAGGAAACATCTTTATAGATCAAACTCAAGTGATGTAGTTTCATAAATTGATTAGAACAAATCACATCATCTAAAAATTATCTAATGAAAATAGGGTGAAATGATTTAAATAAATGAATAGAAATAAATTGATTTTCATGTCATTGGTGGTAAGTCATCTTATTAAAAACATTCACTATGCCATTCATGCAACTAAAATTTATCACAAATATAAAATTCCACTTTAAGGAAAATTCAAGAACACCTTGACCAACTACTATGATAGGCCTTGGGATCAACCTATCATTTTTAAGAGTAATATTTCACAATCGTGGAAATTGGAACAACAGAAGTATAATTGAATCGAATTATTGAAAGAAAAATTTTAAAAGAATGGGGGTGATAATGCAATAGAATAAAATAAAAATATAATAGTGATGATATATCAATAGATAAAATAAAATATATGAAATTTAATTAAATTACATTTATATATAATATACATAATGTTAAAATAATAATAATAATATTTTATTATTGTTATTAATTTTTATTAATATTGTTATAATTAAGCAATTTTTTTGAAAAAGAAGAGAAGAAGATAGTACAATTCATTTTAAATATAAATTTGATATAATAATAATAATTATTATTATAGTAATAATTTTATAATAATTATAATATAAATAAAACTATTATTAATAATTTTAATACTAAAAATTATTGTAATTTAAAAAATAAAATTTGAATGAATAATATTAGAAGGTGGAACACAAATTATGGAAAAATGCATGAATTTATAAATTGAATACAAAATTAAAATTGTAATTAAATTGAAAAAATATAAAAATCAATGAAATAAAATAAACAAGAAATGAGGGGGAGAAATAGGGAAGTATACGATCTCCCTCAGTAGATATCTATCCTCATCCTCGAATGATATTCAACAAAGAGGAAGGGGACTCCATATATTGGTAGTGAGGGAGGGCCATTCCCCCATCTACCTTTATTGATCCCCTAAGAAAGGGGGAGATTCCCCCTACTGAAATTACATCTGCAAGCCATGAGTATGAATTAGCCCTGTGGAAGGAGTCCACATGTTGTGTGAAGTGTGGAAAGGGGTGATTTTGGGAGGTGGTAGTTATATAGAAGTAGGATAAGATGGTACTTGTCTTGATAGTGAGGTTGGAACTAGCGGTCTCTGGATGTAAGGAATGATGGCGATGGCCTTCGATGGCCAGCAGTGGTAGGGCTTGTTGGTTAGATTCCACCTGTCTCCTATAGACATTACAGTGGTCAAATGAGATCCTCATTTATTTAGAAGATGACTTTGGAGTCTGATAATAGGCACTAAAATGGAGCACGGGTGTTCCCTGTGCATGCATGGAAGGCGAGGAGGCTATGGAGAACTGATTGTGATATGCATGGAGGATTGGAAGTGAGTAGCAGGAGATGAGTAAGGGGTGGTGAGTTGAGGCACTGCATTGTGGGTGGCATCCTACTCCTCCTATATCCATTGAAATGGTATGAGGAGGACTAAATTGTGATTTGGAGTGAGTAGGTGAAACATGATCGATGGTAGAGGGTGGTGATTCTATGTAGTGAATCCATGGTGGCATGCGATAATGACAACAACCATGGTGGTTGTTGGTGGTTAGTGGCTGAGGCAAATAGAATAAGTGGAGGTAGCAACAGATTGGGGTTTAGTGACGAGTATGATGGTGCACAATGTTGGTTGGAAAAGGGAGGGGCCTAGAACAAAGGCATGGTAATAATGGGAGAGGAGAAAGAAGCAGCTACGATGGAGCATCTTGGAGCCATAGTGAATCACTATGACAATCATGATTCACATCAAAGTTTGGGAGTGAGCACTGAGAAATTATTACCTTCGGTGTGGTTTCAGTTGATCATGAATGCCGATATGGTTCCATAGGATGCCACATGCGACTGCGTTCTGACCAAACCTCGTGAGCCTCTCCTCCCACCAGCGCACAAAGTCTCCTTGTGCATTGTTTAGCACCTTTCTGCTGTAAGGCCTGTGGGATTTCAATATCCATTGGCCATGAATGTGAATGATTCCCCAGTGTGTAGTTGGTTCATGTGGGCCTTGGAAGGATGTTTTAGCCGTCTTACATAACTTATTTGCCTTGGATATGTGGCAGACCGACCTTGGTTAAAGATAGATATTGGCCTAGAATTTTTTTTACACAAATACAAATAAAAGAGTTAGATTAAATCAGAGTTTAAAAAAATATCACTAGGTTCATAGATAAAAAATACAAAAAAATTTCCTTCTTTTAATCTTTTTAACCCATTTTCATTCAATAATTAAAATTACTTATTAATTACTAAAACATTTAAATCCATAAGTTTTAACATTTAAAAGCATAAAAAATCATCATATTTTGATTAAAAATAAAGGCATAAATTAGGTCTATAAAATACCACCACACTGAAACCATACTTTCCCTCAATAATAAAATATCAACATTAAATTTACCATGGAACCTATATTACATATACTCAAATTTCAATGTAATAAAATAAAAAAATTATGAATGTTAAATCAAATTTTAAATTTCTACATGAAATATCAATTAATTTCTCAATTATCAAAGAAGTAACAAAATCATGTATTTTACAAATTCTTATTTGAAATTGATGGATGCTTTTATCCTCCTTCATTCAAGTTCCTTAAATTATAATTATTTAAAATTTAAAATCATTATTTACCTCTCTTTTGAATTATTTCTGTTTTCTATCACAATACAATTCAAGTATAGATATTCCCATATCATGAGATCATTCTTCTTACCCATAACCTTTAAAATATACAACTTTTTCCACTTTTTAATGAAAAAACTCAAATAAAATCATGAGGGCTAGAAATTAGGTTCAACTGTATGTAAGGCTTTAGGTTCATAGGAATTGATTTTTAAAAAATAAATCTCATATGGGATGTTTAACAATTAAATCACCATGCATGATACCCAAAATTAAATCTCAATGTAATTATTCCCTTAATATTAAGAAATCACATTTCCCCCAAATTCCAATATAATTATTATGATAGGATTAAGAATAATGTATGATTCCCCCCCCCCTAAATATATATTTTTTATTTTTATGTATTGTCTTCTTTTTCAAATAACCTATCCATTTTTTCTTTTCTAGAGCTTTTTTATTAGAATAAACCTCACATCCACCACCTCTCCAAGTATGATAAAAATAACAGTTATAATAAAGGTGATTTTTTACCAATATAAAAACCCAATTTTATATAATTTTTTCCTTTTTTCATTTTAGTTTTTTTATATTCAGGAGGGGAAAATAACATAGTACGATGAATGATTTCACAACTGTTTCAATTCCCACAGTAATGAAACCACAATTTTTCGTTAGAATGCAAATCATCCAATTTACCATGATTCCCTTTATCCCCAAACATAAATGTTAAAATATCATGAAAATACTAAGATTATGGTAATAATTTAAAAAATGGATTGAAACATGGATCATTATTATAATGGCGATTCATGGCCTCCAATAAAAAAATAGCGATTTAAAGGTTGTCTTTTAAGGATATGTGGTTTATCAAAATATTCCTCAATCATTATAAATGTGTTTTTGTATTTTTTTATCTTTAAAAAGTTAAAATTCAATTTCCATTAGGTGGCATGTCCAATGACCACTCAAGAAATATGATCAAGATAAAATAAAATGTACTTGGTCTACAAATAATTACAATTATAGAGATATGACATTGGGAAATCCCTGAAAAATGAATAATAAAAACAAATCAATTCAGTTTTATTTTAGAAATTCAAATCATAAAAATGGTTTGGAAATTTCATTTACATTAATCAATTAATTTCCATAAACAATTAGTAGTCATTTTAATATCCATATCCCACTTTAAACATCTAATAATCAATTTTACTCAATCAAACTAATTTCCATTGAAATATAAAACATGGTGTCATCAGATTACTATGAAATTCATATATCCTAGATAATTTAAATAATGAATAATTAAAGTCTGGGAATATAATTTTCACTTTAAATACCAAAATTTGATTTTAAAAAAAATTAAGGGGTTTAAATGTTTAGAAAATAAAAAGTGATCTCCATTTATCATGAAGGTTAGTCCTTTTATTCCAGAGTTTGGGGCTTCCTTTTGTTATCATGAACCTATGAAAGATATTGAATCAAATAATCACAACGATCATGTCATTTATGTTCAAAAATAAAAGAGGGAGTGAGATGCATTCTTAACTACTTCCTATGAAATTAAATTGAAATCTAAATTATTATAAATCAATTGAATGGGGTAATTATTTGTATGATACCCCAAGTGGGATCTAAATTTATACTACCCATAAAGGGTAGTACCAGATGTTATCTAAAGTCTGGTGGGGTCCAATTAATTTCTTATTTTAACCATCACATGTTTCTTTTAAAAAAGTATGGGTCATCCTCCTGGGAGTGAAATGTTCCATGGTTATAGTACACCAAACTCCCCCCCTTACAATGAGGTATATCTTGCATGGAAGTGGGTAGGATACAGTATGAATCATCCTCCTTGTTTGCTACTACTTCAAACTACATCTAATATAGTGTTGGATTTTCAGGGTATTCACGAATTGAATAATCAAAGGGGAAGTAAATGGGAATCTTTACTTGATTAAAATATAAATTTTTATTCAGTAATTTTTCAACTTCATTGTGGGAATCCTATAGAATGATTTTCCTATGTTTAGATACGTTTATCTACTTATGGTTCACCAAAAATGTATGTTTATTAGAATCTAAGAGCTACATGTATTCTTCCACAGGTGAATGTCTAGGTTCTTCATAATCTTAAAAGTCATAGACAATGATTGTCTGAATCTAAAAATTCAAAATAATAGGGGGTTTTGGAAATTTTATTTTTAATAAAATTTTAAGAGATGGTGTATGAAAAAAGTTCAACTCCATAAATTGGTTTAGCTTTAAAATATTCTATTATGGTAAGATCGTATTAGATTATACTCTCATTGGATTGATTCAGGTTGTCGAGATCCTCCATTTTTACTTCAAATTGCACCACTTGGGTGGTGTCTTCCTACAGTGGTACTGGATCTTGTTCTTTGCATGGTGTGGGGAGATCAGGATGTTCCTAACATTCATTATAGAAGTAAACATGTTCTTGATTATCTTCAAAATATATCTCATTAGAAAATTATTCTTCATTTTCATCCTCAGGTAACAAAAGTGTCTCATCATTAGTTTTATATTGACAATCATGTTTAGATTCTACTGATGATTCATAAAATTATAGAATTTTCAAATCAATTTTCCTTTGAGATCATTCACCTTTTCATCAAGAATGTGAATATCATACTTGAGTTTGTGTTTTTCCACTATCCCATAGAAATATTCAGTTTGAAAATCTTCAAATAAGTTGGGAGGAAATGAGGATCACTCTTCTTTTTTTTTGGCCACATATTGACATTATTTTGGAAAGTACTCTAAGAATTCAGGATGTTCCTTGGCCAGTAATTCAACCATTGGTTTTTCAAGGGTATACTTGAGATCCTATATAAGGTTCTTGAATTCATCTACATTAAAATATATGCTCTTCCCCCCACCCACCCATATTTGTCTATCGCATAATAAAACACTATCTCTTATATACAGGGGTGCTTCATCTATTGGTTCTTATACATGAGATTAATTACTCATTGAATTGAAGAAATGATCGTCGAAAACAATCAGATATATTGTTTTTATTTTTTATTAAATGAAATAAATATATGTTAAATGTGAAATTGATAATTTTTAAGAAATCATATTATTATATCCTTAGAAACAATGCATGTTTTGTAGAATTCCTGTCATTGGGTGTGGAAAAAGAAAATTATTCTCATAGTGTAGAATAGTTTTTTTCTAATGTCATCTCAATTGAGGAATCATTGTATTTATTCACCTACATCTTCTAAACCGCCTAATCAATCTTTTATGTTTTTTTTATAAAAACATGGATAATATTTTTTTTTGTTTTTAGATAATGACAAAAAATAATTGAAATCTTAATTTTTACAAACATGAGAAATAGACAGAAGGATTTATGGAAATTAAACACATGTTTTTGGGTTTATACATTGATTTAATCATTGTTTTCTTTTAGTTGTTTAATTTTGGTTCGATATTAAAAAAATAAACTATCATGTTTTCATTATTAATCTTTATTTAGAAATATCGGAATATCATTAAAAGCCTAAAAAATCATAATTCTACCTCCTAGATTAATCAATGTTGCTGACAATCCTTTTTCATGGTGGTTTTATATTCTAAGACCCATCCTAATAAATATTGTTTCATCCGTCAATTATCTCAACTCATATAATATTAATAATTAACCAATTGGGGGAGAGAAAAAACGATTTAAATAAAAATGAACAAATAAATTGAGTTTCATGTCATTTGTGGGAATTCATATAATCAGAGACATCTCTTAACCATTCATGCTACTTAAATTTATCACAAAAATAAAAATTAACCTTTATGAAAATTCAAGAATACCTTGACCTTCTATTATACCAATCCTCGGGATCATCCTCTCATTTTTGAGAGTAAGAGTTCACAATGCTCGAAATGGGAAGAACAGAGGAAAAAAGAAAAATAGAATGAAAGAATGAATAATTTAAAAATAATGGGGGTGAGATACTAGAAGAATAAACTATAAATAGAATGTGTATGGGAGATAGATATAAATAATAAAATAGAAGAAATGAAATGAAATGAAATTTATATATAATATAAAGAAAGATAAAATAACAATAGTAATAGTAATAGTAATTACTATTATTATTATTATTATTATTATTAAGATAATAACTTTCAAAAAATTAAAAAAAATAAAGTTAAAATAAGAATGAGATATAATAATAATAATTATACTGAAAATTTAATAATAAAATAAATATTAATATAAAAAATTATATAAATATCAGTACTAATATAAATGATAATTAAAATTTGATGATGAAAAAGAATAAGATGAGAAGTAGGAACAAAAAATAAGGAAAAATGTCTGACATTATTTATTTAAAACTACATTTAATTTTAAATTAAATAGAAAACTAAGAAATAAAAATAACGGAAATAAAAAATTAAAATCTAGAAAAAAGGAGTCAGATAAGAGAATGCAGCTACTATCCCCCCTCAGAGAATATCTCTACTCGGTATCAACTGATATTCCTCTAGGAGGTAAGGTACTCCTTATATAGTTAGTGAATGAGGTCCATTCCTCTCATTTTCTTCAAGGATTTCCCTAGAAGGGGAGATCTTCTCTTATATGGAACCACACCCGTGAGTTGCAGGTATGAATCCACCACGTTGAAGGAGTCATGGTAGTGTAGGAAGTGTGTAAAGTAGTGTGCTTGGGAGGTGGAAGTGGATTAGTTACATGTGCAGGTGGTAGTGGTGTCGGTGGTGATGGTGGAAGCATCGGTCTCTAGGTACAATGAATAATAGTAATGGCCATTGGTGGCCAATAAAGGTAGTGCTCACTAGTAGGATTCCCCTGGTCTCCTCCAACCTTCACAGTGGTTGGAGGAGATTCTTATGCATGTAGTATATGACATTAGGGGATCATACGATGTGATTGAGTGGAGTGTGGTGGTCATGGTCCATGCATGGAGAGGTGAGAATGTGGAAGAGCAATGATAGTGATGTGCATGAAGGACTGGAGGTGAGTGGAAGAATTGTATATAGGGGTGTCCTCAGTCTCATCCTTATCATCCTCCATCTGTTGACGTGGTTGGAGGAGTCATGAATGGTGATCAGTGGATAGAAGGTGTCCCTCAGATGATGGTAGTGGGTGGTGACATCAGACAACGAAGATGCGATGATGTGAGATGTGTGGGAATCCATGGTTGTTGCCAATAGTTCATGGAGGAGGTGGAGTGTGTGAGTGTAGGTGGAAATGGATATTGGTTAAGTGATGATTCTGAGGGAAGAGGAAGATGAAAGGTGGAGTTAGGGTCTACAAGTTAAGGTAGTGTAGTGAATGGAGAGATGACAATGGAGGGTGTGGAAGATAATGTTAGAGACATGAAAGAGTTTGGTGGTTCTCACATCCCACATCAAATCTTTGGAGTAGGAACTAAGTGATTATAACCCTGGGCATGGTTTCAGTTGCTCAATGAAGCCGAGTGGTTGATAGAGGATGCCCATAACAACACTAGTCTGCTCTAACCCTATGAGCCTCTCATCCTGCTGGTGTACAGAGTAGCCCCATCCACCAGTTCATGCCATGCATAATCTATTTCTAGGGGATTTGACCCACATACGGGTCATGCACGAGTGTAACGCCCAGACCCCTACTACCCAGAGTCGGTGCATTACTTCATAACATTGGCATGATCATAAAAGATCATGTCTCGGAAGACTGATTAGTTTAGTAGCCTTGGAAACACTAGATACATTCATAAATGTTACATTACAGCATAAGGTGAAAAACTAAAATAACAAGGTCTCCATAGTCCACACTCATATCCTCTTCTAACTATCCCAGCAGGTCATTCATAAAATACTTCTTCACATCCAGGAAAATATTAAAACATTGAAAGGGGTGACCTCAGATACTCAGTAAGGATAACAATATTATGGAAGCTTTCATAAATAAACATTAACATTTAAGGAAATGTATAACTAAAACCAAAGCCTTTTTAAACTTTAAATTTAGCATAATATGACAAAAATAAAATTAAACAATTCTTTTTACTTACTGATATGGATATTCTACTAGTAGAATAATCACATGCAATATCAATAACCACTTTCATAATGATGGAATGCATAATGCCAGACATTCTGAAACATTTTGTCAAGGCCTCGACCAAGATGTCTAAAATGATTAAGGCCTCGGCCAAAACCATAAATCAAATTGGGAAAGGGCCTCGGCCAATTCCACGTCTATTTGTCTCATGAGACCTACCGATGCATCGATGAGCTATAGCGGGCTCCACCCATCACTTATTAAGTCCAATGCATTGCTCATATGAACAGGTTTAAACATATCAAAAACCATAACATAATCGTATCACATAAAACATGAAAAAATGAAACATAACATTTCCACATTTCAATCACAAGATATCAATACAACACATTGATATAATAAAAACACTTTCAACACCATTTTCAATACCAAAATAAAAGAAAGGTAAAACATGGTATTTCTTTTTCTTTTTTTAAAAAATATTGCTTGTAGAGGAATCTGAAACTCAAATAATGCTCACGGCGGTGGAGAAGTCGTTGTCACCACATACATACGAAAAAAACATTCCCTTTTGTCATTTAGTAAATTCATTGTATAAAAATATTACTTTTTAATAAACGTAAAAGTCAAAGGGGTTTATACACCGTATAAAAGAAAGTTGTGTATAAAACCAAATATGCCTCAATGAAAGGAGATTGAGACGAAGTCCCATACAAAGATCATTTTTAAAATAAAATAGATATATTATGTGTATTCACTATAAGTACACATAAATAAAGTACAAATACAAGATATGACATAATAATATAATGACATAATTTGAAAGTAGGAGATTAACCCAAAGAATGGAAATTGGGTTAAGAAGATCCCTTACCTCATGTCCGACTTGACTCAACCGTTCATTAACATCCTGAATAATAAACTAGAGTTAATATCTACCTTATTAAGAACTATTTTCAATTTCATTATCCTTTTTATATAACTTATTACAATGTTATGAACATTATGTATTTATTTAAGTTAATAACGGCCGTTTTGTCGATGTTTGGTACTTGAGTCAACAATAAACTTCTTATAATTACAAGTTGTTCATGTGGTAAAATATCCATTATATCCAGAATTATATTCATGATTTAGTTATCATATATATCATATATATCTAGTATTTACATTCATTCATAATATTACGTAACATTTATAGGTAAGAAATGAAATGCATCGTTCATGGAGACGGTAAGCCGTACGTACGCATGAACGCTACTTTCATTTCTATTTCATATTTAATGGAATGAAATCATAATGATATAAATGTATAATATAATTCCAGTATAATATAGCATATAATACCATTTACTCCATCCTTTATACATCCCACATATGGTATTAACGATTCAAATCACTTTGAGGGGGCGGTAGTCCGCACTTCCTAAAATGAAAATATCGCGTTTACCCATAATGGAAATCATAAAGGTATGCCATAAATGAAAAATACAGAAGCTTAAGTAAAACATAAACATATTATATATCATATATAAATATAGTGACATCTTAATGGCCACCTTTGAAGGTGTTATATGAGTGTTGAACAATTATCGTTTGTGAGGCATAAATTCGCCATCCACAGAAACAGTATGTTCTTTAACCATTAGATGTAGGTGTGTGTTTGTGTAGCTCGAATCCTTCATATAACAACATCCTAGTATATTGAGGATACTGGTTTTGTTACAAAATAAATTAATAGAAAGTGTTTAGGGGGTTGGAGAAGAAAAATAAATCAAAACAACATTAGAGAAGACATTACCTTAAAATCGGGTAACTCGTTTTGATTTGAGCCAAAGGCTTCCTTGGGAAGAATTCTGCCCAAAGTGAGGCTTCTAGGAGTAAGTTAAGGATGTTGGGAGAGTATTTGGGCAGAGTTTGGCCGATCCAAATGGCTTGAATGTGTGAATGAGGTGGTATAGGTGAGGGCCTTTTATAAGAGGAGAGGAGGGGCACTTTTGGAAAGTAATGAAATGTTATTCTATTATACAATGCTTTTCGGATTCTAAAGGTCCCACACTTGTATATTTAGAGGCTAAGGTGATAAGGGTTCTAAATATCCTCATCCAATAGGCTTTGGACAAGTGTAAGCCTTGGATTTTACATTATCTTCTCATTTTATTTAAATCGTTAAATAATGAGGTAATCGCTGCATCATCATGATGTCATAAATAATTTAATTTCTTTATTGTCTAATTTTTTTTAAAAAAATACAATAATGTAGGAAATATTTTTAGATTTCCAATGACTATTTATAGTAAAAATTATTATTGTATAACCCCTTGTAAAAATTGTTTTAGTAAAACATTTCATGTTTGTGTCATTTTTTACTTTAACATTAAATAAAAGGTATTTATGTCATTTTCCAACTAAAGTGGCTCCATGGGGTCCCCAAGTTGACCCATGGACTGTCTTGGTCGGCCATGGCACATCCAATTAGGGTAGGACATGTGTCAAGCTCATCTCATATTATTAAAACATTATTTTTACCTTAAACTACACTAATTACCTCTAATCGTGATTAAGAACATAAAAGTTACTATTCACCAAAAAATTATTTAAATCTCATTGAACCACATTTTACTTATTAATGACAACCATGTATGTCGGATTTTTGAAAATCAAATCACAGAAGTGGTAATATTTCATATAAACGAAAAATCAGTTATTTAACTACCACTTAGTGGTTTCACTATTCATCAAAAATTAAAGTTTTTCAGAACAATGCCAAAATTTCACCCTAAGCTATAATTGATATTCTGAATTCAAAAATGATTTCTATTTTACAAAATTCCAAACATATAATTTGAATTAATTAATTTTATAATTAATTCCCGCTGTCACAACAAATAGCGTGTTTTTATGATAAAATTTATATCAAAGGATTGGCAATTGTTTATGTCCAATTTCAATGTTAAATTAATTCTAATGACCACCATTGGATAAAATAGTAAAAATATATTCTAATTATACTTTAAAAACACTAAATAGTATAATTTATCACTATAAATTATTTTGATTAAAAAAGTTGTTTTTAAGTATTTTTCACTATTCATAAAAAATTAGAAGTTCTCAGAAAAATACCAAAAATTCAACATAGGATAATTTCGATATTATGAATGCAAAAATGAAGTCCATTTTTAAATATAAAATTTATATAATATTAAAAAGTGGTTATTACTATTCATAACGGCTACTTTGATTAGTCGCGGTGTTTTAGAACTCGAAGTTGCGTACAATGCAAGCTATTTTATTATTGAATGAGAAGCGTATCGTGGAAGCTCGGGGTGTTACATTCTACCCTCCTTCAATAAATTGCGTCCTCGCAATTTGATATTTTTCATTGAAAATAAAAGGTTGAAAATAGAAAATACCTTTGTGGAAAACCCACTTCGGAAATAAGGTTAATAAAATTTAGCCTTAATAAGAGGGAAATGGAAATAAGAAAGTCACCACCAAATTATGATCTCGATAAGGAGAACATTGGTGGAAATTAGAGACATATAATTTGAGGAAAAACGTAAATATTTGTAGGGGGTGATTGAGGTCATCAATCACAATCAACTGTCAAATTGAGGGCCTCAAAGAGTTTAATCTATGTTGATTTAAAATATCATCAGTTCAACAAGATATAATGTATTAGGATAACACATTTTTTTGTTTTAATATCCCTTTACTAAAGTTTAAGAATTAATTTATTCATTGAATAAGAGATAGGTATATATATATTTATGCTTGACAATTAGAGTTTCAACCTTCAACTCATCTTTCACTCAAAAATATAATAGAACTCAAAAATATTATACTTATCCTAATTGTATAAGGTTCCAAATGTTAACACATACCATTTAGATTAGAAAAATTATTTTGTAATAACCAGGGACTTCCTGCAGGCTAGTGGAAGGAAATAAAGGCCTGTCGCACTATGGTTGTGGGTTCGATTCCTGCAGCTTTGTCCGACGCGACGCGTTATGCCCCACCCTTCAGGTTGTCCTTTTCCTAAAACTATAGTATTATAATATTCCAAAAATAATCTTCATAAATTCTTTAACCATAAAAAATACTATCCAAAGATCAACTTAATCCACTCCAACCCTTATAGTTATCCAAAATACCTCTGCCAGACCTTCTCTAAAAGGTCTCTTAATTCCAAAATCAATTTATCAGATTCTCCAAACAAAGTAAAGTATCTATTATTGTCACATACTAACAATATAATTACCTTCATCATATTAAAACCTTACTGAAATCAACAAGGACTGCAGTACAATCCTTATATATATATCACATTATTCTAACAACCGGAATATAATCCATGAGTCCAAAAGCACCAATACATTAGTTATTCTGCTTCAACTGTAGTAACAACATAAGATTGTCCTTGATCCCTTGGCCTTTTCTGAGGTATGTTTCCCTGACTCTTAGAACATTCATTTGCATAATTCCCCATATCCCTACAATTGTAGCATTCAACATTGATAGCCTCTTTCTTTCCCTTGCAATCATGCGCCTGGTGACCTTTTTCTCCACATTTATAACAAACTCCTATTCCTTTTAGGCAAGTACCACGGTGATTCTTCCCACAATTATCACATAATGGAAAATCCTTCTTTGCCTTTTTCCCTTTATCTATCTCATGTTCCACCGTTCTCTTCTTCTCTTGCTTTACATTGTTGTCATAAGACATAGAGAATTTCTTTTCTGTCTTGATAGCACATGATACAATATCTTCGTATGTTAAGAAAAATTGTGATTCTAAAACTCTACGGAGAAATGGTTTTAACCCATCAAAGAAACAATTAATCTTACCTCTTGGGTTACGTATATAATCTACAACATACCTCACCAACCTTCTAAAGTTAGCCTCATACTTTGCAACATTCTCATCCTCCTTTTGTCTCAGACTCAGAAATTTCCTTTCCATATCTGCTCGATGGTCGTGAGGAAAGTATTTTTCTAAGAAAAGCTCTTTGAACTCCCTCCATTACATATTTGATACGTCATCATCTTCCTTTGTATTTTGAATCAATGACCACCACTGATCGGCATCTCCAGTGAGGCGGTAAACTGCCATGACAACCTTCTCCCTTTCGCTACTCCCCAAGGCATGGAATATTTTCTCTAAGGAGTTTATCCATTGCTCAGCTACTAATGGATTTGTACCCCCATTAAATGTTGGCGGTTGTTGCCTCATGAAGCTATCTAACATTGATCCTCTAAATTGTGGATCAGGGTGATCCATACGAGTAAAGTTATTATTCATAACATGGGTGAGTTGTCCCAGTATGGTAATAAGTTGATCAGCACCAGTTGTATCTCTAGATCCACAATAATTATCTTTAGCTGGAGGGAAATCCCTACACGGAGTGCGTGCATTGATACGGTTTCCATTCCTTCCACTAGGCGCCATTTCTATACAATGGCATAAACTAGATTAGTTTATGAATCAAAATACATAATTCCATACTTATAAAATACTTAACATAAATTGAACTATTTATGGATATAATCCATAATCATAAAAAGGTTTTCTTTGAGGAAGTATATACTCATAACCGTTCATAGTGGTTTGTAAAAAAATGAGAATTATCCTAAGCATATCCCCCGGGAGGGTCGTAACCAAGAGTGCAGCAAGTCCCGTTGTTGTGCACCAGTTCCCGTTCGAGTCTAGCTCAAAGCGGTGTTTTTGGGTTTTACCCCTAGGTACATCTGTACCAAAGCCGCCTCTACCTGCTCGTATCCAGACAGGGATGTATTGCTCGGAAAACTCACAAAATCTCTACAATAAAAAAATTCTTGGAAGTTCTTCTATACTAATCCTTAATGTCTATCTTCGGGCTATGTGCTCTAATCAGAGTTTATCTTAATCTAGCTTCCAAGGTTAGTACTAAACTGCCGCTGATACCAACTGTAACGCCCCGACCCCTACTACCCAGAGTCAGTGCATTACTTCGTAACATTGGCATGATCACAAAATATAATGTCTCGAAAGACCGATTAGTTTAGTAGCCTTGTAAACACTAGATACATTCAAAAATGTTACATTACAAAATAAGGTGAAAAACTAAAATAACAAAGTCTCCATAGTCCACATTCATATCCTCTTCTAACTATCCCTGCAGGTCATTCATAAAATACTTCTTCACATCCTGGAAAATATTAAAACATCGAAAGGGGTGAGCTCAGATGCTCAGTAAGGATAACAATATTGTGGAAGATTTCATAAATAAACATTACCATTTAAGGAAATGTATAACTAAAACCAAAGCCTTTTTAAACATGAAATTTAGCATAATATGACAAAAATAATATTAAATAATTCCGTTTATATACTCACATGGATATTCTACTAGTCTAACAATCACATGAAATATCAATAACCACTTTTATAATGATGGAATGCATAATGCCAGACATTATGAAACATTTTTTCAAGGCCTCGGCCAAGACGTCTATAATGATTAAGGCCTCGGGCAAAACCATAAATCAAATTGGGAAAGGTCCTCATCCAATTCCATGTCTAGTTGTCTCATGAGACCTACCGATGCTTCGAGGAGCTATAGCGGGCTCCACCTGTCACTTATTAAGTCCAATGCATTCCTCATATGAATAGGTTTAAACATATCATAAACCATAACATAATCGTATCACATAAAACATGAAAAAAGGAAACATAACATTTCCAAATTTCAGTCGCAAGATATAAATACAACACATTGATATAATATAAACACTTTCAACACCATTTTCAATACCAAAATAAAATAAAGGTAAAACATGGTATTTATTTTTCTTTTTTTAAAAAATATGGCCTGTAGAGGAAGCTGAAACTCAAATAATGGTCATGGCGGCAGAGAAGTCGTTGTCACCGCATACATACAACAAAAACATTCCCTTTTGTCATTTAGTAAATTCTTCGTATAAAAATATTCCTTTTTAATAAACGTAAAATTCAAAGGGGTTTATACACCGTATAAAAGAAAGTTGTGTATAAAACCAGATATGCCTCAATGAAAGGAGATTGAGACGAAGTCCCATAAAAAGATCATTTTTAAAATAAAATAGATGTATTATGTGTATTCACTATAATTACACATAAATAAAGTAAAAATACAAAATATTACATAATAATATAATGACATAATTTGAATGTAGGAGATTAACCCAAAGAATGGAAATTGGGTTAAGAAGTTCCCTTACCTCGTGTCCGACTTGACTCAACCGTTCTTTAACCTCCTGAATAATAAACTAGAGTTAATATCTACCTTATTAAGAACCATTTTCAATTTCATTATCCTTTTTATATCACTTATTACAATGTTATGAACATTATGTAATTATTTAAGTTAATAACGGTCGTTTTTTCGATCATTGGTACTTGAGTCAACAATAAACTTCTTATAATTACAAGTTGTTCATGTGGTGAAATATCAATTATATACAGAATTATATTCATGATGTAGTTATCATATATATCATATATATCCACTATATACATTCATTCATAATATTACGTAACATTTATAGGTAAGAAATGAAATGCACCGTTCATGGAGACGGTAAGCTGTATGTACGCATGAACGCTACTTTCATTTCTATTTCGTATTTGATGGAATTAAATCATAATGATATAAATTTATAATATAATTCCAGTATAATATATCATATAATACCATTTAATCCATCCTTTATACATCCCACATATGGTATTAACGATTTAAATCACTTTGAGGGGGCGGTAGTCCGCACTTCCTAAAATGAAAATATCGCGTTTACCCATAATGGAAATCATAAAGGTATGCCATAAATGTAAAATACAAAAGCTTAAGTAAAACATAAACATATTTTATATCATATATAAATATAGTGACATCTTAATGGTCACCTTTGAAGGTGTTATATGAGTGTTGAACAATCATCGTTTAGTGAGGTAGAAATTCGCCATCCAAAGAAACAGTATGTTCTTTAACCATTAGATGAAGGTGTGTGTAAGTGTAGCTCGAATACTTATTATGACAACATCCTAGTATATTGAGTATACTTTTTTTGTTACAAAATAAATTAATAGAAAGTGTTTAGGGGGTTGGAGGAGAAAAATAAAACTAAACAACATTAGAGAAGACATTACCTTAAAATCTGGTAACTCTTTTTGATTTGAGCCAAAGGCTTCCTTGGGAAGACTTCTGCCCAATGTGAGGCTTCTAGGATTAAGTGAGGGATGTTGGGAGAGTATTGGGGCAGAGGTTGGCCGAGCCAAATGGCTTGAAAGTGTGAATGAGGTTGTAGAGGTGGGGGCCTTTTATAAGAGGAGAGGAAGGGCACTTTTGGAAAGTAATGAAATGTTATTCTATTATACAATGCTTTTCGGATTCTAAAGGTCCCACACTTGTAGACTTCGAGGATAAGGTGATAAGGGTTCGAAATATCCTCATCAAATAGGCTTTGGACATGTGTAAGCCTTACATTTTACATTATCTTCTCATTTTATTTAAATTGTTAAATAATGAGGTCATCGCTGCATCATCATGATGTCATAAATAATTTAATTTATATAATATCTAAAAATTATAAAAAAACACTATAATGTAGGAAATCTTTTTAGCTTTCCAATTACTATTCATAGTAAAAAATATGACTTGTATAACCCCTTGTCAAAATTGTTTTAGTAAAACATTTCATGTTTGTGTCACTTTTTACTTTAACATTAAATAAAAGGTATTTATGTCATTTTCCAACTAAAGTGGCTCCATGGGGTCCCCAAATTGACCCATGGATTTTCATGGTTGGCCATGGCACATCCAATTACTGTAGTACATGTTTCAAGCTCATCTCATATTATTAAAACATTATTTTTACCTTAAACTACACTAATTACCTCTAATCGTGATTAAGAACTTAAAAGTTACTATTCACCGAAAAATTATTTTAATCTCATTGAACCACATTTTACTTCTTAATGACAACCATGTATGCCGTATTTTATAAAATAAAATCACTGAAGTGGTAATATTTCATTTAAATGAAAAATCAGTTATTTAACTTCAACTTAGCGGTTTCACTATTCATCAAATATTTATGTTTTTCAGAACAATGCCAAAATTTCACCCTAAGCTATAATTGATATTCTGAATTCAAAAATGATATCTATTTTACAAAATTCCAAACATATAAGTTGAATTAAATAATTTTAAAATTAATTCTTGCTGTCACAACAAATAGCGTGTTTTTGAGAAAAAATGTATATCAAAAGATTGGCAATTGTTTATGTCCAATTTCAATGTTAAATTAATTCTAATGACCACCATTGGATAAAATAGTAAAAATATATTCTAATTATACTTTAAAACCACTAAATTTTATAATTTATCACTATAAATTATTTTGATTAAAAAAGTTGTTTTTAAGTATTTTTCACTGTTCATAAAAAATTAGAAGTTCTCAGAAAAATACCAAAAATTCCACATAGGCTAATTTTGATATTCCGAATCCAAAAATGAAGTCCATTTTGAAATATAAAATTTCTATAATTTTAAAAAGTGGTTATTAATATTCATAATGGCTACTTTGATTAGTCGCGGTGTTTTAGAACTCGAAGTTGCGTACAATGCATGCTATTGCATTATTGAATGAGAAGCGTATCGTGGAAGCTCGGGGTGTTACAACGAGATAGATTCCTTTTTTTGTAGTCATTATTTGCATGCCCTCCTATGTAGGTTCTATCCTTCCACCCCACATTTGGGGGGTATTCTATGTGGCAGACCATCCTTGGTTGAATCCTGGCTTTGTTCTGGACTATTTTTATACTCAAACACTAATAAAATAGTTTTTTAAAATTTTAGATTCATAAAAAAATTCATAAGATTCATTGATAGGAAACAAAATTTTAAATAGAACCTTCACTTACTCTTTTTATCCCATTGATACACCCAATTTTTGTATACATTTTCACATACTCTATTGAAAATTAATTAAATGTTTTCATCAATTACTTACTGCTTAGTGGACAAATTCTTTGATTTTGGTGATCTTGAATATTTTCTGGATATCTATGGACAAATAAACAAAATGGGGGATAATTGAGAAAAATTTACAACCTACATAGAATGTACACTACACACGCCGTGTACATTCAAGCTTCGACACGGGTTGACCCAGACAAGTACATGCCCAAGTAAACAGAAGTTAGTACACACCGTGTTCACACTATAAACATTGTGTAACACTTCGTGAAGCATTTGGTCGAGAAGAGTCAACACACCCATGTGGCTGGCTAAAGGGGACATGTCGTGTTCAGCCTATACACACCATGTATACCTTTCTAGAAGTGGTTGGTGGTCATAAAATGAGACTACATGCCATGTATGTCGGTGCTATACGTCGTGTATATGTACCTACCTAGTGGTGTTGTGTTCCAAGTCAAAGACTATGTGTTAGGATGCCTACCAGTGGATAAAAAAATGAAAAAATGCATTGACAAAAGTTCACGTCGTGTAATTTTTCCACACACCATGTATTTATTTTTTCTATAAAAAACGTCTTTGGACTCTGGTTTAGGAGAAGAGAAATCATGGAGAGAAAAGGGTTGGAGGTCTGAAGGAGAGAAGATCTGATGCCATACTACTGTCATTATACCATCAATTGAAGAACCACTTCCTCCTAGATGTTTCAAGCATGATCAAATCAGGTGTCAAGTGTTTTGTGTTTATCTTCTCTTCTAGGTGTTACTGAATACCTAGTGTGTTGGGGTTGTGAGAAATGTAAGAGTAGTAATTTAGATTAGTTGCTATGAATGTGTTTTTTCTATTATATTCTTTTTATTCATCTTAAAAAACTTCATATTATCACTGAATATTCTAAACCAGACCATGGGAAGAATTTTCATGTATTCAAGAAGAGAATAATAACGAATATTTTCATGATCATTGTATGTATTCAGTGGCTCAACAAAATAGACTAAGCCTAATAATGAAATTCAAAACACTAACTACTGGACCAATTAGTTTGTTTCTTAATCACTAAATATAAATTTTACCAGACCAAGGAAACATTATTACAAATTTTAAACAGAGTGATGGGTTATCATGAAAAACACAACCTCATAAGAAAATTGATTTAATAAACAAATTCTTATGAATCCATAACCCCAACGCATTTCTCTCTTTATTTGTATAAAAATAAATTTTCCCATATTTTAGTTTATTCATTAAGTAACTAATTAAATAAACTTATAAATAATTATTATTTAAAATCCAAACAACCAAAATCGACTCTAAATTCATCACACCTCAGTAAACCAAATATAAAAACTAATATTTTACAAGACCAAAATAACTTTTTTCCCTATGGATCGGCCCCTTACGGTTACTATACTCATTAGAGTAAAAATAATTTGGGTCATCGACAACACACCTTTGGTGAAATGACTTGCCAAATTTTGGAACCATTGTCGGGGAACAAGAACATTAACAGTTGTCCTTGTTGTAATTTTTTTTAAATAAATTTCTTGTGAAAATAAAAATCATAAATTGACAAAAAATTATTTTCTAATATTATTTCAATTTATCTTTTCTTCATCATTTACGCTTGGTGTGTTTTGAATTGTGTAGGTCGTTAGGTGTACAAGTGTCTACCTCACACATTCCAAGAACCCTATGTCATAAGGGTTTCTATCAACTGACTGAGAGATCAAACTAACACTTTTGATGAGCCAACGAGCACTCATAGCCAAGAAAAATCACAAAAACCCCAATGTGTAGATTGAGGAAGGAATTCTAGATGTTGTCCATAGAGGAAGAGAACCACTAGTACCAGATGACAATAGAACCCAGCAAGCTCTACTTGCTCAAGGATACCATCTGCAGTAGCTTCAAGAATTCCAACCAAAGTTGATGCCATTTTTACATCATGGTCAGGGTCGTACTACGCCCCTTGGGACTAACAATACATATTGGTTCTCCTTCCACAAAATCCACGTCCACATCATACTCTCACGGTTTATGGCTTTCCATATATCCACGGGGCTGACCCGAGCATCGTTCGTCCACTGGTGCAGGACCAACACTTCGAGATCAACCCTTTTATCATAAAGCTGATCAAGAACACCATTCAATTTAGCAGCCTGACCAGTGAGGATCCTAATTACCATCTCTCCAATTTTCTGGAAGTCTGATACATGTTTCGCTACCATGGAGTGTCTACGGATGACATATATCTTCTCTTATTCCCCTCCTATCTAATGGATAAGTCGAAAGACTAGATCAATGGTTTGCGGAAACAATCCATCCTCACCTGGGAGGATCTAGCCCATGCGTTCCTTTTTAAATACTTCCCACCCTCAAAGTCGGTGACTCTACGGAATGAAATCCACAAATTCTAATAGCATCACCCGGAGTATTTTTATGAATAATGGGAGTTATTCAAGGAGATTTTTCCCAAATTCCAACACCAAGGACTTCCACTTTGCATGCAAGTCTAAACCTTCTACGGAGGACTAACAACAAATACAAAGTTTATTGTGGATGATGATGTAGAAGGAATAGTAATGAGGAAATCCCCTGAATATCTTTTCAAACAACTAGAATAAATGTCTTCCAACAACTTCTACTGTCATTCTGAGAGGGGTACATAGAAACGAGGTATGCATAACATTGATGCTACTACTATTCTTCCTGCCCAGTTGGATATTCTATCCAAACATATCGATGTGCTCGATTTGAAGGGTGCATCCCATGTACATGAAGAAAACCATATTGTGTGTTGATAATGTTGTGATAACCACATAATGGAAGAATGCCATGGTTCTATTGGAGGACCTTTAACAAGAATGGTGAGTTATGTTTCCCAAAATTAAGGACAAAACTAGTACCTGAAGTACCAGAACCAGGCATGGATTGATCCATAGAATGTAGGATGGGGCCAACAACAGAAGAATCATTTGTCCCAGCCACTGCACAGCTATAACCAGCTTCATTATCAGAACAAGTACCAGAGGAAAAAACATCCCCAACATGGATTTTTTCAATAGCACCAGTATCTAAACCCTCACCCACAACAGCTACGGCAACACCACCTCCACCAGCTCAACAATAACCTCAGAAGGAGAATACCTCAAGGTTAGAGGATCTCATGACCAAATGTAAATCTATAAATGACAATAGATTTCATAATCAAGATGATTCTATTCGTGGCCTAGAGAACCAGATTGGCCAGCATGCAAACCAACTCCCAAGAAGGTAACCATGTACACTACCATGTAATAATGAGAAGAACCCGAGGGAGGAAGCCCATTCCATCACGCTTCTAAGTTGAAATGAACTACCACAATGGAAACTATCACAACCAGGTGCACCCACACCCCATGTTGATGAAGAATGTACAAATTCAAACCCCTCATCATCAAAAAACCCACAGATAGATTCATTTCAGAATAATGTAATGTAGGTTGTCAAACCCTTTGAGCATGGAATACGTTTTCCAAAGAGAATGATGTAGAGAAAGATGGACCACCAGTTTGGAAAATTCGTGGATGTGTTCAAGTAATTGCACAACAATATTCCATTTGTAGAGGCACTGACACAGATTCCCACTTATTCCAAATTCATGAAGGAAATCCTCTCTAACATAAGAAACATACATGATATGGGAACCATTTCCCCAACCAAGGAGTGTTCTATAGTCGTCCAGCACTTGATTCCTCCCAAATTCTAGGATTCGGGTAGCCTCACTATTCCTTGAACTATTTGACCATGTGAGTTTGGGAAGTCCCTCTGAGATTTAGGGGCCAAAGTGAACCTCATACCCATTACAGTTTTCAAGAATCTAGGGCTCTATTATTTTAATCCTACCCGATTAGCACTTGAACTTGCTGACCGATCCCTCAAACATTTGAAGGGGCTACTAGAGGATGTGCTGGTTATGGTGGGAAGGCTCATCCTCCCTATATATTTCATCATCCATGACATGGAAGATGACCAAGAAGAACCTATCATTTGGGGAAGCCCTTTCTTGGAAACTGGGAAGGCATTGATTGACATGAACCTAGGGGAGCTAATTTTTCTGGTAGGAGATGAGAGAGTATCCTATAATGTCCTCAAGTCTATAAAGCATGAATCATTTCTAGAACATGAGGAATGATATTCAGTAACAACCAAGGATGATCGCTTGAGCAAAAAATAGGATAATATGGTATGTTTCTTTCTTCTGATAACTTTATTATTCCAGACATTCTAGTGGAAGAAGAGCTAGAGGACATACAATTTCTAGAAGGACAGGGCGGCCACTATTGGAAACGTGCAGTTATTCCTGATATCCTAGAGTAGGAAAAGGTGAAACCATATGTACCTTCGATTCTAAAGTCACCTGAACTAGAACTAAAGCCTCTCCCATATTCTATAAATTATGGGTATTTGGGAGACCATCAAACATTTCCTATTATACTTAGTGTAGAACAGTCACAAGAGAACGAATATGCACTTATGCATGTTTTGAAACAACAGAAGCATGCCATTGGGTGAACGGTTCTAGATTTCAAGGTCACCCACCCAACCATTTGCACTCACATGGTGCTATATTAAGAATGTTCAAAGCAATGTCAGCAACAACAACGGTGCCTGAATCCCCCCATGATGGATTTGTAAAACAAAAGGAGATTAATTTTTTTGATGCAGGCATCATCTATCTCATCTCAATAATTCCATTGGTGGGTCCCGTAAAAGTTTTACCCAAAAAGGTGGGTATCACAATGACTTCAAATGATAAGAATAAGATCATCCACACATGCACTATCATGGGCTGGAGAGTCTGTGTGGATTAAAGTAAGCTAAATGACACCACGAGGAAAGATCATTTCCCCCTGCCATTCATGGATCAAATGAATGAGAGACTAGTAGGGCACAACTTTTATTGCTTCCTCGATGGAAATTCCAGCAACAACCAAATTCCCATTGATCCAGAGGTTCAGAAGAAGAGCACGTTTAATTTCCCCTATGGTACGTTTGGTTACCGAAGGATGTCTTTTGGCACGTGAAATTCCCCCACCACCATCCATCACTATATTCTAGATATATTCCACTAGATGATAGAACAGATCTTAAGGGTATTCATGGATGATTTTTACAATTACAAAATATCATTCGCCACTTGTTTGGGGCACTTTGAACTAGTTCTTGAATGATGTGAAAACAATATCCTAGTTCTGAATTGGGAAAAGTGTCATTTCACAGTTCAATGTGGAATAATCCTTGGAGAAATAAAATCATCAAAGGGGATTGAGGTGGACCTGGCAATGATAGAATTTATTTCATGACTTCCTATTTAGACTTCTGTCAGAGCCATCTGTAGCCTCCTGGGGCATGCTGGTTTTTACATGAGGTTTGTATGCGACATTTATTAATACCCCAACCCCTCACCAATCATCTGACTGAGGATGTTGTATTTGAGATTGATGAGACATGTTCCATAGCATTTGATCACTTAAAACAGTGCCTGGTGGAAGCTCCAGTGATGATTTCTCCTAACTACGAGGAAACATTTGATGTGATTTGAAATTCTAGTGACTATGTAGTGGGAGAAGTCCTAGGAAAGTGGCATGAACAGATTTTCTGACCTATATTTTATACCAGAAGGACACTCAATGAGGCAAAAATCAACTGCACCACCACAGAAATGGAGATACATGTATTGGTTTTCACATTTCACAGGTTTCATTCATACTTAGTGATGCCTAAAGTTATTGTTTATATTGACCATGTAGCACTAAAGTACCTATTGAACAAGAATGTTGTGAATCCTTGATTGATTTGCTAGGTGATCCTCTTACAAGAATTTGTTCTGGAGATTCGAGATAAGAAATGAAGTTAGAATTTTGTAGCTGATCATCTCTTCCGCCTAGAGCTACCTCATTTGAAGGAGGAAGATCAGGATATCAGGGAGGATTTTCCTACTGAGCACCTCTTTTCGGTCAATGAATCACCTTGACCTTGGTATGCTGATATTGCAAACTTTCTAGTTATAGGTGTCTTTCACCCCGACAACTCCTTCCAGCAAGGAAAGAGGTTTCTCTCTTATGTTAAGAGGTACTTCTGGGAAGATCCTCTTCTACTCCAATATTGTGTAGATGGGGTGATCTGTTGTTGCATCCACAAAAATAATGTTCATAGAGTCCAAAAATTCTGTCATGCCTCACCAGTTGAAGTAAATCATGGGCCTAACCGTACAATAGAAAAGTCCCTGCAATCTGGGTTTTTTTGGCCCACCATGCATAAAGATGCCAGGGCTTTTTTTTCATATTGTGATCGATGCCAGAGGACTAGTAATGTGGGATGTAGAGATAAGATTCCCTAACACCCAATCCTAGAGGTCGATATTTTCGATGTCCAGGGCATTGATTTTATGGGTCGCTTTCCATCATCTTTCGGGAACACATACATCCTGGTATATGTCGACTACATCACAAAGTTGTTGGATGTTTCTACTAAAAATCATGACATGACCATGTTAGTTATGAGATTTTTAAAGAATCATATTTTTAGTAGGTTTGCAGTTCCCCGAGTACTGATCAGTGATAGAGGGACTCAAATTCACAACACACTGATGAGTGGAATACTGTAGATGTATGGCTTAAAGAATCATATGGGGATGCCATATCATCCCTAGTCTAGTGGATAAGTGAAGCTCTCCAACTTGAAGCTCAAGCAGATCCTAGATAAAATAGTAAATACATTGTGGAATTACTGGTCCTAGAAGTTAGATGATGCTTTAAGGGAATATCAGACTACATTCAAAACACCATTGGGAATGTCCCAATTCCGCCTCATCTATGGAAGAGCTTTCCATCTACTAGTAGAATTGGAGCATAAACCATATTGGTCCGTCAAGACCCTAACTTTTGATCTAATGGAAACTAAAGATAAGTGGATGTTATAACTATCAGAACATGATGAAATCAGATTAGAGGCATATGATAATTCCAAGCACTTTATGGAGAAGATGAGAGAAATTCATGACCGACTGATTTCATGAAAATGTTTCCAAACTGGTGATCATGTACTTCTCTTTTACTCTCATCTTCGGTTATTCCTAGGGATGTTTAAGTCAAGATGGTCTGGACCATTCCAAGTGATATGTGTATTCCATCATGGACTGGTGGAAATTTATAGAGAGGATGAAAAAACATTCAAGGTGAATGTGCAGCAGTTGAAATCATACCAAAACATGGATGACCCAGTGGGAACATTATCCACCATACAACTCAGGTAAAATTAGGAAAGTATGTTGATCCAACGTCCTAAAACATAGGAGCTTCCTAGGCGGAAACCGAGTAGATACACGCTGTGTACCACATATATACATTGTGTGTACTTATTCCATTATGTTTATCTTCTATCTATTATAAATATATTGTTTAAAAAATTAATACACAGGGATGATGCAGGTCCCAATTGTATGGTCACTAGATTTTATCCATGCCATCACCAGTTTGAATCTCTTATAACCAACCATTGGCACGGGCTTCCTTCTTTTTATCCATGTTCTTTATTATACGACATGTGTGGTTTTTTTCAATATGTATATATATTTTATTACAAGAAACCCCATGGTGGGGATGAATCGGTAAGCCAAGTTCGTAACCTAGATCCAAAAGACTCAGTTTTGAATCATGGCCACCTCCCCATTTCCATCATTTGTCTTTTTTATAAAACCACATTGTATGTCTTTCAATATACATCGTGTGTGAAAATTTTTCCTTCTAAAACTAAAAATATTTTTTGCATAATGAAATTCATGTGATTGATGTTGGAAGATTGGCAGAGTCTCGACCCTACATCCAAATGACCCGGGTTCGACCTCATAAAATCTCCCTACTTCATCCCTTTTTGACTAATTGAAACCACACACTATGAATTATCTTTATTCTCAGGTAGTATAGGATTTTTTAATTAAATATATTAAAATAATTAATTGGAGAATTAGTAAATCCTTTTCTCTAGTGGTTGAGGGCTTCTATTTGGAATGGCCGATCACCGGTTTGATCCTCTCTCCAAGTACCAGACCAAAGGTTGTACTTTTGTTTCCAATTTTAAAACACACGACGTGTATTTCTTGATACATTTACTATATATATTTATTTTCAATAAATAATGTTCATATATATTTATATAAATATATTTATTATCATTTTTATAAATATTAATTATTATATAGTTTACTATAATTATTATATATATATATATATCTAAAAAAATATGATTCATGGTGTGTAGTTTATTGTACATGTGGTGTAGCTCAGCTATAAAAGTCGCAGAACACCAGGCTTCAGCTTGTGTCACATAGATCCTTCCCCTCTCCCTGTTTCTTCCCCCGTACTTTACTCGAACCCCCCATTCCCAAATCCGTGCATTTTGGGCATTTGGTTCTATTTTTTATTAAATTGTGATCCTCGTTCCAGGTAGCCCCTTATAAAACCTTTATTTTATGTTATCATTCATGTTTAAGGTGATTAGTGATCGTCCGACCATTCAACTTTATCAATACACAGCCACAGATTGAAGAAGAAATGTCGAGTACTTTTGTACATGGCCACACATTTAATGATTCATGATTTGAAAATACAATGTGTGTTTGTACGGTACACACCATGTACCAGCCCCCATTGTGCCTAGGTATCTTTTAATCATGGACTCACACACCATTTTCACAAACATGGTGTGTTTGTTCGAAACATGTTGTGTATATCTTTACTTTTGGCCAGCCCATGTGTAGTACATCACATGACCATTTTCCCATTTTTGAATTACACATTGTGTGGTCCTTGAACACGACATGTTATCTATTCTTATAACTGCTTAAAATTATGGTCGTGTCATTAACAATACATGATCAGGACAAATTTATAAGAACACAACATTTATGTGCGATACAGGCCGTGTATCCTTCCCTAGTCTATCCCCTGATCCATAAACGTGTTTATCTAGAGTATATGAGATGCTCACCTTCTTTTACTACAAGCCGTGTACTCTGGATGTACATGCCGTGTACTTTTTCTTTTTATGTTTTGACACATTTTTCTATTTGATTTTTTTCTTTTTCTTTTTTTTTCAGTTTGTCTATTCTCTTTCAGGATATGGAAGATAGAGATCCTTCCCATGGGAAGTGGCCCGACTCCACCACTGAGGGCGAGAGGCCCATTTATCATCCCATACGACTTTGCCCTGTGATGCTTCCAGATCTGGAATTTCTGTTGTACCAGCTCCCTTCGTTGGCCATCCTTCCACCACCCACTACCACTATTAAGGTTAGTCCTAGTACTTCCACACCTCTACCATCCCGCCCAGAGCCTTCGAGCACCATCATTTCATCCCCATCAAACATTCCATCATCTTCGGTAGCCCCTCCGCCCCCAGACCCAGCCACTACTACCCCTCCACCTGGGCCGGCACCTGAAGGTGTTCCTTACCCATGCATAGTTTCCCCGGTCACCAACAGGGTGCATAATATAGTTTGGAATTTATCTTGCTGCCCAATCCCATTGAGCAGCTGATAACTTGATAGAATCATTCCACAATAGCTAGGTATCTGGGGCGAGTTAGAGGATCTTCTTAGGCACACTCTGTTACACCAGATAATCCAGGTCCACACTCCCATTTTATGAGATTTATTTTTGGAATTTCCTATATACTTCGAGTTTGATGAATCTGAGTACCGAGAGACATCTGCTGATGTGCTCCCAATTGTTTAGATCCAGCTATGCGGCTGACCCTTTTCCCTTACCATGACTATGTTCGATCAAGGGTGTGGTTTCTGTCTTCAGCCCATCACCCCACCCCAGGTTTCCACCTGAGTCCGGCCAGAGCACTCTGAGCTCATTTCCATGTGGTGGGAGATTGCTAGGCCTAACCACTGTTATGCCCCTATATCCCATAATAGTACCCTTATACCCGACCCAATCCCCCACTTTACCCACTAGTGCTTTAGTTCCATCCTTTTTTCTTGCCATGAGGATATGGGGGGTCATGAACAATAATGACATAGAACTATTGACATGTTTCATCTAGCAGGACTACCCAGATCAACCTTTTCTTTCCGCCTTTTATTTACATGCCATGTTTATCGGTTGACAGGGCACCCTGAATAGTGGGTTTTAGGCCACTCGCCTTGCCCACCACCTCAGGGTATTTGAGCCTTCTCCTCCTCATGACCTGTTAGGTACCCCTTAGCAGATAGACTATCTCCTGATTATTCACATGGGATTAATTCGGAAGTTGGGGTGCTTTCGTCCATGCTCAGGCACCACCCCGACGACCTGCTGACCCTCCTACCTACATGGATGCACCTAATCCTCCTTTTACACCGTTATTGATTCCACATCCCACCCACCTTATATTGACCCTACTTCTTCTTTTATTCCTTCTTCTCTTCCATCACAAGCACCACCTACCCCCTCTCCCTCTGCCGATCTATCTTTTTCCCTCCGCCTAGTCGCGGTGGATCATAAATTGGTTCATTTCATTTGACATCAGTGCTGACTGGAGAAAATTTTTGGGCTTCTTATTCAACATCATGGTATTCCCCTACACCCACCACATGCCTCAACCTTGGATCATGGCCCTTCTTCTATAGCTCCACATCACTTTGCTACACTGGCCACAGATTCTGTTCTCCTATCCACTATGTGCATAGCTATTTCCACCACTATTTCCAGTCCAGGTAGTCTTTTCGAGAATCTTCTTCTGAGTCATGCACCTGAGGCTCCTACTTCTATGGCTTCTCTACCGGGTTTAATTTCTGATCCTCTAGTTTCCACGACTCTGGATCCGTCTCTACTAGCTGGTTCTGTACCGGATGATTCCTCTTTTGAGGCGACCCCCTAACTGGTTTTTGGACACATGTTTTTCATTATATATATTTCTGACATCTTATGCCTATTTATGTTTTGTATTCCTTTATTTTTTTATTTTCCCCACCATCACAAGTACTATGGCACATTTTGGGCTTCACTATTAGAACACATCCCATTTTTCTTCACTTAGCCACGAGGGGAGTATTGTTTTTCCATTATTTTATTCATTCATGGTTTACTTCTTTCCTTACTTTCCCTCATTCTGGTCCACCATTGTATCCCCACCTTACCATGTTCAAAATTTTGGCCACTTGGTGGACCATGTGTGGTATAAAGTATGTGGGGACATCTCTCAACCACTTTAGTCTTTTACCTTTTCATCATTCTAGGAGAAATCATTATTTGGAGGTATATTTGAACATGTGAAGACTTTCTTTATAATCATATTTCAAAATAATAAAATCTAAATGTGGGGAATTTTAAAAGTATCATCTTATTTTGGGTAACAAGTGTTGTAAAATGATTTCTGATAGAGTTTAAATTGTAAATTGAAATCCTTGGATAATTGCAACAGTTAGACTAATCAATTATCTACAATGCATGACCTAATAGTCTTTATTTTTTCCCACGTTTGAGAAGTATTATAAACCCTTTATATATTCTTTCTAATACCCCCTTTATTGATTTATTCTTATAATATAAAAAACTACAACTATTTACAATGTTTTATTTTCAAAACATGATGAATTATTGAATTACATTAAAATGATTGAGTAATTAGATTATTTTAACCCCATTATATTGAGATGAACCCAACATATTATCTTTGTAAATCCCCTAGAAAACATGAATATAATTTATACAAAGCCATTTTAAAAGCCTATTTTCATTCCTACCGTAATTATTTTATTATTTTTCACGATTATTCACTTGATCTTAAAAGAAGGGATTGGAAAAAAATAGCATAATTATATGAATTGTCATGAAATTATGTATGGGGGAAATCCTCTTGATCATTTAGGGAAAACAAGGGTTCCAAACCTTGATTCCTAGAAATTTAAAAAGGTCCCCTTTGTTCTAGTTGAAAAAAATGGTACAGACAAAGGGACCTTATTCTCATTTTTTGTATTGTGAACCCTACACAACTAAAAGAGATAGTGGAAATTAGATCATTTGATAGAGTTTGTTGTGGACTCATTTACAATGAGCTTAAATTTGAATATCATGTAATGTTATTTAAGAATTTAGCCACATTTATCAATCCTCGGAGTTATCTTTCACATCATTACCTACCAACAATCAGCTATAGAGACTTCTAATCCTTATTGAAAATTCCTCTTGATTTTTGTAAATCAATTTTTTGAATTGGAGAACTAGATTTCTTACAAGCCAATGGATAGAGTGTATATATCTTTGAATGAGCATAAATTTTATTTAAAAAATCTTGAGTGTTGAGTATATTAATTGTGAGGTAAATCATCAATTAGTTTATTTATTTTTTAAAGGTTGAAACATGTTTTAAAAGAGGATGACAATAGTTAATTTAATTGTTTATAAGGAATGATTATAATATCTCTGGAATTGAAAGTGTTTTGTACCATTCTAGAATTTTCTCCTATAACTTATTATTTAGATTTATGAGTGACAAAATTTCGTCCTTTTAAAATATGAACTCTTTTAATTAGATGTTGAGATTTTCTCGAGGGATATAAAATGACTATATATGGGTGAGTATGTTGCACCCAATTTGTTTATACATTTTCACATACTCTATAGAAAAATAAGAACAATTTCTCTGCAATTACTTACTTTATAGTGGAAAAATAATTTGATTTTGATGATCTTGTACATTATTAGGAAATATATGGCCAAATACACAAAATGGGGGTGAATTGATCAAAATTTATAAACTACATGGTGTGTAAACTACAATAGATGTGTACATTCAAGCTCAGACATTGGTTTAACAGGATAAGTACATGCAAAAATAACAGGAAGTGGTTGCATGTCATGTTCACACTATACACACCGTTTAACCCTTCTAGAAGCAGCTGGTCGAGAAGAGTCGACACACCCATGTGGACGGCTGAAGGGGGCACAACATGTTCCACCTATACGCATCATGTATACCATTCTAGAAGTAGTTGGTGGCTGGAAAATGAGACTACATGACATGTATATCGGTACTACAAGCTTTGTATATCTACCTACCTGGCAGTACCGTGTTCCAAGTCAAAGACAGCGTGTTAGGCCGCCTACCTGTAGAGAAAACAAAGGCAAATAAACATTGAAAAAAGTATATGCCACTTACATTTTCCACACGCCATGTAGTTATTTCTTCTAAAAAAGAGGCATTGGCCTCCTATTCAAGAGGGAAGAAAATTTTGATAGAAAAGGGTTGAAGGTTCGAAGGAGATAAGCTCTACTGCCATAATACCACAATTCTATCATCTACCTAAGAACCACTTCCACCTCAATGATTCATGCATGATCACATCAGGTAGTAAGAGTTTTGGGGTTTTCTTCTCCTCCTTGTTTAACTAAATACTCAGTGTGTTGGTGTTGTGAGAAAAGTAAGAGTTGTAATTTATATTAGTTGTTATGAATGTGTTTTTTCTATTAACATCTTCTTATTCTTCTTAAATAACTTCATATTATCAGTGAAAACTTTTAACCCGAACAAGGGAAGAATTTTCAAGGATTCAAAATAAGAATAACAATAAATGATTTCATGATCATTTTAAGTATTCTTTGACTTAGGAAAATGTACTAATGCAAATAAAGAACTGTGAAACAGCCACTATTGGACCGCGGAGTTAGTTTTGTTCAGCACTAAATATAATTTTTACCAGACCAAGGAAACATTATTACAAATTGAACCCAGAGTGTTGGGTTCTCATGAACAACACAACCTCATAAGAAAATTTATTTAATAAAAATATTCATAAGAATCCACAACCCCAACACATTTCTCTCTTTATTTTCATCAAATTCAATTTTCCAATCATTTCCTTTATTTATAAAGTAATTTATTAAAGAAACATAAGTTATTATTTATAATACAATCAACAAAAATCGACTCTTAATTCAGCTTGCCTCACTAAAAAAATCAATCTATTATTTAACAAGAGAAAAATAACTTTTGTTTCATTGGGGATCGACCCCTTACTGGTACTATACTCATTAGGGTAAAAATAATTTCGAACACCGATAACACACTTTCAGCAAAACAACTCACCACCAATTTTCATTATATAATTCAAATTAAACCTAAACGTGTAATAAATTGAAATACACATGGTTAAACATTCAAAATAATAATAAATAATCATATATTGACTGAACATTTCCATTTAAATTTTGTAGGTCACAAATTAATTGAAACAATACCCAACCTAATCAGGCCATTAAGATCCATTTAGTTGGCCATGTTGCATTTCGAAATTCCTAACTCTGCACTAATAATCCTTTTATAAATAAATTACATGATCAATAGGAAATTGATCTAAAGCATGTACTCAAAACTGAAACATTGAGAGTAAGATTACATAATCCCATCTAACTAAATACTTGATCATATGATCATCTCTTTAGTCACTCAACTGATGGATCTTCCCCACTATAGGTTTCTGTATTTTTAAATAAAAAGTCCAATTCTGAGTCATGATATCCACACTGTCAGAATTGTCTCTATTAAATGTGATCATATAATTCCATCAATTCTTATATAATGATTATTATCAAGAACAAACAATTGAATAATTGTCATTTTAATTTATCTAGATCGAGCCATCATTTCATGAAACCACACTTCCCTAGTCTCATCCTGATTAAAAGCCACAAGTGGTTCCTCACAAACTCTTTTGATGAATCCATAGGATATTAGGAGATCCATTCTCGAAGGACTATTCTAAAAAGGCCCAAATTAGAATGGAGACATATTTTGAAAGCCATATCTAGTGAACTTAGATGAAGGCACCTTATTCTTTATATGAGAAAGCTAACCAATACCCAAAACTAGAATTTGGTGGTGTCTCTAGACAAAACAACCCCTTTATGATGTCATGCCTCAACCCCAACCTATGGGAATAACTAATATATCATACATGGCTTTTTACCCTCAAAAAATTTTAGCTGAGCCCGACTGAAATTCAGGATAACCTAAAATTAATCAATTCAATCCCAAAGAGCTCATCCAAGATATTCCAAACCCTGGACATTAAAAGTGAGACACAGGTACATAATCGAATGACCACCTATCAAGAACAATTACTAAGATCATAGTCATATCCATGGGAAAATATGTATAATAACTAGTTATTGTCCATTAGTCTATCCAAGGAGTTTTTATACAGGAACCTAATTATCACATATGAATATCCATTCCTCAATAACACCCCTAATTTAGGAGAATAACATTGATAGAGGAAACATAACATGGCCATCGACATTAAATTTAGCATGGTGTATAACAGATTCTCCCTCAGTGTCACATGTTGATGTAAAGATAAAGAACATATTTAACTCTAGAATAATAGTAAACTAATGTGATTTGTAAAATTCCACAAAAAATCCTAGAAACTCTCTTCATATCATGATTAAGGGATTAACACGACTTTGAACCCACTAACTGTTAATTAAAGGTAAAAAATGGAGAAAATTCTAATTGAATCCTCTTAAAGGAGCCTGGATGCACCTGCTAATGAATCATAATATCTAGTTAAACATGATTCCATTACAACTAAAGGTATCCCACGGTTACTCAGGCATAACCACCATGTCATATCCATGAAAAATAGTATCTCTAATGGTTTCAGATACAACCAACCACAAACACCTCCTTTATTTATTCCATGCATCGATATAAAATTAGATATTAATAGACTAGGTGAATTTAATGAAATACCAACCATTTACAGATGGTCCTTCCTAGTTATCCCTTCTACAATGAAGGATGCATATTTAAAAAAACTGATGAAAAAAATCCTCACCTAAGTAGTGTCCAAGTAAAACCAATTTACCAAAAATGGTAACCGATTTAACAACAAACTCTCCTTAAACCAAGACCATGGGTCGTGGAGGTGGTAAACCCACTCCAAGAAATATACCATTCAATGAAAATAAAATTATCCTATTATAATAATACTGGGATATCGTTTCCATAGATACACATGTAAAATTCCACCCATGTTATGTCCTTGTATGCCATAACATCAGGTGTAAAATCCAAGCCAACAGACCATTGTGTAACAACACCATAACCACTTTATAATTTCATCCCAATCATTGAGATGAGTTAGATTTCATTAAGGATTTGGAGATCCTTCTCTGTAGGTTTCTAACAATTGAAGTGTACTAGCAAAAGGATTTAATGATTCATACTAAACTCAAATGGTTCACTGCACCATTTAACAAACCGACGATATCATGTGTATCGACGCATACTACCATAACATTTTATGGAAAAAATAATTTCCTAGATACTATCCATATTACTATCATCCCAATAAACCCTAGTATAATATTTCTTGTAAAGAGGAACAACTCATAGTCATACTACATCATATGAGTTTGAATGAATCCATACAACATACCAAGTTTTCCACACTGATGAATAGAAAGAAGAAGGAGGTCCATAAGACCTACTAATTGGTTAAACATGCCCAAGGAATTTCTAACCAACTAGAACTAATAATTACATGATTATAATTCTTGAAACAAGGTTCAAAAAATGGAGAGGCCACCAATGTAAAAAATGTGTCCCTTTTAAAATATAAGAGTCCTACAAGGGAAAAAACACCCAAATGACACATCACATTAAAAAATACTCAATGGAAACTAGAATGGTATTTAACGATATGAGGGTACTACCTATAGTGGGATAGACCCATAGCAAAGGATAAATCATTTATCCGAAAATAGATATTGATTAAAAAGGTCATCTATCTTAATGGCCCATACATTAGGCTCATGATAAAGAAGAAAATGCCTATAGTAATGGTCATGTTTCCACTTATAATCTACGACTCATGGAAAAAATATAAACTAACCTTACACGAGAATTTTAGAAACAAACAACATTAAGGTTTTATTCGAGCCAAAAAAAATTATTTACACTAAATATTAAAATATTTTAAAAGAAATGTTTAAATGTACATTATGCATTAGTCATAATAGAAAATAATGAAACATTATTTGGAAAACTCCACAAATCTCACAGGAAACTTTTATCAATTTTCATTTCAAGTATATTTTTTAACTAGATTCCCATCATGATTAGGTAATTTATCAAATAAATTCCAATTTCGACATTTTTTGTTAATTTATAATCTTTCATAATTGGATTATTTAATTAAAATTTGAATTATAATCTATAATGTAAAACACCCTTTAGGTTGTAATTGAAATTTTAATTAACTAATTTCTCATATAAGTACAGCTCAATGAATGAATAAAGGACTATCATTAATTAAATATGGACAAGGCGTATAAGATTCACCATACGTCTATATATGAATCTTTATAGGTGGATATAGAAACCATAAATTACTATCACTACAAGGAAAAATTACACCCCCAATCGGGTTAAATAATATGTTATAACAAGAAAAGGCAACTTACTAGGTTCCTGTTAAGACATTTTAGTATCATGTAAAATAAACTTGAAAATTATTAATCATTTATATTTAAAACAAACCTGGTGGATTTCTCTTATAAACGTCATGCCCCAAATAACCTACTTCGGTCATGTTGTTTATTTATGAATTTAACCATATAGATTGAGAATGACCTACTTGCATTGAATCATTATAGAGGTCCATAAGAAACCAATTTAATCAAAGTGTTATTTTTTTTGTATTTCACATTTTTAGCAGTTACTATATATATATATATTATAATATCATAAAAATGGATTGATTCTATATAACACCATTTTATAATTTATAAGGTTCCTATACACTATATAGATTTAAAATTGGATTAAATTTAATCGCAACCATAATTATTTAATCTCATGTAAACAAAAGTTCATGGCTTAAACATTTCATGATTGGTTTATGCAATATAATTTCACCATCATTAATTGAAGTAAACCCCAATTATATTGATTGTATCATTTTTTTCACTCATCTTTGTATCATAATTATTTCTGGGAAAAAGATCACAAGCATTAAATAAAAGAAACATGTTTACTGAGCATAGATCATGGGATATATAGTCACATATAATAATTTATCACCCAATCATTGTAAGAAGACAAAAGGCTAAATAAGTCACAATGCATGGTTGTTAAATAAGACATCCTACTACATACACATAAAAATAAAAATAAATATACTATTCATAATAGATGAATCACAGAAACATAATAAAAAAAATAATTATGAAATTATAAAACAAATAATTTCTTTAAAATTCCTAACATGGAATATGAAAATGAAAGTAAATAAAAAATAAAATTCACGTAAAAAATTTCAAAATAAACTATAAATTCAATCTAAATTGAATGGAAAATGCATAGATGTGAATCCCAACGCATATATAATGATGAATTTAGTGCTACATCCTTCTCATACCAAGACAACCAAAAAAGTATAAACATCTTATAATTTTTTAAGTAGTAGAAATTAAATCAATCACTAAGGTGAAATCATAATAAACTGTAATAATGAATATCATGAACAAAAATCAAATCCTTGAAAACTTGGACATCTCTTCATAGGTGGGTTGTTCACTCCTAGGTATGACTATTAATAATGATCGAACCATTCCCAGTCTTATGTCTTCCAGGCCACGATATGAAGGCAATAGAAAAGAATCTGCTAGTACAAATTTGTAATGTCCTCACCTGACAAACTAGTAATCCAGTAGTTGGACTGGTCACCACATGGCCTGAAGCATGCCTCTATATACACCAAAGGCTGCCTAATATCATTTAGGGTCTAATTTTGATATGTTGTGGAGACTATACCTTCGTTAATAGAGTATCACAATAGTATAATCAGGTTCAAATCAAAATTTAGAAAAATCATTATAACAAAATTAAAACACGTGGAAGATTTAATATGATAAATGAATAAAAATGGAAAACAAAAAATATAAAACTATTAATGCAAGTCCACATGATGCTATATGCTATAAGAATGTAAATACAAGAGGCCTAACAATATAATTAAAAACCCAAATGATAAATCCATGAGAATTCTAAGTAACTTCTCATTCCGATGATTCTAAGATCTCATGTACAATAGACAACATAAGAAATTATCCCTAGACCTACGAACATGACAGATTATAGGGTATCCAAGTGCAATGGTGGACCAATTAAGGTGTGAGATATACCATGTAGACCACAACCAAGATTGTCTAAATCATTTTCCAGTTTGTGAACACAAAATAAAGAGTGTCCCTATATATTAGGTGTAAATAAACAATTTAAAATAAATACATAACCAATAATTGCTCGGGTTCTTCAATGAAACCTAACCTAAACTTACCTTCTTCAGAACATGCTAGAAATTAGTGAACCATAGGCAACATTTAAAAATGTGATATTGGGGAAAATAAAACAAAATTTCATAAAACATGTATCATGAGTTGGATCGAACAAAAACATGTGGTTTAAATTGGAAAAAAGTTAACATCGATAAAAAATAAATATCATCAACCATTACTATAAAATTAACTGCCAAAATTATATAAGTATTTTCCTAGGCCCGTCCAAGGAATACCTTAATAATGAACCCATATGTCACATCAGGAGCGCTATAGATGCTCAATTCCATTAGATTGTGTCCAATGTGATCCATGAATGGCCTCACAAGTATGACTCTCAACCTATTGTGAGACAAAAACAAATGATCATGTACATTGTATCTCACATAGGGGACAAAGTGTTAATCATGTCCGGGTGTATCCATCTAGCCACTAATCTTTTCAATATTTTCAGCCCTAGGGAACAAATATTTCTCAAGATAAGGTAAAATAAATGTGTGGTGAGCCTATCTTGGTGTACTGATATCACCCCACACATATATATAATCCATCAGTGAAGATTACCACACACATGATCAAACCTTCAATAATGTTATATTGAAAGAATCCCAAATATATTTCTTATATTTTATAATTCATTTCATTAATCAAATTAAACAATAAAAAGTTCATTTTAGTTAGAAAACTATATTATGAAATTAGGATACATTAGGAGGGACATACCTATTAAAATTTAATTTTTATATGTAAAGGGAAACAATCATAATAATTCCACATCAATAAGCTGAAAACAAAAAAAGGACATGGAAACAACCATACTATAAATCCATCTAAGGAATAACACATAAATCAATTTTTCCAATTTGAAGGCAGTTCACCTCAATTGTGGGATTTTATAGAAAATATGAAATTGTTAATAAAGAAGTTAATTAAGTTAATTTTAGGAAAAAAATTATATTATAAGGAATAATGTATCTGACCTTAATGGTTTTTTAGAAATAGGTGAGCATAAAAAGTATATATATAAATAAAAACACACCTAAAGGTTGTCTCTAACAATGTAAGGAAACATTTATAAGGGGTTAATAAACGAACCCTCTATAAAGGGGTGGTCCAAGTTGAGTTATTGAATTCTGACCATGCGAAAATGTGTCTTATCAATTCTAAAATCATTCTAGAAAATTTAATTTATGAAAATTTATTTTTGTAAAGAATCATACAGAATTTTAGGAATGTGGAACCATGAATTTTTTTTAAAGAAATAAAACATATCAAAAAATATATATAGCAAATTCCTAATTATTATAATTACCCACACACCTAATATCGTGGATTAAAACATTTTGTTTTGAAAGAAACCAAGGAAACAATTGAACGCCCAAAAAATAGGGTGAAATAGTTTATAAAAAAATCACATATTAGGAGAATAGAGTGTAAGAAATGAGATAGAGGAATAATGATCTTTCCAGTACACATCCAACTAGCATGGTAGTGGTTGATTACAAAAATGGATGATGATGAACTCTATATGCCTATGAGAGGAGAGGAGGATCTCAATGGGAGAGGAGAATCACTATTTGTCAGTGGAAAAGAAAACATGAGGATAAAAATTATATAAAATAGGTGAAAGTGGGTAATTTAACCCCCTTTAATGTTGTTCATAGTTTGGCTACATGGTTGGTCAAACCGTGTAACAACTAAGTGAGATCCACTACCCATTAAGGGGGGTTGCGCGGTTCATGCTCACAATTTGGGAAACCATGCATAATTTGTGCATTTACCCTTTTCAAGGGAACGAAAAAAAGACACATAGTCATTCAGCCTGGTAAACATGATTTACAAAAAATTATTGAAATCCTCATTCCAACTAAAAAGGCTATACAGTTTCCTCTAGTGGGCCACATAGTTTTAGAAAAAACAGTGTACCCTTACATGTTTGCCCCAATTTTTTGTTTTTGAAGATCGATACTCCCTAAACTCAAAAGAAAAACCACGGTACAACACATGAGTTTATTTGGAACTAAAAAAACATAAAAGTTTTCAATGCCTCATAAATTAATTCTGATGCTCGGTTTACAAAACAGACCATCCACCAAATGTCAAAAATTCAAATTCCTTCATAATTTTATCTGGTCAAATAACATTGGAAACTATATATTGATTAATCTAAATACATATATTATTAATATAATTTACTTTTATTTAAAGATTAAAAATTTTATATGATGTAATCATGATCAATTTAATAGGACATAAAATATAGAATCAAAATATAAATTTAAAAAAAATAGTGATTACCCAAAATATTATTTTAATAAGATATTTTTAATATATGAAAAATAACTTTTCATAAGTAAATCATATTTGGTATGATATATTTATTTTTTTCCTTTAATATATGTATAGAAACCATATATTTATTATATTGTGGGTTTTAAAATGCATAAAGGATGTCATGACTTAAGGTAAGTGATTTTTTTCTCACATTTATTTTATTGGGACACATGACTTATAAACAACTTGTATCTTTTGTGTGGTGTATATACTACCTATGAATGTATTTTATGTTTCTTTTATTAAATTTTTGAAATATACATATCCATATAATATATTTTATTTCATGGGGATTATGATTCAAAACACACCATTATGGTAAAGGGTTTATGTTATATCCCATTGTCTATCGAGATTATTTATGATTATGTTTTGGATGATGAAGTATTATGATATATCACTCAAGATACTCATGAATTCTATTTCCCTCTAGTCAGTTTAGGAAAATACATGTTTTTATTCTATTATACTATCTTTATGTACAAAATGGTAAAAAATATTGTTTTCAAGAAAAACTGACCTTATTTATCTTTTAGGTCGAAAAAACATTTTCTTATATTTACATGTTTTATAAATAATACATTAAAGGATGTTTCTAATAAAATAAAATGACTTCTTAATTAATTTTTTTAAAAATGATTCACTTTTAAATTTTATTTTAATATTACTCTTCTGATCATTTTCTAAATAAGGTAGTTTTTACTTTTTACCGAAAATGGGAAAAGAGTCTTTATTTTAACATGTATGACATGAATGGAATTTTCGTCCATAATGGTAAATAATTTATTTGAATCATTTTTACACATTTTAGTGGTTTTTTTAAATAATCATTAATGTTTGGAAATTTTGTTTGATTTTAATGAAGTAATTTTAAAATGAAAATTATATTTTCTTCAAGAAATTTTCCAAGTGATATTTAAAAATTACTTTCCATATTATATGACATTATTTTTTACTACATTATATTTACCAAGGATAAGACACAATGAAACAATTTTTATTTTTTATATGGATGGTTTATTATTATTATTAAATGTTGAAACATTTATGAAACCTCTTTTTTATCATGGTTTATACTATCTTAAAATGATAAAATTCTAATGAAACACGTTTATTTTATATGGGTTATGATATGATGAAATGTTTATGAAAACCATTTCTTTTCCTAGGTTCTAATATGATGAGTTCATTGTAATCTTAAGGGACACAAATGTTTGATTTTAATTATGTGATCATTGAGACCTATATCTCCAACTAATATATTGTTTAAGGATTCATATATCATTGTATAAATAGTGCCAGAACGGGGAGTGAAGTCAGTTAAGATAGGGACTATGATCATTATGATAACCATGGGAGGGAACCATTACTACTATGATAATTTGGAGAGTGAACCCAGTCCACTTAGATTGTATTGCGATTGAGATTTTACAAATTTGATGGTTTGTAGAGTGAACGTGATCCACTATGATAGTCCTAAAAGTGAATCCTTCACTACTAAAGAGTTTATTTTATATTATTATATGTTTATCACAAATATTAGTGTTATACCAATGTTATATATTCATGGATCATGATATTTGGTGCCTTATTGACTTATATCATCTTAAATGTCTTGTTTTATTACATGAATCAACATTATGATCTTTAATATGCATGGTGATTTCTGTTCTGTGAGGTATAATGACTGGTTCTTTTTATATCTCATGGTGCTTGTAATTCCTATTAGTTTATCTCATTTCATAATAATACATATGGAGGATTTTACTGAACCATATTCTTGAGTACATACACCTTCTTGTAGACATTTTGGTTATGTTTTTCTAGAACAATGAAACATTGTTTCTTTAGGAGTTGAAATGATTGTTTTTACAAATGGAGCCTTTAGAAATAAGCATACTTTTAAGAGGTTCAAAATAAGTTATAATACTTGTAAAATGGTATATATATTAGATTAAGATATTTTTTATATGAAATTCATTCCTATTTATAAGAAAACTTGATGATGGATAATAAAAAGAAAATTTTCCTAAATTTTTAGATTAAAGAGAACCAATGTCTAAAAAAGTCTCTTCAGATGATAATGTTCATAGGATTACATAAGTTTTAGTAAAAATTTTATGATACGAAGTACCAATTTTTTATGAATCATAAAGATTGGATGTGACTTATTAGGGGGATAGTGTTCATAGGTCTATGTTATTTGACCAATTATAAAAGATTCCAAAAGTGATAAAGATCTAAATCCTACTGAAATTGTGATGGAATGTATCTTTGTGAACAATGGATCTCCCATTTTTGATTCGTTTCTATCTAAAAAATATTCCACTATAGATAATAATTCTGTGATTTGGTTTTAACCACACCATGTTATGTAAATTTAATGAAGGATGAGAAGGATGATAAAGTGGTCATTAAAGATGATAAATATGATAAGGATAGTGATAAGGATAGAAAAAATGGTGATGATAATCATGAAGGAAATTATAAAGGAGCATATATTGTTGTTGTTTCAAGGGAAGAATAGTTAGTGTATCAAATGGTTCATGCTTATCCTATTTAGAGAGTCTAGTATGGTCCAAATATAATAATGATATGTTTATGTTGATGACTGCCCCTCCTTCTCTAAAATTTTCTACTAATTTTCCTACCATGAAGTTTCTATGTATGAATATTCTACTAGAACTGAGGTTATGGACATAGATTATTATGAAGATCAATCTAAGTCCCCTCGGAAAGAAATTGATAGGCATCCTAGGATATTTTCTCACAAAAATAATATTGGAGAAATAATCCAATATTTAGTTACCATTATTCAAATCAGAATTAGGATAGACTTTTTCTTGATGTTGATGATTCTTATGATTGAGATGATCTATCTCTTGAGGTTGTAACTTCTTCAATACCTCTTTCAGATCTCACTTATGTAGATCTCATTCAATTTAAGAATGACCATCTAAAGATGTTAAATAAAATATTCCTGAGTATTAGTTTTACTAGTAATATAGAATATGAGGAAGATATTTCATAAATTATTCAAAAGGATGTTACACACATTCATCCAAATTTATTTATTAATTTGGATCATCTATATGAAGAAGTTAAATATTTTAGAAGGTAATTTTGACGTATTAGAAGTTAGAACTGATCATTATAAAAATATATAACCAATATGAAGTATACCTTGGATAAAATAAATCTATTTGGTGACTAAAACCCTTCTCAAACCATAACTTTAGATTCAACTTCTCTGACACCTCTTATAACTATAAATTGATTTGATGAAGACATTTTTCTAAGGATTATCCACAATGAGATTCAAAATTTTATAGACATTGTGAGTGATGCTAGAAATCATGTTCTAATAGCTATTTCTTCACATTGAGAGAAGAGATTAGATTTTATTAAAGAATAGGATACCATGTTTAATAAAGATAAGTATACATTGAAGGGTTAAATAATGTATTTTGAAAAAATTATTTACACCAAATAAGACCTTATGACTCAATTCCTTTCATTGGAAAGATATTCCTAAATTCAACCTATAAAAATTCCTTTCAAATCCATATTATCGAATTTATTTTTAATGACTTAATTTATTAAATCAATTCAAGTTAGAATTGTAATATTTTCTTCAAGGGATTGAGATTGGAATTAGTGTTCTAATAGATATTATAAGTATTTTGGAGTCATATTAGTATGTAGCTAATGCCCATCTCTTATCACCGTTTACTATTTCTTTACCTTGTACTTTTACCTCTCTTACCAACACCACTTCTGCTACTACTTCTATAAAAAACTGTACCTCACATATACATCTAACATGACCTATTTGGCTCACTCTTTCCCATGTAATTGTCCATATCATTCATATTTTCAATAGAATATCAATTCTTAGACCTATTGTTGGTCCTTGGACTCCTATTTCTAGTCTTTTTTTTGGAAAATGGAAAGAATCCCTTGACCCATATAAAGCCATAAGATTCATATTCTAATAATATTATGAAAATATTAATGTAAACTCTATTTAAATAGTTAATGAAAATTCATTTTCATTCTTATTCGTAGGGTAATTTCATTTCAAATTATATATGATTTCTTATATTTTTATTTCCATTTACCTATCTAATAAGTATTGATTTATATTTTATAATACCAAAGGGGGTGTAAAATAAATTTAATAGCAATATTATTTCACAGGGGGAGTAAAATATATTAGTTTAAATTCATTTATTATTTGCTATCAATTTTCATACCAGAATATAATCATAAATATCTAATTTGTGACTCATTGCTTAATTATTTATTCCTTTATTTGTGATCATCAATAAGAAGTATATATCTTTCTTAGTTCAATATTTCATCATTTCAGTATTTTCTAAACAAATTTAAGGGATATCAAATCTATTTTATGTTATATGGATGTAAATTCATTTTTTTTGAAAATTATGAATATGATTTGAATTCACTATATTGAATATGTGATCGACCGCACAACCAACTGATCAACCATGGTGAATTTATGACAATGTAACCAAGGGACCATAAGAAAGAATTTAATGACTTAACGTTGTCTCATAAAACCATCATGTTTGAAATTTCAAAGGTATTGGATCAACTATAAAGAACATTGAACCGATTGAATGAATGATCATGAGGAAAAACATCCAAATGAAAGGAATTGTATATTGTTGATTATCAAGAGATGCATCGAATGTTTGATCAAGATAAGTGATCTCGGTCTGTAGTATCAGAAATTACAATGTATTGGACCAACTAATAGTAAAATAATGATCCACTGTAAGTTCATCTTATCAAATGAAATAACATGTGATTGACTGTATGACTTATAAAGTGTTCCATTCATGAAATATCAGTGTTGAAGTGGCCATATATACATGCTTGACATATCTGAAAGTGACCATAGATGTGAATGTGGGACATATTAATATGACCACCACCATAAATGATGTAATGTAAAACATTAGTCACCTATATTTAAAAGTAAAGTATAATATTATTATTACCTTAAATATATTAATCCAAAACATTCCTATACAAAAATAAATGTCATTAGGTGAATACAATGTGCATAGTTTTGTTACCAAAGTATGATGATCTCTATTATGATTTATCAATAGATAGTTTTTGAAATAAATTATATTAAAAACCTAGAGCAGATTGGTGTACAAGAGATATAGACATACTAGTGTTAACATAGTGACATCAAAGCATTTTCAAAAGGAAAATAAAGAGAATTTACTCTATTTTGAACATCATATACACTTAGTGATCATGTAAACCAATAAAACGCATCTGAGAAAAGCTAAATGTCTTCATTTAACCATTGAAAATAAAATATAAAAACGAGTGTAGAATAATTTTCTATAGAAGAAGACAATAACATACTCTACTACATAAAAATATTTCTTTTCCTACACTGTTTTTTTACTTTTGGGATTTCTGTGTTTTACAAATTATTTTTGAACATCATCTCTCATGCTAAATTGGAGAGCTCAAGAAAATCACTCATACTTCTCTACATGTACTCCCATTTAGAATAGTGGAATATGATGTTTAGCTATGAATGCATACGTGTAGTGGTTATTTTATTCCTCCTAGATTGAAATTAGGAAGATGCATTGTGATTCTTGGATAGAATTGTGTATAGTAGTAAAAGCCAATCTATGTTGGGGATTAGTTTATATTATAAAAAACTACTTGGGAATGGGTGATTTCTAGGTGGTGGGTATTGCATATTTTCTTGAGATTAAGATCTATTTTTATTCTACAATGTGTCTTATTTAATTCCTATTAATATATTTTTTAATCAAATGAGTATCTATTTCAAAAAAAATATTACATTGATAGTTGCATGAAATTTTTGTTTTATATAATTTTTTTTATTAAACAAAATTACTTTCATAAATTAAAGTATCATAAAATTTTTAGTTCTGATCAATCCATTGAGAATTGTTTTGAAATTTAAAATTATATAATTATATAGTTTTCGTTAAATGCGAGTTTTTATAAATTTGTCTATTTATTTTTAAGTATTTTTAATAAAAATGATAATTGAAAACTCAATTTCACGCCCATTTGAGTGTTTCAATCCATCCTATTGTTTCATATATTATGTAATCGCGAAACCATTTAAATTCTACCACATTGACTAAATAACAAGTTAAAAATAAATTTAACATTAATTCAATCAACACATCATCATATAATATATCTGTATCCAAAATATAAATGATAATAAAAATGGGAATGTTGATTAAATTATATAATATATCATTCTCCACATGCACCAGGAAATGGTATAATATTCCACGGGAGAACATAATCCATGACATAGTGACATTCATTATGACATGGTCTATGCTTTAGCGCACAATTCGTAGAAATTTAAAAAAACCATGTGATGAATAAAAAAATTTTTTATTTTTTATTTTATGAATTTTAATAGATATATCATATATATTATTCAATTCAGCACATATAAATTTTTTCAAAATACTCACATATTATATAGTTTTTAATATGATCCATATGTTTTGGAATGTACATGGATTCATATATAGATATTTTAATCAATTATACCTTATCGAAAAAAACAAAAATTTAACATGACCCAAATTAATATATAACAATATTCAGTGGAGTAAAAAATTCAATAATTATTTCATTTCTATGTAATATTTTTAGTAATTTGGATAACCGATCCAATATTTTATAAGTTGAACATTTAAAATATTGCATCAATTATTATGGCCATTTTTTTATGCATATATCCCTCAAAATTCATTCATGTTTTTGGGTGTTGAAAAAATTAATAAAAATAGTCATATCATCATTAATAATTAAGGAAATATCATAATTCATTGGGTAAGAATTTAACGTAGGGAATCATATTTGAAAACCATTTTATTGTTTATATATGTGATTCTTACTAATGAAAAATAATGATAAAATTTATTACTTTCTAACATAAAAAACATTTGGTTTTCAAAATATATATTAAACTATTGATTTTTAATAATGTACAATTCAATTATTCAAATATTTTCTGTGATAATATTATAAATTAATCCTCTTGATCATTTTAAAGGTGGGTTCAACCACATATACTCCATTGTAGAAACAATTTTCTAAATATCTTAAATCAACCTCTAATATAGTTTAGGACGATATAAATAATATAACATAATAATTGGTAAACGATTTTATGTCGTTATATTTAATCATATGGGGAGAATTTATTATATCTTGAAAAATTCTCTCATAAATGAAAATATAATAACAATAAATACATTAATTAAATTCATGATGATTTCCATGATGAATTTTTACTATTATTTCAATAAATTGATTCCCATCTATACATTATTCCATATTTTACATTATAAGTCATCTGTTGTGATGCAAATTATAATTTTATACAATTCATTTCATAGGATTAGTAAATTTCTAGTATATTATATTTTGATTGATTGTATATGTATTTACATCACACAAATAAAATGAATCATTGAAATATTTTATGAAATCATTTTTTTCAATTATAAATTTTTATTATGTAAACACAAATTTTACATTTCCTTCATTAAAAATCTCTATATGATATTGTATATCAAGATTATTTTTAAAGATTAATATATTTAATCGAGACATAGGATACAAAAAAATTATACAATTAAGTAGAAATTTTATTTTTATCCACATATTTTAATTAATTTTTCACTACCAATAAGGTTTTTATAATTACAATATGGAATCTCTTAATGAGTTTTTGTCAATAAAAAACATATTTTAGTTTTCATGAAATAAATAATTAAATCAATTTTAAAATTCATTTTCTCCAACATAGTCCGATATAATATCTTTAGGATCTTCCATTGTACATATCTAATAGATTCATGAATAGTGAATTTTTTTACATTTATTATCATTACTATAATTTCATCTTCTAGTGGTTGGTAAATAATTAATTAATCTATTCATTAAATACTCACAATGGGTTATGCTGATCATATAGAGGATAATTACTACGGAATATATTTTTGCTCATATATTTTTAATATTTATTTACTAGGTAGACGAGCCACTATGATTTTTAATTTAGATGCATACTATTTGTGATGTTTTATAGGAGAATCGTAATGATTCACCACACATTCCAAAATAAGGTAATAATTAAAATTCATTATAATTTAACATAATTTTATTTAATTTTAGGTAGTATGGAAAAATAAATTGAACAAACTATATGGTTTCTCAAATATTCAGGTTTGATAACACAAATCTACTTAAATCAGTTCACAATTTAATTCCTTTAATTCTAAAAATAATATAATAACAATACAATTTTATTTACATTGAGGAATGACTATGGTAAATCATTTATTTGATTTCTTGATTCCTAAATGATTGTTTCTTATTTCATAGCAATGATTATATCATATAAAATCAATTATTATTTTCATAATGATTATCATGATTTTTTTCATTTAGTGGGAAAAAAATTGTACAAAATATAGTCAATCTGTGAAAATTATGAGTGATACATTAAATCCAACAAAATATCATATACTTTGGAGTCTAATATTAATTTTATTACATATGGTAATATTTATAATCTATAAGAACATAAAACATAAATTTCATTTTTTTTAATATTTCTACATAATGATAAAATATTGATAAATGTAAATATTCTAAATGTAAATTTCAAAACATTATTTCTATAATATCCTTCAATGAGAAAACATATAACATTAACTCATATCAATATTTTAATAATATTTATTGTTATAATAGGTAATGAAATAAAATAGTTTGATATATATCTATGGTGTTTCCACGCTATTAAAATGAGTAAGTGATTATAAAATTTTCATCCATATCTAATAATAGAAAAATAATTATACATATAATATTTAAATTAAGTGAGAAAAGAAATAATGTATACAATATTTATTGAAAAATTTAAAAAAAATTAAAAAAAAATATTACCAGGGGAGTTTATAAATAATAATTATTCTCAAACCCTTTAGGAATACAATGAAATCAAAGATATCAATATCCTTGTATAATTAACTTTCTTAGTGTCCTCAATTGGAATGCATTCTAAAAAAATATTAAATTTCTCTTGAATTGGTTATTTATAAAACAAATAATGTTTTTCATCATAAGATAGGTTTTTGACTAGTTTACTTTCATATCACATTGAAATCATTCCCTTCAAATTCATTTTACATTCACTAGAAATGTTTGATCATCATTCAACCTCTTCAAATGGCAATGTCTCCTATTTTCATTTGATGTATGACCAACTTGATCATAATATCTGCTTTAATTACAACCTTGTTAATTTTTAATGTCATTTAAACTATAATAACATTGACATTAAAGAGTGGATTTTTGTTTATTTGATATAAGAAAAACATATATATATATATATACAATGTGTGACAATTGAAGGTTCTAACAACAATTGGTAATTTTTTTCACATTTTTTAATTAGAGTATCAAATATTCATTTACAATAAAACTAAAATTTTATAATAGTCATTGTGCATAATTTTTAATAAAAATACTAATAAGACATGTTTATAAGTATTAGGTGTCTTTTTATATAAAGTATTAATAAATATAAAATCTTTATTAACACTTTAGAAGACACTAATATAGTCATAACATTATTATGAAATTAAAAATAAATGATAACATAAATTTGAAAATAATAATTCTTTTTTTAAAATAAATAATATAAATCACATTATTTAATCACATTCCATTGAATATTTGAAAGCCTAGTAATCCTTGATTGGGATCATCACGCCTTGTTCCTATGTGATCGACCCAATCCCCAAACAATCTGTAGGATGTTCCTCTTTGATTAGACTCATCTCATATGTATCCTTCATCTTCAGCCATTCTCCGTGCATGCATCCTCATTCATTGTCCCAATACATGGATGACCCTATATTTCATTAATCTATAAATTTATAATTAAGATGTATCTACCCATATTGACTATAATTCATGTTCTTCATATTTATGGTATATCTCTACTTAACGATTATATTAAAGACTGTTCCCATTATATTAAAACTATTTGTATACTTATAAATTTTTTATTACCTTAAACCAAGATATGAAGTTGGAAAAAGATGAGTAGAATATCCATTACATATGGATTATCAATCATATATATGAATTTCATCATATTTATGGGTTCCCTCCATTGGTATTTCTCTTCCACATTCAGTAAGGTTATAATCCTATAAAATTTGTTGGTTTATAAGAAGTGTTTTCTTAGTTTACCTAATAATTGATTACTTTATTTTATGTGGATTAATTTTTTTAATAAATACATAGAGTTGTGACTCATTAAGCACACTAGGTAAGTTTTAATCTTGCGCTTGATGTATTCCAGACAGAATCATATAGTACAAAAAATATTGACAGAAACACATAACTCTAGAAACTATTATAAAATAAAATACAACCACTTTCATATATTAAAACATTTATTGATAATATATTATAGTTTTCATACAATTAAATTCAATAAAAACACTTTGTGGTAGAAATATAGGTTCACTAAGGAATATTTAAACATTTATCGAAAATCCTTAAGTGGAATCAAGAAACTATGTTCAAATGAACCAATTTTAAGTAAAATAGAATAAAATCAATATAGAATTAATAATAGACATATATATTATTAATTTATAAGGTTTGATTACCCCAAAAAACTAGGTGAAAGATTTTTTTTATTAGAGTAAAATATGAAAAGAAAAATATATTTATGTTACCAAGGTTCTCATCCTCCTAAGATAGAAGAAATGAATATAAAGTAGAATGTGAACCTAAAATTTTTAATTATACCATATTTGATTTTTGAAATCATTTTTTCATAGAATTTACTTCTCTGGAGGTAGAAACCCATTTCATTGGCCTAAAAGTTTATCCAACCCAAGATCTCCATGAAAACGCCAATGGTAGTTCTAGATACAATATTCATAGGGACAAAACCTATACAAAATGGTGTGTAATATATGTAATTATTCTTTTGACAACACTTATTTGAAAAATTTTATTATTTCAATGTGATTTTAGTTTTCTCATTTAGATTTTTTATCTTTTTCAAGTGTTTTTATTTGATAATTTTTATTTTTAAGGTAATTTTTATAATAAAAATCACAATAAATAATTTTTTAAAATGAAAATCATAATTAACATTTTGTATAATGTTTTTATAATTTCCTAACAAGGAACCCATGTGTCATAGAAGGAGTGCCATAGATTCTCACATCCACCAAATTCCATCCATTAGGATCCATGAATGACCTCACAAGTATCACTCCTAGCCTAATGTGAGATAATAGACTTTGAGATCATACGTAGTATCTCACACAGAGGACCATGTCTTACCCATGGCCCAATTTAGAAATCTATCCACAAATCCGATCCATGGTGTCTCCAATAGGGAAAAAATATCTCTCTTGTCCGGGTATGAAAAAAACATGGTGTGCTTGTTCTAGCATTCCAGTATTTCCATAACCGTATAGGTAATCCAACAGTGAAGTAGATCGCGTGCACAATTAGAACGTCCTTGGAATTTTCTGGAAGGAAACTCATGTATTTCTCATGGCTCTTAAAATTCACTTATTTAATTAAAATAAATGAAAAAAATTCCATGTTAGTGAGCATTCCATAAAATGAAAAAAGGATTCAATAAAAGTGACATTCCATTTTCTAATTCATTTTAATATAAAAAGGACCACATAAAAAATTATGATACATCAATAAGAAGAAAGTAAAATAAGTCCATGGAAACACTCATACCTTAAATAAAAGAAAAAAAGCATATATATCATTCTTTACAATTTAAAGATATTACACCTCAATTAAGTGGGTTTATTATAAAACATGACACTATTATTAAAGAAATTAATTTAGTTCACTTTATGAAATCCAATTCCATAACAATTTATAAGGAACCCCGCAATAATAGTGGTTTAAAAATATGTGGGAATCAAAAATTTATTTTTTAAAAAAATTACACCAAAATGGGTGGTCATAACAATGGAAGGAATCATTTATAAGGGGAGAATAAATTAACCCACCCTAAAGCGGAGGTTTAGGATGAGGGCATAACATCTAACCCCTCCAAGAAGGGTATAAACATGCCAAAACGCATTATAGGAAATTTAATTCAAATATATTTATTATTTTCAAGAAACACATGGTATGTTTGTTGTCTGGTAAAATGTAAATATTTTGTAAATAAGTGAAATTTTAGGGTAATTTTATTGACCACCTTCCTTATTCTAAGGAAAAATAACTTCTCCAATGTTGGGGTTTGAAGTAGTTTTGTTTGAGAGAAATCCAATAAACAGAAAAATGGCCTAAAAATTCGGTGAATCAGGTCACACACAAAGTAAAAATGATGAAGAGAATATAAACTTAAAAAGAATATAGAGGAACTGTGATATTATCGGTACACATCCAATGAAACCAAATGTGTTCAATTTGGACAATGAATGGGGATGATATCATATGACTATGATAAGAAGGGAGGAGCTCTATATGAGAGGGGAGGTGTTGCATGAATGTGGAAATGACAAGTAGTGGAGAAGGATTAAATAAAATAGTGGAAAACATTTCAATTTTATACGCTTTAATGAGGTGAAAGTTTTTCCCACATAGTTATCTAAACCGTGTTCCAACCATGAATGTGTCGCTTCCCATGATGGGGGTAAAATAGTTTATACATACGGTTTCAGAAACCATCTAGAGATAGTGTGTTCTCCTCTGTCAAGAGAGCTGTAAAAATATACATGGTCGTGATGTAGGTGATAATCGATTTAAAAAACCACACAAAACCCTCATCCATACTGAATTGGATGTACAGTTTTTTCTGGTAGGTCGTAAGTTTTTGGACAAATAGTTCACACCAACAAGTTATTCTAGATTTTGAGTCCCAGAGCCTGATGCTCCTAAAACACTATGGGACACCTGAGACACCCCTCAATCCTTTATAAAAAACTAAAAACAAAAAATTGAAGTGTCCCAAGTCTCATAATTTCACCTCAAATCTCATTTTAAGAAATAGAACATCCTCTAAATAGAAAAAAAATCAAATCTTTTTGAATTTCATCTTCTATAAAAAATGGGAAACTATGATTTCCCCCACCTTAAAACATATCATCCCTAAGATTCTTTGCTAAACAATGGAAACAACACTCATCCTAATGAGTTAATTAATATCCATTTAGTTGGTCATGCTACCTTTTCAAATTCTCACCTGACCACCATTCATCCTTTGTAACTTACAGTACATGAGTAGTAGGTACTCAAGCTAATCCTCATACTAGGAAATGAATCATTGATACAATTATTACATGATCCCATATGTATCCATACATGACCAATATTTATCTCTTTATTCAGCCATCCTAGTTCTCTTTTCTATTATAGGTTCTATTATTTTCATACAAAAGTTCCAATTCTGGGTCATAGTATCAATACTATCAGAATTGTCTCCTTTAAATGTGCTCATAGAATTTCATTGATGAAAAAGGTATGATTCCCAGCTAAAATGGATCGTTGACTCCCAATTGACCTCATTTATCTAGTTTTGTCAACTTTTCATGAAACTACATGGTTGAACCATACTTCCCTTGTCTCATCCCAATGAAAATCTACATGGGGTTCCACACCACCCACATTTAATGAAACCATATGAAACAAGTCGATCCATTCCTAATTCACTATTCTAAAAAGGCTCATCTTAGATGGACGGAGTATATCAAAATCTATATGTGGGCCCCTTAGACAAATGAACCTTCATATTTCCCTAAACACACTGATTAAATCCCATAACCAGATTCTAGTGGTATCTCTATCCAAAACTATCACTTTATGTTTCCATTCCTCAACAAGAACTGATGTTCATACCCAATCTAGCATAATTATATTTCCACCCTAAACCATTTCATCTGAGCCCAACTAAATTTTAGGGTAACATCTAATTCTTCAATTGGATTCCTGTGAAATCATCTATGATCATTAATAATTATACATTTACAACAGAGATGTTGGTATATAGCCGAATATTCACATACCAAGAACACTTAATAAGACCAAAGTTGCATCCGCTGGGTTGTCATGACATGAACGAGTCGGTTTCTGTGATTACTTATAGGGTTTTCCAACATGGGATCCCAAGTATCACTTAGTAATAATTGTTCCTCAGTAAAAACCATGCTGCTGGAGAAAAAATATGATAGATAAAACATATCAAGAATAATTGATTTTAAATTTTTCATGTTGTATAACTAACACTCTCTCAGTGTACAAACATGGTGTTAAGATATGGGTCATGGTTGTATATAGAAGAAGAAAACAATAATTTAATTTTAAAATTTCTATAAAGGATCCAAGAAACTCACATAATATCAAGACGAAGAGCTCTACATGGCTTCAAACTCACTAGACATCAACTAAAGGGAGAACAAATGTTCAACTTCTAGTCGACTCATCTTAAAAGGGCTCAGCTACACCTACAGAAGAATCATCATCTCATAAAAAAAATGATTCCTTTACTACTCAAGGTATCCTCTGGATACTCCAGAACAAACAACATGTACTATCCATGAATAAATGTGTCTTCATATTTTGTAGATATATCCAACCACAACACCTCCTTTCTCTCTGGTAATCATCAATATAAAACAAGATATTGCATTCCATATGGGAATTTTAAGTAAGACCGACCATTTTAAAATGATCTTTATTGGTTGTCCCCTTTACTAGGAAGGATACATCTTCAAGGAAATTTTATTTAATGATCCCCACCTTAGGATTGTTATATTAATTATATTTATCAAAAAGGGAAACGTATTTCATGACACACTCTCCATCTTCCACTCACCATAGTTTCTAGAGGTGGAAAACCCACTCTTAGAAAAAACCCTTTCAAAGAATAGAAAAGGAAACTCTCTCAAGAATACTCGTCTATATTTTCCTTATAAAAATGTGTGAAAATCCTCTTGATTTACGTTCAAGAATTCCTTAACAAGAGGAGTAAAATCTAAGACAACTTACTAGTGTGTTAAAAAAAACATCCCCTTTAGAACGTCATCTTGAACATTAGGATAAGAGTGATTTACTTAACACTTTGGTTACCTTACTATGTATGTGAATGTTGATTGAATTATAATATCTCATGTATTTAAAAATTCTTACAGAACTCAAATGGTTCACTTCTCCATTTAGAAAACTAACAATATCGTCTGTATTGACACATACTTCCTGAAGAGTTTCATGAAAAAACTGAAAATCCTCGATACTGTCCATAGGCTTGTCATCCCAATTCCCCTCATTATATGATGGCCTATAATGAGGAACAACTCATATTCATACTACACCATATGAGTTAGAATGAAGGATAAAGAAATTCCATGTATTCCATACTGAAGAAGAGAAATAAAAAGGAGGGTCACATGACATACTATGTGGTTTACATTTCCCTATGCATTTAAAACCTAATAGAACTTATCATTACACAATTATCAGGAAATAATGAGGGTATAAACAATGAGATATTAAACAATAAATAAATATTTATACCTTTTAAAATCAAAAAATACTATGGAGGAGAAATGACACTTGAGTGACGCATCACACCATAAACTTCTCACAATAAACAAGAATATTATTTAACGACATGGGGGTTATTCCAATTCTGGGTTATAACATTATAAAATAATAAAACATTGATCCTACTAAGAGTTCATGCCTGAAAAGGTTACTAGGATTAAATAACCTTCCTTTACAATCGAGATATAAAATACAATATCTATGTTAACGGTCATGTTTTCACTTCAAGGAAACCACTGAATGAAATAAATAAACTATCCTTACATGAGGTTTTAAGATAATAACATCACATTACAATTTTATTTGAGAAAAAACATTTATCTAAAATAAAAATTTAAATTTTTGAATGGAAAAAGTTTAACAGAACATTATTCATCGGTTATAATGAAAAAGCATGAAAATTTAGTTGAAAAACTCTATAAAAAACACAAGAAGGTTTAATCAAACATCCTTTCAAGAATTATTTATTTAACAATATTCCCTTCATGAGTATGGAATTTATCACATAAATTCCATTTTAAATTCCATTTAATTATATACAAGAATTCATAATTCACATAGTTAATGAATATTTGGATTTCAATATATTGATGAAAACATCCTTCAGGTTTTAACTATAAATTTAATTAACATATTCCTCATATAAGATGCTCTCAAAGGAAGTGTAATGGAAAGTCCTTAATTAAAGAGGGACTAGTCATGTAAAATTCAACCATAATCCATTATATTAAACTATATGGGTAGATATGGAATCCTTAAATGACTATCACTACAAACAACATGTACACCCCCATGGGGTCAAATACTAAGGTATAAAAGAAAATATAACCTACAAGGGTCTCATTATTCCATTTTAGGTTCAAAAAAAATTAGCCCAAACAATTATAATAATATTGTTTTAAAACAAATTCAGTGGGTTTATCTTTTAATCTGCATGCCCCAACTAACCTACTCTGGTCTAATTGTGCATTTAGGAATTTATCCATGTATATTAAGAATGAAATATTTTGTTTGAATCAGGAGGAAGTTCCATAATAAATATATTTTATATATGTGGTATTTTTTATAGGATTTAACATTTACCTGAAAATTGCTATGTATATTTGTATATTATATGATCATAAATATGGGTATATTCTAATGGTCACCATTTTCCAATTTATAAACATATCATTCACTTATTAGATATAAAAGTGGCTCCCATTTAATCTAAACTGAAATATTTTTATCCTATGTAACCAATGGTTCATGATTAAAACATGTCATGATTGGTTTGTCAAATAGAATATCACCATAAACTTGTGTAGGAATCAACCACATAGATTTATTATGTAATTTTATTTAACAGACATTTTTATCATAATTGTTCTAGGGGAAAAGGCCATAAGTAGTAAATAAATGAAACATGTTGAATAACTTCATATCATGGGATTTAAATTCAAACATACTAATTTATCACTCAACCATGGTAAGAAGATAACAGTCTAAAAAAGTTATAGAAAAGGAGGTTTAAACTAGGAATCCAACTACATATGTAGGGAAACACAAATAAACATACTATGAAGGTTCTGGGAGTAGGGGAAGCACGTTGGTGGGTTTGGCCAACTTTAATTTTAAAGTTAAAAAATGTTCAATCAGAGATCTGTCATGATTTAAAATGCCGAATCATTGGAATAGAACAAAGAACAAAAAATAAAATAAGAGTCTCGAAACCCTTGAGATAGGATCATAATATGTTGTTTATAATTAATTTAATTAATTCATAAGAATTACCTCAATGGAATTCTTTCTTCGTTGGAGTCTCCGGTCACGATCTTGTAATCTGTCGTTGCATTGTAGAATCCAAGTACAGGATTCCTCCAGCGGTGATCCACACATTCTCCACGTATCATTGGACATCGCCGAAGGGATCTCTGGGTTCTAGCGTGGAAGAGCCTTCACTTTCGTTGTCCGCCTTCAACCGCCTTGATCCAATGGAGGATCTCACTCTCATAACTTGAAAGCATTCTTTGGGGAAAAGGAATTCTCTCATGGCTTGAGAGTATTTCCCAATCCATTGTGCACTAAAATGGCGCTTACTCAATGAGAATAATGTAATTGGGATTACAATACATAGAATTATAAAATTATTTAATTGCCCGGAAGCATTTAATCATTTCATTTAATTCTTAGTAATACCCCATGTCTTAATAATGACAGTTGACCATCATTATTACTTGACATGTGCCTAATGTATTACATTTAATATAATTTAATTAAATAAACATTATTTTCTCACGAATCCCAAAAAACATACTACAATGCGTGTATATAAATATACACGGCGTGTAATTTTATTTTTCATTTTATTTATTTTTTCCACCATATTTATTAGAACTTGAGTGATGACAATTTATTTCTTAAATAAATGTAACTACATTACTCAATAATAAATATATATATTATTTCACCCACAATATATTCTCTCGAATAATCGGTGTCAGAATAAATGCGATCATGGAACCTTAAATAATTATTAAACCATAGTCAGGAATTATCATTATTTAACTAGGTAAATTAATATTTAACCTAGATACATGGACACACTTAGTGTGTGACCCTCTAGGCCTCTTTCTCAGTGGAATTAGGTGAAGCCTGCCTAAAGTCCAAGGTTAGCATCTAGCAACCCTCCAAGGCTCCTATAGAGAAGGAAGTTAATGCCGCAATGACGTGTCACCTACAACGAACGATTACCATTTAATATAATACCTTTGTCTCAATATCTCCAATCAAGCGGGTTGCATGGTAGTACCATCAACCCATGTGCTCGATTATTCTTTCTTTGACTTCCCAGAATTGAACTCGCCCATACCTTAAAATGGACATGGATTTATTTAGGCTATATCAATTCCATAAAAGGTCCAGAGATATCTACTTCTGTTATGGAACATAGGGGAAAAATACTTTCTCGAAATATCTATTAATGCAATATTACTCGTTACGCACCCAACGTATCCTACCTCACTGCGAATAGTGTGTCGTCATAGTTTTCGTCAATACATCTAAGTGCGCATATTGTAATACCCATTAATAAAAATCTTAAAGTCTAAGGACCAATACACATTTATGCAGATAGGAACATCCAATGACACTATGAAATGAGTATTTCCTACCGGCGGGTCCTGTTCTTATAATATCCTCCTGGATATTACCAAGGGCGCACAACATGAGAAGGTGCCTCAACGTTTTATGATTCCTCACCCCTAATGGCCTATATTATTTGTGTCCCTCAAATAATATCATCTGGCCCTAGAACATATATTCAAGAACATTGTTATGGCACTTCCGGGTTCTCATCGTAGTAGGGATCCACTATGACCCATTAATGCAACATCTATCCTTAGGACATTATCACATGCATTGTCATGCAGATGAACAGTAAAGATGTGATAAGTAATTTATAAATGAATAAAGTACAAAGTAGTTGGTTTAAGGACACCAACTCCAAAAGACTCCCACTTGGACTAGAGCCAACTGCTAACAACCTTTAACCGCTAGCCCACACATGATATTCATGCTTCTGCTAAGATAGGCCTTAAATCATGGGGTCCGCCATGTTCTCTTCTGTGGACACTCTTCTTACTGCAACTTCACCCCATTGATTGAAATCCCTCAGGAGGTGATACTTTCAGAGTATGTGCTTTGTCTGTTGATGTGACCTTGTTTCCTTTGCAAGGTCCACCACTACAGTATTATCACAATACAGTGTAATGGGATCTTTACTGCTAGGCACCACATCAAGCTCTTGGATAAAGTTCCGAATCTAGACAGCTTCCTTGGCTACATCAGAAGCCTCTATATATTCAGACTCCGCTATAGAATCTGCGAAAACTGGCTACATTGAACTCTTCCAGCACACAACTCCTCCATTAAGACATAAAACATATCCAGATTGCCACTTCAGATCGTTTTGATCTGTATGAAAACTAGCATCATCATAGCCTCTAATGACAAGCTCCACATCTCCTCCATACACCAGGAACATAACCTTAGTTCATCTCAGATACATAAGGATAGTCTTAACTGTAGTCCAATGCTATTCTTTGGGATCTGCTTGATATCTTCCTACCAGGCTCAGTGCATAGGCTACATCATTCCCAGTACATAACATGTCATACATGATGGATCCTATAGCCCAAGTGTATGGGATATTACTCAATATATCTTTCTCTTGTTGTGTCTGAGGACACATTTTCTTAGAAAGATGTAAGCCATTTGACAATGGAACCAATCCCCTCTTGGATTGTTCCATACTAAATATCATTAGTATCTGGTCAAAGTATGTACCATGGCTTAGTCCAAGTAGCCTCTTGGATTTATCACGAATGATCTTGATCCCTGGAATGTAGGCTGCTTCACCGAAGTCTTTCATGGAGAAGCACTTCTTCAACCAGTCCTTAACTAACTGTAAGGCTGGTATGTCATTTCAAATAAGCAATATGTCATCAACATATACTACTAGGTTGACGACTGCATTCCCATTAAACCGCCTATAAAGACATGGCTCACATTTGTTCTTAATGAAACCAAATTACTTTATGGCTTCATCAAATTGAATGTTCCATGACCTGGATGCTTTCTTCAATCCATAAATGGATTTCTGCAACTTGCAAACCCGTTTGGCTTCACTTGGTGTCACAAAACTTTCTGGTTGTGAAATATAGACATCTTCCTGAAGGTTCCTGTTAAGGAATGGTGTTTTGACATCCATTTTCCAAATCTTGTATTCATGGTAAGATACTATGTCATGTATGATTCTTATGGAATTAAACATGGAAACTAGTGATAAGGTTTCATCATAGTCAATTCCATGACATTTTCTAAATCCTTTAGCCACTAGCCTTGCTTTCTAGGTGCTAACTTGACCTTCCATGTCCATATTTCTCATGAATACCCATTTTCATCCAACAGGATTTACATCAACTGGTTCATCTACCAAAACCCAGAATTGATTCTGATACATGGAATCCCTCTCAGAATTCATAGCTTCTAACCATCTAACATCTTCTGAGATTTCTACTTCTTCCTTGTAGGAAAGTGGTTCATCATTGTCTAAAAATAATGATTCACCATCCACAGTGACTAGGGATCCAAATCTCTCTAGTTCCATTACATCTATTGTGCTCCTATGCAGTACTTCTGTTTCTGGATCCTCTTCCATGGGGACTTGTGGAACTTGTTCCTGTACCAACTCCTGTGTATCTTGAGAATCAACTTCATCGAGGTTAATCTTGCTCCCACTATCCTTCATGAGGATGTGATCCCTCTCAAGAAATATGGATTGTCTGGTGACAATAACTTTCATTTCTTGAGGGTTATATAGTTAATATCCTTTCAATTCCTTGGGATATCCAATAAAGTTACACTTCGTGCCCCAAGGTGCTAGTTTTTTTCTTGAGAATGCCTTAGAAAATGCCTTACATCCCCAAACACGTGTGTGTGTCAAAGTGGGTTTCCTTCAATTCAATAACTCAGATGGAATTCCATTTTCTGCCTTAGTTGTTACTCGGTTTAATGTGTATGCGGCAGTTTGTAAGGCATATCCCCAAAAGGATAATGGAAGGTCTGTATGACTCATCATAGACGTCACCATGTCCAACAAGGTGAGGTTCCTCCTTTCACTAACACCATTACACTGTGGTGTATAAGGAGGACTGAGCTGAGATAGAATCCCAGACTCCCGTAGAAGATCGATGAACTCTTGGTTAAGATATTCTCCACCTCGATCCGATCGAAGTTTCTTTATCTTCTTATAAAACTGGTTCTATAAATCATTCTTGAAATCCTTAAATTTCTCTAAGGACTATGAACTATACCTCATTAAGTAGACATATCCATATCTACTCAAATCATCATTAAAAGTAATGAAGTATGAATATCCACCTCTATATTCTATAGGAAATGGTCCAATCACATCCGTGTGTACCAATCCTAGAAGCTATGTGGCCCATTCACCTTGTCCACCAAAAGGCAACTTGGTCATTTTTCCTTGTAAACAAGCATGACATCTATCAAGTGGTTTTAGCTCAGTAGAGTCTAAACAGCCATCTTGGCAGTACTATTTCATGTTCTTCTCATTCACATGACCATGGCCCTGATGCCATAACTAGGTGATGTATGAGTCATGTGAGTTTGTTTCGTTATCGATTGACAACACTTGTTTTTCGTAATTTAATACATACTAACCATTATTCAAATGTGTCAAACCATAACATAAGTTTTTCTTATAAAAGAAACAACCATTATTTCAAAACATGAAAAAAAATCCATCCATATCCAAACAACATACAGAAATTATGTTCTTGGTAACACTAGGGACAAAATTGCAGTTTTGTAAAACCAAAATCATGCCAGTTGTCAATGAGAGGTGATAGTCTCCCATAGCCAACGCCGCCAGTCTTGCGCCATTGGCAGTTCGAAGATCCGCATCTCCTCTGGCGATCTTTCTAAATCTACTTGGTTCATACATTTGAATAAAGATGTGAGCACCACAAGCTATATCTAATACGCAATGTGTAGAAATAGAATGATTGTACTCAATAACAAACACACATTTAGCATCCCCATGCTTCTGGGTGAAATTCCTCTTCCAGTGACCCTGCTTGCCACATGGAAAGCACACTGCCTACCATTCCTTGCCCTACCTCTAGATCTTCCCCTTCTTGGAGGGATGGTGCTCATGGGATTTAGACCATTTATAAGTCTTTGTCCCCTTTTCCTTGTCCTTCCTTTTCTTGTTCACCATAAGGACTGCGGGTTTTCAAAGACCCATGTCCTTGTCTACCTAGAAAATCAAGGTCAAGAGATCTGACAAACTCTTCTCATTACTACTCATGTTATTGTTGACAATGAAGCTAGAGAAGGTCTTGGGCAGTGATGATAGGATGATATCTGTACGCAACTCATCCGGGAATTTAATCTCTAATATGTCCAGGCGTTCAATGTATCCAATAAGCATGACTACATGAGGCCCACCAGACACATAATCTCCAATATTAGTTGTAAACAAATCATTGGAGACCTCATACATCTTTTATCTCGCCTTCTCTTGTTAGAGATCCTTAAGGTGAGACATCATGCGATACGCGTCCATGTTTTCATGTGGCTTAAAGAGCTCATTAAACATGGATGATAGAATGAAACACTCGACATTTGTGGAAAAATCCATGTGTTTAATGATGAGAGATAATTCCTCATCACTAGCCTCTTTCCTAGGAGAAACTATAAAAGGATCTTCCAGCACATACAATTTCTTTTTGTGGGGAAGGACGATGCGTAAATGCCTCTGCCACTCTTGGAAATTGGTGCCAGTGAGAATGTTTTATTTTTCGAGAATGGTGCACAATGATATGTTTGAAGTCATTTTTGCCATTTCTTCAAATTAAGATGAGAAAAGGTTTAGTAATTTATTACAAAAATATGAGACAAATAAATAAATTAATACTTATTAGTCTCCCACTATTTTATCGAAATCCAATAGCCCTTAGAATTGACTTCAGAATATTCTGTTGTGTGAATATTCTACTGGAAAGTATCCACATTTCCCTTCACATTACCCCAACTAGGGTTGGTCAATCAACTTCAAGGGTTTTAGGTTGGCATTCCAAATTCCAACATCATTAACTTGTAGCTCCTTGATCTGCTGAGTGGACTCCCCAATCCTGAAATCGTTTTATTTTGGATTTCCTCATCCTTTGCCTCTTGGTCACACCAAGTCCTGCTATAGTAGTCAACCATTGATGTGAACCAAGTCAAGTCAACCCAAAACCTTGAATTAGAATTTCCCAATAATTGAAATCACTCCAACTAGGGTTGGTCATGCTCTTTGAACTATGGTTCGATTCTAACCAAGATTAAGGAAGGCTCTGCCGACTTAACATTTCTTTTGATGGATTTTATCCTTATACGCAAATTTCGATTTTATTATATATGAATACATGCTTGTTAATATTCTGTGGGAGATACTGAAGTGATTAACCATATCTAAGATAATATTTATGTATAAGCCGGTTTTATTTTAGTTCCATCTTCCATTCTCGTTTAATTCATTAAATGTGTGATCGTGACAACACACAGACAATAAATAAACCATCCAAATGATAGAAATAAAATAAATGGTATGATCATGAGCCTTTCTATTGGTTAGATTATCTAGTAGTTGATAAATTATCCTAAGACCTGGGGGAGAACCACCTTAAACCTTTCGGGTTCGTGTTTACAGCTTTCCACCTATCCAACTTTGTATCTACATGGATTTGCTTCACCATGGCTCTTGACTTGAGCCGCCTCCACTAACTTGGGAGCCCCATACATTACATATGAATTTATCTCACATGCAGATGAGGGGTAAAAATTGGTTTTTACAAAAAAAGAATCCTTTGGTGCGTAGACCCTACATATTAATGAGGAGATGGATCACATGGTAACAAATTTAATTTAAATAAATAAATTAAAAGAAACTATTCATATACAAAGGTCTCGGTCTATCTAATGATCATCTATAGAAGCAACAATATCTATGCATAAATAAAACTAGCATTCAATTCATTAATTTTTCTTGTTTAAGATAATTCATGCTCGAATCAATTAATTATCTTTAATTAATCAATCCTTTTATCTTAAACCCATTTTCTGACTTTCCTTGAGATTCTCATCCATCGTAATTTTAAACAAATAAATTCATTAAAAATTATCCTTGTACGTAAATTGTACCGTGGAGGCAACCTGGTTAATTCCCATTTATTACACCGATGTTAAATTAAATACATATATATAAAACACCTATCACGTGTTGTGCCTCAGTTTTATGCCTGCACTATGGTACATGTCTCAAGGGATTGTATAATATAATAATAAATTTTAATAAATCTGCCTAATTTGGGTGAGTACACGACGTGTAGTTCGGACTACACAAAATGTACTTTTCTTCACCGTCCATCTGAAGTTCACGCCTGGGGACATGGTGTTTTAATGTACATTGGAAATTTTCGGAGTACACAGTGTGTACAGTGGGACACACGCTGTGTTGTTTCCGCGTTACACAGTTTCTAGTTGGGCTATCCTTGTACGGAGTACACTTCCCAACCCTATCCTGAAGGTACTACATGTCGTGTTCATTGGACCACACGGTGTGAATTCCGAAAACTACATGCCACCTGTTTCTGGTCAACACACGATGTCTTAAATTTATAGAAATAATCCAATACATGGCTTGATTTGGCGGATCAGTCAATGCATTGAACCTAGACAACACAACATGTACTTCCAAATACACGCCGTGTATTCTGGTGTTTTAAGGCCAAAAACGTTTGGCTCCTCTGGATGAGTTCCTCTATTTTATTTTAATCAAAATTAACAGAAATTTTTTTTTCTTTAAGGTGAACGATAAACAAAGGAGGAGGAACAAATCTTGAGATTCAGATTTCCAGAATGATTAAACATGTATTGAAATAACTAAATTAAGAAATGTGTAAATCACCAACAAAAAACTAAATAATTATAATCAATGAAATGACCACCTCTGATACCACTTGAAGGTTCCAGGCACAGTGGAAGCACGTTGTTGGGTTTTCCCACATTTTATTTTAATGTTAAACAATGTTCAATCCAAGATCTGTCATGATTAAAAATGCTGAATCATCGGAATAGAACGAAGAATGAAAAAGAAAAGAAGAGTCCCGAAACCCTTCAGATAGGATCATCATTTGTTGGTTATAATTAATTTAATTAATTAATAAGAATTACCTCAATGGAATTATTTCGTCATTGTAGTCTCTTGTCACGATCCTGTGATCCATAATTGCGTTGTAGAATCCAAGTACAGGATTCCTCTATCAGAGATCCACACATGCTCCACATATCTCTGGATGTCACTGAAGGGATCTCTGGGTGCTAGTGTGGAAGAGCCTTCACTTGCGATGTCTGCCTTCAACCACCTTGATCTGGTTGAGGATATCATCCTCGTAACTTGAAAGCATTCTTAGTGGAAAAGGAATTATCTCTTGGCTTGAGAGTATTTCCCAATCCGTTGTTCACAGCAATAGACCTTACTTAATGAGAATAATGTAATTGGGATTATAATACATAGAATAATAAAATCAATTAATTTCATGAAAGAATTTAATAATTTCATTTAATTCATAGTAATACCCCATGTCTTAATAAAGATAGTTGACTATCATTATTACTTGACATGCAGCTAACATATTATATTTAATAGCATTTAATTAAATAAAAAATATTTTCTCAGGAATCCTAAAAAAACAAACTACACTGTGTGTATATAAATATACACGGCCTGTACATTTATTTTTCATTTTATTTATTTCCGCCACCATATTTATTAGACCTTGAGTAATGACTATTTATTTCTTAAATAAATTTAACTGTATTACTCACTAATAAATATATATATTATTTCTCCCAGAAGATATTTTCTGGAATAAACAGTTTCTAAATAAATATGATCAAGCATTATTAAATAATTATTGAACCACAGTTGGGAAGAATCTTTATTTAACTTGTTAAATTAATATTTAACTGAGATACATGGACACACATAGTGTGTGACCCTCTAGGCCTCTTTCTCAGTGTCATTAGGTGGAGCCTGCCTATAGTTCAAGGTTAGCGTCTAGAAACACACCAAGGCACCCATAGAGAATGAAGTTAATGCCGTAATGACGTTTCACCTCCTACGAATGCTTACCGTGTAACATAATCCCATTGTCTCGATATCTCCAATTAAGCGGGTTGCATGCTAGTGGCATCAACCCATGTGCTCGATTATTCATTCTTTTACATCCCGGAGTTGAAATCGCCCATACCATACCATGGACATGGATTTGTTTAGGATATATCAATTCCATCAAAGGGCCTGAGATATCTAATTCCGTTATGGAATAGAAGGGACAAATCCTTTCTTGCATTATCTATTCATGCAATATTACTCGTGACGCACCCAACGTATCCTACCTCACTGCGAACAGTGTGTCATCACCGTTTTCATCATTACATCTAAGTGCACAAGTTGTAATACCCATTAATAATAATCCTAAAGTCTATGAACCAATACACACGTTCGCAGGTAGGAACATCCAATTACTCTATGAAATGTGGATTTCCTACTGGCAGGTCTCATTCTCATAATATCCTCCTAGATATTACCAAGGGCACACACCATGAGAGGGTGCCTCAAATTTTTATGATTCCACAACCCTAATGGCCTATATTATTTGTGTCCCTCAAATAATATCATCCGGCCATAGAAAATATATTCAAGAACAATGTTATGGCACTTATGGGTTCTCATCATAGCAGGGATCTGCTATGACCCATTAATGCAACAGCTATCCTTAGGACATTATCACATGCATTGTCACACAGAAGAATAATAAAGATGTGATAAGGCATTTATTAATGAATAAAGTACAATGTAGTTGGTTCTTGGACACGAACTCCAACATATTAATCATAACACCTAAATAACACAAAAATCTGGAAAACACCTATGAATTTATAAAATTAATAATATTATTAAAATTCCTAAAATGGAACATAAAAAAGCATTATAATATAACATTAAAGTAATACATAAAATTCAAACATCCTATAAATTCATTTTACCTGGGATGGAAAAGTCATGTCATCTGAATCACTACGTACATATAATGATGCATGTAGTGTTATATCCTTATTATACTAGGACAAGTGAAAAATGCTATAAATATAATAAATCTGTATGAAATGTAATGTACATCACTTACCTAGGGTGAAATCATAATAAACATTAACAACAAACAACATGAACAACAATCCCATCCATAGCTACTTGGACTTTTCCCCATATGTTGGTTGATCACTTCTAGGAAAAACTATTTAATAAGCAATGACACACTCATAATCTCTTATCTACTTTCCCAAAATAGTAAGATAAATGAATTTTATCCTCTTATAACACATTGTAACATCCTGAACTAGCATACTACTATACCATAACCTGAATCAGTTGCCACATGGCCTCAAACACACCTCCTCGTAGTCCAATCGCTTTCGAATAGTAGCGAGGGTTTAATGGTGGTATAGTGCGGATACTATACCTTAATGATCATAGTATGAAAATGGTATAAACTTCTAGAATTAAAAATATAGTGGAAGTAGTATAATGAAATGATAAGCAACAAAAATTGAATATAATAAAATAATGAAAAGGTAAAATACTAAATATAAATCAATGAATTCATGTCTAGATGATGCTACATGATATAAGCATGAAAATATAATAGGAAGAACAATAAAATATAAATAAATAAAATCTCAAATGATAACTCCCTGGGCATCTTGAGTACCAGCTCATTCATGTGCTGCTAAACTCCCATGTGAAATAAACAGTACAAGAAATAATCTCTAGACTGGCAAGCATGAGATTTTCTCATGTCGCCTAGTGCAATAGAGACCAATGTAGAGTGTGACATATAATTATTAAACCACCACCAATAGTGTAAAAATCATAATATAGTATGTGAACATAAATTAAGAAGTGTTCCAATATATTAAATGTTTTGAGATAATGTGAAATAAATAAATAAATAATTTTGTCTTTGGTTTCTCTTGGATTCCTATCCTAACCATACTTGCATTGGAATATCGTAGAAATTTCTAAATCATAGGAATCATTTATATGTGAGACATGGGGGGTGATAAAGAAATTTTATAAAATAGGTTTTATGAGATCGAAGAAACCTAAGAATGTGATTTAACATGCAGGACGCATCCCTAGGATAAGAAATATGTATCATCATTTTTACTATATAATGACTATAAAAATAAAATAAGAAGCATCATGGGCCTATCCATGGAGAACCTTAACAAGGAACCCATGTATCTCACTAAGAGCATCATATATGCAAAATTTCATTAGAGTTTATCCAATTTGATCCATGAATGATTTCAAATGTATCACTCCCAAACTAATTTGACAAAATAACATTGAATCTCATTCCTAGGATCTCAAATATGGGACTAATTCTTTCTCATGTACTAGTATAGACATCAATCCATTGATCTAGTCCAAGGTTTCTCCCTGATGGGACAGATATAGCTAATGTTGAGGTAAGTTATACATGTGTTGAGCATGTACTGATGTACCATTATCATCCCCAGTTTATACGTAATCGATTAGTGAATTTGATCATATGCATGATGATACATTTATTGGTTTTATGTATAAGGAAACATGATTATTTTTCACAGAGTTCTTAATTAATTTAATAAATTATTGTTAATAATATAAAAGTCATTTTAATGATAATTCCATAATATGAAACAAGGATGTATTAAGGGGGACATTTGCATTTTCAATTTCATTTTAATATAAAATGGGCCACATACATAAGGAAGCCACAAAATGAAAAAATAAAACTAAACAAATCCATGGAAGCACACATACTACAAATCCAATATAGTGATAAAAAATATATCAAATTTATTGATTTGAAAAAATTTAACCTCAATATAGGGGTTTTATTAAGAAACAAAACTTTATTATAAATGAAATTAATTTTACACACTTTAAGAAATCCAATTCCATTATACTACATTAATCAGCAAACACTGATGGTTACTTAAAAATTGTCGGGCATCAAAAATTTATATATCAATAAAATCACACCCAAAGGTGTGGTCTACAAAATTTAGGAAGCATTTATAAGGGGTGAATAAACTTATCCATCATAAATTGGTGGTTCTGGTTGAGTTCATAACCAATATATACACGAGGAAGATCCTAAACACACCACAATGCTTCCTAGGATAATTAATTCAATGAAATTTGTTATTTTACAGTTACACCAGTTATGTATGGTATGTAGAACAACAAAAATATTTTGTAATGAGGAAAATCAGAAGAGAAAATATATAGACCACATACCTCATGCTTATGATGAACCAAACATCCAATATTGATTCTTTAAATAGTCTAGTTTGAATGAAATTGATGAAATAGATAAATTCCATGAAAATAGGGTGAATTATGTAACCTAGGAATAGAAAATACATGGAGAATAAAAACTATTAATAGAGATTAAGGAATAAAGTTATTACGAGTACACATCTAATGAGACCAATAGAAGTATATTCTGACAATGGATAAGGGAGATATCTGTTTACATAGGAGATGAGAGGACAAGCTCTATAGGAGCTTGGAATCACAACACATAGGTTGAAAAGAAAATAGGGGGAGTGGGTTTAAATAAAACATGGGGAAATAGTAATTGTAACCCCTTTAATGAGGTGCACGTGTGGGCCTCATAATTTTTCAAACCATGCACTAACCATGCACGCACCACAACCCATGAAGTGGGTTTTCACGGTTCATGCTCAAATTTTTAGGAACATTGTGAAAATAGTGCATTAACCACTACAGAAGGACTCATAGAATGTTGCAAGCACAGGTGTCCTGGTTATCAAGGTTTTAAAAAAAATCTAACACCCTCATCCTTATTGAAAAGCCCAAATAGTTTTCTTTAGGTAGGTGACACAGTTTCAGAACAAACATGCTCCCTAACCGGTTCTTCCCAATTTTTGATTTCGAATATCAATGATCATAGAACTCAATGGGAAACCCTATTTAACTGTTGGTCATTAATAAAAATAAAAAAACAATTTATTAAAGTGTTCAAACTCTTAGAATTTCATTTTTAATCTCTATTTTCAAAATGGATTGTCCACCCGACAATTTAAATTCCAATTCATTTGGAATTTTATCCAGTCCATAAACATGGGACTCTATATATGGATTATTAAAAATACATATATAATGAATATATATGATATTCATATAATGTTAAAAATTATTTATATGATTTAACTCAGATCAATGTAAAAGGAATAAAAATACTGAATTAAAACATACATGTAACCAAAAAATTTATTACACAAAATGTTATTTCAAAATGGAATTGTTAATAAACAGAAAATAATAGGTCATAAGTAAATCATAAATGGAATGATATATTTAATTTTTTCTGTAATAGATGAATAATAAAAATATATTTATTATATAGGAGGTCATAACATGTACCAATGAAGTCATTACTTGAGGTATTTGATATTCATATAACTTTTATTTCTATGGGACACATTACATATAAACCACTTATGTATTTTTCAATTTGTGAATAATACATGTGAATTAATTTTATGATTATTATCATGAAATTATGAGATATACCTATCCATATATGGTTCTTTAATTCATGGGTATTATAATTCAAAACACACCAATGTGGTAAATTTTATATGTGAAAATCTCGTTGTTTATCCTGATTTTTTGTGATTAAGTTCTAGATGATGAAATATTATGATATATGACAAAATAAACTCATGAATTTTATCAGAATTCATTTATTTCCTTAAAACAAATGATTTTTTGTCTGTTTAATATATTTATGATAAGCTTTTTGATGATTAAATATTCTAATCAACAATTATTTTTTAAAGTATTTTATACTCATAATTTAATTTATAAAAAATGGTTCAAAATGAATCTTATTATCATTTCTTGAACGATGTAATTTTTATTTTTTCAAAAACATTGAAACAAATATTTGCCTTAATGTGTGTGTCATGAATTTAATTTTTCACCATAATTATCACTCAATATTTTGAAGCATACATTACATGTTTTGAAGGTTATTTTCTATGAAATTGTTTTCCATGATATTTTGGAAATTTTTAGATTTCAATGAATTGATTTCCAAATGAAAATTATTTTTCCCTCAAGAAATGGTCCAAGAGATATTTGAAAATTATTTTCCATAATAAATGTAATCCTTTGATGTTACATAATCTTTACCAAATATATAATCCATTCATACTATACCTGTTATTTATCAGGATTGTTTATGATTATGATGAAATTTTTCAATGTTTATGAATCTTAATTCATTTCAAACGTTTATAATGTAGCGAAATAATGAAATGGTTATGAAACCCATTTATTTACCATGGGTAATAATAAGATGAAATGTTTTTGATTCCCATTTGATTCCATGGCTACTAATATGATGAAATCATTATTATCTTATGTAACATAAATATATGATTTTAATTATGTTACGAGTGAGACCTATTTTTCCTTATAATGCATTGTTTGGAGATTCATATCTCAAGGGATAAAAATGCATAGAATGGAGGTAGAAGTTAGATAAATAAGGGACTATATCCCCTTTAATAGTCATGGGAGTGAACCTTGACTACTATTATAGTTTTTAGATCTAAATCAATCCATTTAGATAGTAATGGTATTAAACCATGACTATTATAATGGTTTACGGAGTGATCCCGACCCACTATGATAGTCAAAGAAGTGAAGGATTCAGTACAAAGGAAATGATTTTACATGATTATGTGTATAAAAAAAATATAATTCTAATGCTAAACCTTTGCTTACATGGATCATGGATTTTTATTCCTTCATTATTAATTCTTTATGAACTACCAAACTATATTCCAAGAGTCCAGATTATGATCTTCCATATGAACGGATATTTCAATCCTGGGACATATGGAGACATGTTCTTATTATGTCAGATTGTTCATGGAACATTGATTAGTCCACTTAATATCTTCATAAGATATTTGAGTTATTTTATTAATACTTTTCCATGATTCAATTGACTTCCTTACTGAAATTTCATTTCTGTTTTGATTGAAGAGTGAAAATTTGTTCATTTAGGAGTTGAAAGGAATGGGATTTACAGTGTTGTTTGTTTAAATAATAATACTTTTAAGAGGATTTAAAATATCTAGAATCATTGGAAAATTATATTGATAGTTGATGGTGAAATTTGTTTTAATAAATTTAATCCTATATATAATCCATATTGGCCAATAGATTTAGTTGACCATTTTTTAGAACCATATAAAATCCATGATGATAATTCTTCCTCTAAAAAGGATGAATTCCATGATATGGTTTTGGTTGAATAATATATAATAGAATTTAAGGAGGGTTTTTAAAAGGATCATGTTCATGTAGTTTTAGATAAAAGAAAACCTGTGAGAGAAGAAGTTTCTTCTACACATGAAGTTGAAAGGATTCCTGAAGTTTCATTTGAATTTGAAAGATACCATATATTACATATTTTTTATGAATAATTAATAGTGGATGTGACTTCTTAGAGTTAGATATATCAATGGTATATTCAATTTGGACCAATTCTAATAGATTCAAAAATTGATAATGATCTTGATCCTACTATAGTAGATATTTTAACTATGTTTGAGATTGGTGGATTTTCTATTTTTGATTCCTCTCATTATAAAAAATACTCTCCTATAAATAATATTTCATTTATTTTGGTGTACCACCTCATAGTTATGTAAATGGAAAGAAGAATAATTTGTATTATAAATAAAACAACAAATATGATAATGTTGATAAGGATGGAACAATCAATGGTGATAATTCCAAAGAAAATTCATAAGGGGGTTATATTGTTGTTCTTTAAGGAAATAATAATATATGGAGCCAATTATTCCTTATTTAACTATTTTAGATTGTTTTTTATGATCTAACTTCACTGAAGATCTGTTGAAGATGCTGGATACCCTACCATATCCAAAAAAATGTTCTAGATACACCTTCTCAAGAAGAGTCTGTGTATGAATATTCAATTAAAACTGAGTTTTTGGATATATAATATTTTGAAGATGAATTGGAGGCTTCAAATGAAAGAAATTGGGAGGCATAAATTTTTCATTTCACCCAGAACAAATCATGGAGAATGAATCCCATGAACAGTGACCATTGTTAGTATAAGAATGAGGATAGATTCTTTCCCAAATTTTATCCTCATAAGATCGATATACTCGATCTCAAGAGGATTTACCTACTTTTATCCCTATTTCATAACTAACATATGTATATATCATTTTATTTTAGAATGGAATTTTAAATAAGTTAAATAAAAATATTCTTGAGTATTAGTGTAACTAATACTCCTACATGTGAGGAAGATATTTCAGAAACTGTTCAAAAGGATATCACACACATTCATCCAAAATAATTTATTATGATAGATCATATTTATCAATAAGTTCATTCTTTTATGAAGGAGTTTTTAATTTTGAGGTGTGAAAAAGATCCCTATAATAATATCCACCAATTTGATGTCTAACTTTGATAGAAAATATCTATTTGGTGATCGAAAATGCTTCTGAACCAAAAAAAATTAGCTTCATCTTCTCCTCCAACTCATACTGCTTTCGTTTTAGTTTACGAAGACTATATTGGAAGGTTGATCCATGAAGATATTCATAATATTTAAGATATTGTGAATGATATGATAAATAAAGTTCAAATGGATATTTCTTATCATTGAATGAAATAATTTTATTTTTCTAAATAAGTAGAAACCAATTATGATAAATATAAGTATGTATTAAAGGGTGTAATAATGTTTTAACTTAAAATTGATTACACTAAAGTCGGAATTAATACTAAATTCCTATCATTGGAATGGTATTTTAATATTCTACCTATTGTGGCTTCTTTGAAATCCATATTATAGAATTTATTAGCAATGAATCCTTTTGTATATCAATTCATAGTAAAAATGGATTAGTCTCTTCAAGCGATGGGGCATGGAGAAACTGTTGTGGTATATATTAAAATTATTTTAGAGTCATACATTCAAGTATCTGATGTTCATATACTATCATCTTTTACTCTTCCTTTACCTTGTACTTTTACCTCTCATGTCCAAACCACTATTTATGTTGCTTCTATACCAACCTCTACCTCGCCAATACATTCATTAAGAACTTTTGGTCTCATTATTCCCATTCCTTGGCCATATCATTCATATCTACACTAGAATATCTATGGTATGTACTCCTGTATATACTCAACCTCCTCCTTCTAGTCATTTTTAATGGAAATATCCCTATCACCGTTCTAACCATCTAGAGCCTTCAAATTCAGATTCTAATTATATTCTGATAGGGTTAATGTACACTCTATTTGACAAATTAATTGAAAATCATTTTCATTCTTATTTCTAGGCATATATATTAAATATCTTATTCAGTATGATTTCTTTTTTGATTATTTCCTTTTACCTATTTAAGACACTTTGATTTATTTTTGATAATCTAAAATGGAACATAAAATATATGGAATAAGAGTATGATTGTAAAGGGGGATACAAATGAATTTTTTTATTGATTTACTATTAACTATCCATGTATACCATATATTATAATCATTAATAACTACTTTTTACTCATTATTAATTATTTATGCCATTATTTGTGAACATCAAAAAGTGAGATATTTTTTTCTTCGCCCATAATTTCATTATTTTAATCATTAAAAAACATGTTTATGATATTTATAATCATTTTTATGTCAGAGGGATATAAATTCATTTTTTTGGAAAAGTATGAATAATTTTGGAATCTGTAGCATGGTATATCTGATCAACCACATGACCACCTCACCAACCATGGTGATTTTATAAAAAGGAACCAAGCAACCATAATAAAGAATCAAATAACCACAAATTTTCTTCAGAAACCATCATTTTTATTGTTTCAAAGGAATTGGACCAACCATAATGATAATGGGTTTGACCAAATGAACAGTAATAAGACCACAAGGCCAATTAAAATCAACTATAAGTTGTGGATTATAAAGTGAATCATCGACCACATGATCAATAGAATTGATTATAGTCTATAATAAAAAAATCTAAAATGTATGGGAATGACTATAGTAAAAAATTATTAACTATAAGTCCATCCGATGAACTATAAGAATAATCGATTGACTATATGGCCTATCAAGAGATCTAATCAAGAAATATCATAGTTGATGTAGAAATAGATATAGACAAGGAATATATGAATGTGACCACATATGAGAATGTGGAAAACAAGAAATTGACCACCACCATTGAAAATTACATGTAGAATTTCAATCAACCATATTTAATGTGTAAGTATTATATAATTATATCGTTAAATATATTAATGTAACCACTTTCCAATGTAGAATTAAATTTCATTAGAATTAATTATTGATCCTAATTATTTTTAAAAAAATATGAGGATCTCAATGATGATTTCTCAAATATTAGTTTTAAAAAAAAATACATTAAAATTTAGATATGTATGGAGTAAAATATAAATTGAAATACTCGTTTGAACAAAGAGACACAGAAATTTTACTGAGTGAAAATGAAGATAATTTTCTCTATTTTGAACATCATCTACACACAATTATCATATAATCCACTAAAACGCATCTAATATAATCTAAATATCTTCATGAACCCATTCCAAATAAAACATGACAATGAGTGGAGACAAATGTTTTCATAACAAAATAACAACATACTTTTATACACATAATTATTTCTTTCTCCTACACTGTTTATTTATATTTGACTTGTGTGCAGTCTACATAATATCTTTGGACATCAGATACTATATTCAATTAGAGTGTTCAAGACACTATTTCCTAATTTTTTACATATACTTTCACGTAGAATAGTGGAATGGGTATTTTATCCTATAATATCATTGTGCAGTATATTTTATTCCTCCCGTGTAGAACTAATGAAGAGGATATATGAAGCTTTGATAGATTTTTGTTATTTTTTTATACCAAATCCATGTTTTGGATATGATTATTTTATAATAATCTACTTGGCATTGGGGGACTACAAGGTGTAGGGAATTATGTCAAATATTGAGACTAAACCCCTTGTTTAATTCCACTATATGTTGTATTTATTTCCTTCTACTCAATTTTCTAACAAACCAGTATCAATTTGAAAAATAATAACCAAACATTTCATTGATTGCTTTATTTATTTTAGGTTTTATGTAAAGTGTTCGATTCAAGTAAATTTCTTTCAAAGGATAAAGTATTTTTAAATTTATTTTAACATAGTTTTGATCAAACTATAGAGAACCTTTTTGAAAGATCACATTATATAATTCTATTGTTTTATTTGACAGGGTATTTTTATAACTTAGGGTATTTAATTTTTATGACATTTAAATGAAAAATCTTCATTGAAAACCCAATTCAACCCCCTATTGAGTGTTCCAATCTTACTAATAGTTTCATATATTATGAAATGTATAGGGCATTTGGCTTCCACCTCATTTTCTAAATGACATGTTAAAAATATTTTTTACATTAATTCTATAAAAACATCATCATATAATGTATGTAAATCAAAAATAAATATGATAATAAAATGGGAAAGTCGGTTGATTTATATCATATATAATTCACATTATGTACCATAAATGGTATAATATACCACAAGAATACATAGTGCACGACATTGTGACATTAACAATGTCATGGTATTTTAATTTAGTACACAATTATCAGCAAATTAGGATAACCATGTCATGGAAGAATTATTTTTTATTATTGATTTCTTAAAATAAAATATCAATATCATATATATTTTTCTATTCATACAATATAAAAATTTATCAAATTAATCAAGTATTTTATAATTAATAATATGCACCTAGATTTTTGGAATGTACAATGATTTTTATATAGATTTTTTACTAAATTTTACCTTATAAATAAAAAACAATACACAAATTTTACAGGACCCAAATTAATAAATAACAATATTTAATAGACTAAAACATTTAATAATAATTTCATTTACATTTAATTGTTTTATTAATTGGATAATGCATCCAGAACTATATATGGTGATCATATAAAATATCTTATCAATTTTTTTCTATTTATTTTGATTCCAATATCCCTCAAAATCCATTGATATTGATGGTTTTTGAAAACATTAATATAAATAAACATATCATCAATAATAAATAATGACATATTATATTTTATTTGGTACCAATTTCTCTTTGGAGATGATATTTTAAAAACATATTATTGATTATATATGTGTTTTGTACTCATGATAAACAATAATTATATTTATTACTTTCTACTCATGAAAAAATATTTTTGGGAGTAATAAATATATTAAACTATATATTTTTAACTTTTTACAATTAAATTGTTCAGATATGTGATGAGGTCATCTTATAAATGATTCATCTAAATCATTTGGATGTGGGTTAAAAAATATATATTTAATTTTTGAAACATCAAGTAAATATTTGAAATTCTCCTCTAATTTATTTAGTGATGATATAAATAAATAACCATAATAATCGGTAAATCAATGTATGTCATCATATTTAATCATATGGGGAGAATTCATTATATCTTGAAATATTTTCTCATAAAAGAAAAATATTATGGACATATATCCAATAATTAAATTAGTTATTCCTCCCGTGGTGAATATTTTATATTATATTGATAAATTGATTGTATTGTATGGATCATTCAATTGTTTTATCATAATTAATAATTTTTGACGCAATTGATAATGTCATATAATTAATTTTATAGGATTAGTAAATTTATAGTTTAATAAATTTTATTTTACTAAATATATATTCACATCACACTAATAAATGGAAACACTGAAATATTTTTTCAAATAAATTTTCTCTATTATATAGGATTATTATAAATATAGTTATTTTACATGTAATTCATTAATAATCTCTATATGATATTTTTCAATGATTATTTTTAAACACTCATATATTTCATCATGACTTAGGATACAAATATAGCTATTTTTATACAATTAAGTGGGCATTTATTCTATCTTCCAAAGATTTTTATTTATTTTTCAATAACAGTTTAGGTCTTATAATGATTATATATAATCTATTAAAGAGTTTTGGTCAATAATTAATATATTTTATGTCTTTTGTAATATTTAATTAAATCAAATTTTATAAAAAATATTCTTCAAAATATGCATATATAAGATCATTAGTATCTTATATTGTATATATCTAACTTATTCACGATAAATGAATTTTTTATATTTATCATTATTTATATAATTTAAAATTATTTGTTTGGGTCAGAAATTAATAAATGTGTTCATAATATAATCACAATGATTTATGCCGATCATATAGAGGATAATGCCTACTTCCGTGCTTTTGTCTCAAGCATTTTTAAAATTTATCAACTTTGTAGTAGAGCCCAAATGTATTTTATGTTAGATTTATATGGTTGATAGATGTTTTATAGGGTAATATTATAGATTTAAAACAAATTCCATGTCACATAATGAACTAAAATTCATAATATGATTTTTTAATTGTATTCACATTAAAAAATTAAGGAAAAATAAATTAAACAAATTATGCAGTTTTATTTATATTAATTATCGATAACAAAAATGTTCATAAAAAATGACAATTATTTTCATTCACGTATAAAAATAATATATAACTAATAAAATGTCGTCCATATTAGGGAATGAATTTGAGAAATAATTTATTTTATTTCCTAATTATAATATGATATTTTATTATTAATGAACAATGATTATCTCATATAAAATCTCTTAATATTTGTATAAATAATATCATGCATTTTTCCATTTGGTGGTAAAACTAATTTCATAAAATATAGTCAATCTATGAATATTATAAGGGAAATATGATATCCAATAAAATGACACTTAATTTGGCTTCAAATATTAATTTTATTGCATAAGTTAATATTAATAATCTATAAGGACATAAAAAGGGAATTTCAATTTTCAAGATTTATATTACATGGGATAAGATTGATAATCATTAATATTCTACACAAAATTTTTAGAAAAATTATTTCTATATTATCGTCAAATAATAAAATATATCACATTCACTAAAATTGTGATTTTAATAATATTTGAAACTATTTTGATCAAGATCTATTGGGTTTCCACAACAATAAAAAATATACATTAAAAACTTTTCTTCCATTTATAATAAAATTAAATTATTTATAAATATAAGAAGTAATGTAAAAGAGAAAAGAAATGAAGTATACACTATTTAAATAAAATTTTAAAAAAAAAGTATATCATGGGTGTTTATAGATAATCCTTATTCTAAACACCTTTTGGTATAAAATTAAATCGATGATATAAAAATTTTATATAGCATTTTCATTCTTGATGGCCTGATTAGTAATTCTTTCTTAAACACTAATACATTTAAATTGAATTGGTTATTGATAAATAAAAATAATGTATTTTAGTACACAACATGTTTGTGACTAGTTCCCTTTCATATCAGATAGAAATAATTTTATTGGAATATTTTTTACACTCACCATACATGATTTTTCACTATTCAACTACTTCTCGTGACATTGTCTCCTCTTTCCATTCAATAAATGACCCGATTGATCATAATAGTTTCATTGATTTAAATCATGTTTATTTTTACCATGACGTCATCTTTATTAATATTCATATTAAGGAATTGTTTTATTTATTTTATCGAAAAAATATATATATAAAAAGATTGAATGTGAATGGTTCTAATATCAAATGTTGGAGTTTATAATTTTTTTCAATTGGAAATTAAAAATTTTAACTACAATAAAAATAACCTTTTATAACACTCAGTGGTCAAAAATTTAATGGAAATCATAATATAATGTGTTTATATTTATTAAATATAAATTTATATAAATTTATAATAAATATAAAATATTTATTTACCCTTTAGATGATACTAATCTTGTCATAACATTATTATAACTTTTCACGATTAATCAGAACATAAATATAATAATTATAATTATTGATACTATTTTAAATAAGTAATATAAATCACATTATTTAATCACATTCTATTGAAAATTAGAAGCCCTAGTCGTATATGATTTGGATCATCACACATTATGACTATATAATTGACCATGTAGTCAGACAATCAATGGGTCGTTCCTCAATAATTGGACTCATCTTAAATGGATCTTTATTCATCTACCATGTTCCTCACATAACTACTCATTTATTTTCACAATATTTGATTAATACCATATTTCATTACTCTATAAATATCCAATTTGGATGTATCTAGAAATCTGAACTTTGATTCATGTTTTTATTTCTGGTTTATATCTACCTCAATTTATATTAATGTCATTCCCCATTTTATTATGTCTATTAATAGAACAGTTTATTTAGTTGGTCATTAAAACATATATACATGTTGAGGAAGATGATTAAAATATCCATTCCCTAATTATACTCGATCATTTCTATTTATTTTAGTATAGTATTAGTTTCCCACCATAGGTTTATTGCTTCCATGTCCACTAAGGTTAGAATCATGCACATGTTTTTGGTTTATTAGAGGGATATTCTATATTTACCTAATACACGATAACATTATTATGTGTGAATAAAAAACTTCTTAAATATATATATATTGCACACTCTTTAAGAAGACTATATATGATTCAATCTATCACTTGATGTATTCCAAACACAATCATTTTGTAAAATAAATATTGGAAGACACACATCACCCTTCAAATACTTTTTAAAGAAAATTAAACCACATTGTTATTTTAAAACACTTATTTGAGAATATATTTTATTATTTATACACATAAATTCTATAAAAATCACTTATATAGGTTTTAGAAATGTAGTTTAACTAAGGAATAATTAAACATTTATCCAAAAGTTGTAATCATTTTTAAGAGAGTGTTTTCAAATAATCCCATTAGATGGAAAATGGCATAAAATCAATATAGACATAACAATAGACACAAAAATTATCAATGGAGAAGTTTAGATTCCCTAAAATAAGTAGGTGGAATATTTTTGTTTTATTTGAGATAAATATTCATACATAAGTTATGGTACAAAGGATTTCATCCACTGAAGGCATGTGATATGAATATAAATCAGAATTCACTCTAAATACCTTGTATTATACCATATTTTAAATTCAAAAGTATTTTCAACGAAATAGACATCTTTGGAGGCTGAAACCCTATTCATTATTCTATAATTTCATACAACCCAAGAACATTCATGACAACACAAATGGAACCTAGATACCATAATCATTGGCACCAAATCTCTAAAAAATGTTGTGTAATATTTAACATGCTTCTTTTGATGAAAATTATTTAAAATTTCTTATTTTTTAATGTTTTAAATGGTCTCTTAATGAAAACATATTTTTATATTGTTTAATTTTTTTATTATTATATTGTTTTTAGGTATTTTTAAAAATACACATAATTTTTCAAAATGATTGTAATAATTAAAAAATATATAATTTTTTTATAACTTATATTGATAATTAAGCTATTCAATACGTTTTATGATTATGTAGACTGTATTTTTTAGAAATGTAATATATTAATTATTTTTACTACATACAATTATAGTAAAGATATTCCATCTGAAATTTTCAATAATTTTTATCAAACTAAAATTTAAATAATAAGTGGGATATTTATATCACCTATTAAAATTTTCTTATGAAAATACATGTTATTGTTTATGAAGATTTTTTAAATTTTTATCATGTTTACTAGGTTCTTACAATTTATTTTAATTATATTGTGGAAAAATAATAGATGAGTAACAATAGTTTTTCAAAAGAATTTAGTATAACATTTGAGATTTTATTAACACTTAAATTGTGCACCAAAAAGAATCATATATAATGTTATGTCGTGATCTATCTTTTATTTGTAAAAAATTCAATTGGATTTGTTATGTTGTGAGATCATTTCAGTATTTTATGATATTGATCAATGTTATATATATATATATATATAATAGAGAACTGATTAATGAAACTACTTGTTTGAGTAGTATGGAATGATGATAAAAAGGTTTTTATGGACGTAAAGTTGAGGAGGAGACCAGTATAAATAAATGAATACTTTTATTGAATGAGATTTTTATTTTTTAGATATGTTTGAGTTGTTTAAAATGGTTTTAAAAACACCAATATATAGTGGTTGTACTAAATTAAAAACAAATTGTGACATGTTTATATTTTACAAATTGAAAGAGCCCAATGATTTGAAAGATATGATCTTTATAAAATTATGAATTGTTTTTAGAAGTATGATTTCAATAGATAATGATCTTATTTATTCAACATATTGAGATAAAGGGGTGATTTTCTCTATCGGTGAATCCTATGAGAGGATACATGTTGGTCCTAAAAATATCATTTTTTTATAAATGAATATGTGTCATTGAATAAATATCCTACAAGTTATGGCTCATTACACATGAAAAACGAATCTAGATCAAAACAAAATGTAATTTTTCCATCAATCCGAGATATAGATGCATATTAAATAGAAAAAAAATGAAAAGTTACTAAAATTTTATGAAAATGAAAGATTAAAAAAGAAAATCTTCCACATCTTATAGATTCTTATTAATTAAAAAAATATATCTATGATTTACTATACTTTTTTAATGAAGGAACATTTTAGTTTTATTTGCTACTGATGGAATAAATCCTCTTAATACGTAGAGTAGTACCCATTGTACATGTACAATAAATTAATTAAATTTACAACTTTACAACATGTATTTTCATAAAGTACATTTTTTTATTTTTATAATAATATTAGGGACTAAACTACCATAAAATTATATAGAAATATAGTTGGTGGAATTTTATATATTTTTAATTAAGATATGGTATAAAAATTTTGATGTTTATTATGGGTAATCGGAATAATATTTTTAGAATTTTTTTATTTGGAATTATAAATAATTTTCTTATTTTTGACAATATATCTTGATAAACTATCAAAGAATAAATGATGTACCTATATGTGATGAATATTCACATTCAATTACATTAAGGAAATGTATGGAAACAAATATCATGGGAATCACAAATTGTTACCTTTTATATGTCTAAGGGATACTAGACTACCACTGATAGAGGTGAATTAGTGGTCACCAAAAAACTAACCCCCACTTTTTCATTATGTAATGACACTAACTTGTTAGGGTAAATCAATGTTGATGGTGATGATGTGATTATGAGATAATGAGTGATAATAAACACCAATGGGCCCATGCGATTTTACATGGTACACTCACCCTTGTTATCAAGTGGTTAATCATTATTATATAGATATTGTGATCCATTTACTCATCTTAATATTTATTATTAATGGAATAGGGAAAGGAATAAGAGGTTTTTATTAAAAAATGATTAAAATATTCGTTATTAGTTAAATTATGTTTTATGATATATACTTTCTCAAACCTCCAATGCCTCTAGAATTAGGAATTGGTGTGAACATCCTTACCCAATAATTTTATGATCATGGCTTATCTCAAGTTTTGAGTTTAGATCCCCATACTCTTCTCAAGGATAAAATACTAAATTTAACCATGTATATGACCTCATAATTTTTTATTATCATCCTATAGATTTTGGGTTGTGGTTATTACACCTATGTTGATCCATCCCGGAATTTCTTACATAGTGATGCCAAGATAAAAATGTATTAGGTATAAAAATATTATTTGTATCCCCTAGGAATGTATCTTTGAGGGAATGATTATATATTAAAAATGAAGTATTGATTAGGAACACCAATATCATAATAATATGTGAATATAGGTTATATCAATGTGGGGGAATAATTTATGTTTGTATTGGGGACCTCAGGGGTTGTTTGTTGTTAGTTGAATAAATTATAGTTATTTTATTAAGTTAACTTTTAAATATATTTTTTACCTCATTATGGGTTACTTTTTTCAGAACCTATAAATAAATACAATATAAACACATATGACACAATTATTTGTTTTATCCTCATGAACCCAAGGAATTATGAGTAGCAACGGAGGGAGATAATTAATAGGGACTGAAGAAATACTATTTGAGACTTATAAAAAAACAGACACAAGAACAACCTATGTTAATAACTGATCCATATATTAGGTATGACATTGGGATTTATTATCCTCTATTATTCATTAATTTTCATTGAAATTATTTATTTAATAGTGGGTTCCATTAATTTTTCATATAATATCTTTATATTTGAATTATTTATGAAGGATTTATTTTCCTCGTTCTTGATCCCCTAAAATAATGTTCCATTGATCTTTAATTTTGAGATATTATAATTAAAAAATAACCTCATATCTATTCTTGGGAAACTATTTTTGGTTCAAATAAGAAATAACATTTTTTTCTCTCTAATATCTTCTCACTCCTCCATATCCCCCTCTCAAATCTCTGTTTTTTAGTGTCATTATAAGATCGAAAGTGTATATAAATTACAATAAAAGGGTGAATTAATGTTAATAAAGATTAAACAAACAACTTTATTAACCTCATTAATAATGTTTATCAGAATAAATTATGTACATAAACACTTTAAAAATCAAGTTAAAAGGATTTTATAACAAACGGTATAAACTTTACATAATTACATTTAGAGGAAAATATAAACTTTTAAAAAAATAAAAATAAAACTTTATAATCTACATAACAAAACTTAAAAAACATATTTATGAATGTATGCACACTTTAAAATTCAGTATGAAAGAATTATTTGCACTAACAAAAGGTACCCATGATATTAACCTTATCATATGTTTTTCCTTACATATAGCAGAATTACTCGATCAGAATGATCTGAAAAGGCATTGTTTTTTTTCATGGGAACCCTTAATCAGATTTACAGAAATATCCTTTTATATAACTAATGTTGATATCCCTTGATCAATAATATTGGACACAAAAAGTATAAAATAAAAACCTAATTCATTTACAATGATTCCCTCACAAAAACATTCCTTCAGGAAAAAACACTATTGTTTTCAATGATGTTGTCTAGGTGTAAATAAGGTTTAATCCACTTCATAGAAACTTTATTTCATTTATTTAAAAAGAAAAATCTCTATCCTAGAAAATCATTCTTGAAAAATGATTCATTCACCTCAAACTGTGTCTTTATTTGTAGGTGCAATCCAATAGTCAGATTCTAAAATTATTTGAGGTGATATAAATGGAATTGTAAAAAACTCCATATTCAATTGATAATTTTGACACAACATATCTATCCAATGATCATATTTTTTAAAACCCCTTTGTTGCAATTATTTTTTGTTGAGTAGAAATAATGTCTTCATATGAATTTTTTTTAAAATTTCATCATCTGGTAGGTTTGATAAATGTTCATCTAGTAGAAATGTTTATAACACCCCGAGTTTTTATGAATAAATATTATTTAAATAAATAAGAATTATTTTATGCTTTTTGTTTCATTCTACATTAATTAAATCTTTATTTATATACAATATATCATTACAAAAAATAAGAACCATTTTCTCTTTAAAACCCCACATTCTCAACTATTATACGAGATAATTTATTTAATTATTTTTTTCTAAATAGTCTATTCAATTTTTAAATATGGATTACATATTTTGAATAGTAATTTTAATTCGTAGTAAACATATCACATTTTGTGGATAATATAAATATTAACTTGTTAATTTTTATTACCGCAATGATGGGTATATCGAGTAATTAAGCATAAAAATAATATTATAAATATTTTAAAATGGTTGTAAAACGTGACACAAATTTATTGGATGATGATATTTCAAATTTAACCATTAGTTTATCATTTATGTAGCCATTTATTTATATTTTGATGATATTATATCCTTTATAATATTTTATTCAAAGAAAAGTCGAACATATCATACTCTAGTTTTTAACAAGTGAAATATTTTTATAATGCGGTTAATTTGGGGTTATATTAGTATATAGATAGAAGTTGTAATAGTAAATCATTTATATTTCTCATGTAATATTTTTTTTATTTTTCAGTGAAGAAATAATTATCATAAATATTTAAACAATGATGATGTAGTAATTATTCAATTAATTAAAAAAATAAATTAAATTATTTTAGAAATATTAAAATAAAAATAATTTGAATTTATTGAGGAACTGCAAGAATTATGTAGGTTAATATTACATGTTATGGGTGTGTGAATTTTTTTTAATATATCATACTGTATTGATTTTTCTAAAGTTAATGTAACGAATAGATGTAAAATTTATTATAATGATGTTTTATGAGAATAATGTGTTATTAAATTATTTAAAAAACATTAAAATATTAAATAAGTGTAATGGGATGATATATGGCCAGAAATATCAAATCATATAAATTCCTTCTACAATTGGAAATTTATAAGAAAAAATTACATCCTCTTAATGTTAAAAATATTATTATAGTAGTTAAAATTAAATTGGGATGACTAAGGGTTTATCAAAATGAAAAGTTTTAAAATAACACCAAAGAATATATAAAATATATTAATTTAGGATATTACAACCTTATCATATTTTACCTAATAATAAATTTAGTTTTGGTTGTAATTTGATTCATGTTGAATCTATTATAAATTAATATTCTTAGAAGTTCTAAATGTGACCCTACCCTATCTTATTAAAGGGAACCTCTTCTATTCTTTTCATCACATATAAAAAAGTATCTTTTTTAAGAATACAAATATCAAAAAATACAACCAAAATCCCTAAATTCATCATAGAGGCATTCCTTTGGGAATAAATCCAACCAAAGAATTTCTTTGGATCAAACTAAAAAGAAATATCTGTAGAAATGCTAATGTACATCAACGATAGTTTTTTGTTTATTTATTGTTTAATCCCATTAAATTATTTTTTATTTCATTAATATATAATAACATAATTATCATAGATATGTTAATAAAGTTTAAAATTATTTTTATGATCTAAAAAATCATAAACTTCCGTCAAATGGGATACACAATCATTGCCCATGTGTACGGAGGAATACCGCCTCACGAACTATTGTCATTTGTTCATCCATTACCACAATTAATGGTTGGGAATACTGATGGATTTATAGTTTATATATAATATATATTATTTTTATAGTGTTATTAGGATTCTTCAATTTTTATATCACACATATATTCACAATTTTAATTTTTGGGGAACACATTACATAATTCATGTGTACGACATACTACTAACTTGTGAAGTGATGTGATTTGATAACTCTCTACACGGAACTTTTAAATCATGATTTTAATAAAAATATATGATATATATGACATATATTTTTTCTTTATTGATAATATATCATATAATTTTCCTTATTTTAATATGATAACAAAATGAAAAAAACAATAATGCTTACAAATGGCCTACCATCTCCATGAATGGTGTATTACATTTTATACCTCTAAATATTATGAATAACCATAAATACAAATATAATGATTATATATTATATCATTGTTATCATTATTGAGAATATTTAACCATGATCTATATTAGAGTACCTATAATAACATGTCAAAACATGTATTAAAAATTGGTTATTACCTGAAACATACCATTAACATGGAATTCGTAACAAAAATGTAATATGAAGTCATAAATAAATTAGATATGGTATTATATATATGAAAATGGATCAATGGTAGATGTATAATAAAATTATTTTTATTATAAAAGAGGTTTTAATGTATACAATGGAAGTCAAAACATCATGTAAGGGAACTTCTTGTCTCACATTTATTTCAGGGAGACTTATGTCAGATTCACCACTAGTTTCGTTAGTATGGATTATATACTACCCATGAATGTAATATATAATATTTAAAACTAAAATTATGGATATTTATGTATCCATTTTATTATATATCTTTCATGTGGTTTATGGTTCAAAATATTCCATTCATGTAATGTAGTTTTGTCTCAATGTTCCTTCATTGAGACACATGTCAAAATTTGCACCAATATTATTTTACTAGAATTATATAAATATATTTTATTTTTTATCCTGAATATCTTTATTTTCTTGATATTATAAGATTCATATTTATTTTCTCTCTTCATATAGGGATTAATTTTATTCAAAAATCATGATATCTAATAAAAATTAAATGATCTATTAAGTATTTTGAACAAAATTGTTTTCAAATATGATTAAAATGGTTTTAAAATATTTACTTACATGTTTTACTAGTTTTTTTAAAATAATTATTTGTAAAAATGTTTTATGATTTAAACATATTTTTTCAAAAAGAAAAGTATTTTTTCCTCAAAAATGCATTAAAAAGATCTTACAAAATTATTTTTTATCTACGATCCCATTTGTTAGTTATTCTCATGACTTTCTGGAGATATTATCCATGTTTACCACTAATATTATTTTACTAAATGTTTTTATTTTTTATAGAATGATGTTGTTGAATTCTATAACATTACAATGAGATATTCTATGATGAAATGTTTTTGATAACCATTTCGTGTCAAGATTTCCAATGTGATGAATGCTTTATGATCTTTTGGAACATATATGTATGAATTCATTATGTGACAGGTGAAACCTTTATCTACCTCCAATGCTTTGGGTATGGATGGATAACTCATGATTTATATATGTTATTAGTTATCCTGATTTTATTTTCACAATAATATGTCTGGACCTGGTTTTCATGTCCAATACAATATGTGTTCAAATTGTTTAAAATTCCATATGTTTATGCAGGGGCTGGATTTCATGGCCTTAAAATCAACAAAATCATTTCAATTTTTATTCCAGAAGCATTAAAACAAGGAAACAATGCTAGGGAGGGCGAATGTAATTCAAGACAAGGGCATCACCCCAGATCAAATTCACCCCCTCTGGCTTCAGTTGAGAAACATTAGAATAGAAAATGACCGACATATCATTGCCCACAAGAGAAGCCAGATGATCCACCACTTTATTGCATCCCTCCACGTATGTCTGATGCTCAGATTACTTGACACGAGGGCATTGAATTTTATTATCATATAGTCTATTGACCAGGTGCAGATACCTTAACCTTGGAGTTCATCATTGATAGTCCGGGAATCTGTCTCCACCTACGATATGCTGATTCCTTTCTGATTACACAAGGAGAGTCCGGTGTGAACAGCTCGCGCCTCTGCCTGCAGAGAGCTTCCATTAACAAAATACACAGAGAAAGCCAGAAGCGTGCTCCCTGACCTATCCCACACAGACCCTCCCCCACGCATCTCCCTCAGCCGGCAGGAGCCATCGACGTTCAGCTTCAATACCTCGAACAACGATTGCCTCATCATCCATTTCCCCTGGCCTTCGTGACCCGGTTCTTGGTCCAGACTGCGGGCTCCGACCATCTGCCACATCGTCGGTACAACTTTCCTGGCACCTGCGAGCGACGACCAGTCACCCAGCATGAAGATTGACCTGGCGATGATTGCCCTTGCTGTAGACAGTACCCACTCAATCTTCGCCCGGTTTCTAGCCTGCACAGCCCCCAACATCCCGCACTCCAAGCAATGGCCCGCGCCTCCCTCTCCTACCTAGAATCATCCCCACCATGGAACCATCTATACAGAAAGACCTCCACATTTTCCTCCTGGAAGGACAGCCCAAAGAAGCCACCAAGAAACCCCCACACCGAACGCTCCCAATCCCCAGCTATGAAAATGTGAGACATCGTCTTCTCAATGTATTCAACGCAACAGCAGCAGCGAGATTCCATACTGATCCCCAACCGCTTGATATTTTCATCACATGGCAGAGCACCCCCTTGAATCCGCCACTTGAAAAAGTTAAACATAGTTTGGAGAACCTTGCACCAAAGCCAGCCACTATACCCTACCTGCTATCCCTGGGGGAAACTTCCCCTACAAGAAGACTTTCGTCGTGAACTTCCCCGAGGGAGCATGGGTGAAGACACAACAATACATTTCCGAATTGATGAGAATAGAGTCAAAAGTCTCACGCTGGTCAGAATCCAGGATGTCTATAAAAAAGGAAGGATATTGTACCGTTTCCTTGAAATAAATCATGGGAGCAGGGCATTCCGGATAACCAAGGATATTGCCCGACCAGTTGTGGTGCCAAAACAGGATACTCCCCTCCCCGACGATCCACCGGGAGAGCTGTAAGATGTATGGAACAATGATGCTGACTGTCAACCAAAAAGATGACCCCCAAACTATAGAATATCCTGTACTATCCCTATACCTGCTTTCCATGAGACTCCCCCACAAAGACCGCTCTTCGACCACCTATCATGAAAACCTTGCGTGCATACACTATATCACAACCTCTAGGCTCTTCACACCTATCCCTCCCTCCAGAATGGGGCGGTCTATCTTCCCCCTTGAGACCCAATGCCTCTTTCCTTACGAATCCCCATCACAAATAAACTGATCCAAAAGCTTGTCAATAGATATTACCACCACTTTTGGTACAGAGGTCACCGACAAGACAGTATTCACAAGTGAGATATGGCCTCCAAATGATAAAAAATGGGTTTTCCAGTTCGAAATACTCCCTAAGATCTAGCTCACCACCAGGAAAAAATCCCTATCCCGCATCCTACCTGCCGTCAGTGGGGTCTCGAGGTATTGAAATGGGAGGGAACCCTGTATCATACCCAACCGAGTGCCCATAGCCACCACCATGTTCCCGAAACAAGCCTTGGAGACATAGAACTCACTCTTCACCATGTTAATGATTTTTCCACTCTAGTGGAAATACTCCTCCAGAATCTTAATGATTCCATGCACCGACTTCCTCCTCCTAGTTCTGAAAATAATGGTGTCATCCGCAAAAATCAGGTTTTAAATGGATTGAATGCGAAACTTCATCCTGAAGGCCTGGATATCCCTATTATCTAACCATCTACTGATCATTCTTCTCAACGTATCCTGAATAAGAATAAAGATGCTCGGTGAGAGAGGGTCACCCTGCCAGAGGCTACACACCGACTTGAAGAAGCCATGATTACGTCACATAAAAAAAACTACCATCTAAGAAAATTAAAACATCTAAAAATGATATCAGCAGCCCAGCTAGAGAATCCCAGCTTTCCCAGAACCCTATTGATAAAACCCCATTCAACTCTGTCATATGCCTTTTTTCATATCCAAATTTATCAACATGTTATGCCCACAGACTTTTTTATTCATGTCTTTAACTATATCCTAGGCCAATGCAATAGCTCCCTATGTCGAGTGACCCTTCAAAATCCATGCTGCTCTAGTGAAATCTACATGGGGAGAAGGCCCGATAGTCTTTTATTGATGACAGTTGAAAGAATTTTGTAAGGGAAGTTGCACATACTCACCGGCCTATATTGAAGGAGGGAAGAGGGATCCTTGACCTTAGGTAAAAGCACCAGAGTAGTGGTAGCCGTAATCTGAGGCAGACATCCGCCCCTGAAAAAATCCCCAATGTCCATGCGGACGTCCCCCTTAACCACCTCCCATGAGCTTCTATAGAAGGCTCCGGGGAAACCATCAGGACCTGATTCACATTCATGATTGAGGTTCACCATATCCGCATGCACCTCCTCCCCCTCTGGGATACCCTCCAGTAATGCATTGTCTAGATTAGAGACCAGGCACACAATACCCTCCCAGAGCTCCCGCTCCCCCTAAGGGTACCCCTGTCTCATATTTGGATTTAGACCAGCAAGGATATCCCTAAAGAAAGCAATGGCCTTCCCACTGATCACTTCCTGGTCATCCATGAAGGTTCCATCATCATGTTCCAGATTCGGGGTTGCAAAGCGTCGTCTCTCCCAAATGCATCCATGGAAAAATGTAGTGTTTTTGTCACCCTCCTTGAACCATTTGATCATCAAGCTATCCCTCAACCTACGCTCCTGAGAGAGAATCATGACAGCTAATGAACTACTCTTCACTACCAACACTTCAAAGGCTAGCTCATCCCAGGCCTCCTCAATGCTGGCCTCCAGAAAATCAATATCACGGTTAAGCACATCCATTTACTGGTCTAGGGGAGGAATGCCCTCATCTCCTATAATAAGGGTTTCCAAAAGGAGTTTTAGTATCAGGTGAAGGGTCATCCAGGAGTGCCCCTGAACAGGTCCCTCCTAGCTGATCTTCACCATTTTCTGATAGCCTAGAGTACTCAGCCAATGACTCATGAACCTGAAACCCTCCCATTCCTCGGTACTCCTATTCATGGTTAGAATCAATAGAGAATGGTTAGAGATGTCGCTAGTCAAATGGAATACCTTATAATTTGGGAACATCGTGATTGATTTCCCGTTAGCTACACACCAATCAAACCTGCTCCAGTAGAGGTTTCCACCCCTCCAACTGTTACACCAAGTGAAAGGGTTGCCTGAGTAACCCAAATCTAGCAACCCCTTACCTGCCAAAAACCGAGAAAATGACCTTCTGGCTTGGTACTGAAAATATCCTCTCCCTTTCCACTCCTCAGGTTTTGTAATGATGTTAAAATCACCCCCAATCACCCAAGGCTGGGGGCCATGGTTGAAAGAATTCATCTCCCTCCATAGGAACTCTCTCCTCTACGCATCACAACTACCGTAAATGAAGGACATAAATATGGTACCCCCATAAACTGTCACTCTCGTCGTTAAGTGATGGTCTCCTGCTCAGATCAACTCCACCAAAACATACATATGCGAGAATAACCATATAAGCCTATTGATCATATCCTGGTGCAAGGATTCATGCAACCTCACCTTCCTCAAAAACTCTTTAATTTTAGCCAGATCTTGCTTGTGTTCAAGGACCGATACCACCCTAATCTTACGATTTTTGACCTCCAACGCAATATAGTTGGTTTTCACCCTTTCCCTGAGACCACGGGAATTCCAGATAAGAATTGGTATCATTGTAACAACCCCCACCTAGATTTTACCATAATGTGTAATTATATTTATATTTATACATATTCTAAAAGTTACAATATTATATGTGTTCTATAATTTCATGTCTTATGTCAAAGTTAAGATCTCATGGATTATTTTCATTGATTCACTTATTATTTATCTCTTTTGAACTGAAAATATTTATGCAATGAATCATGTATAATATATATGTAATTAAAAGTAGAATATACGAACATTATTCTGATTCTACCATACAATTATGTTATGCTTAGGTATCTCCCATGTTTACCCTTACTAAAAATATAATCCCAATCTTTCTTATGTTTATGTTCCCCATGTTATAAAGAAATGTTTTAATTAGGAATACTAAATTGGAATATAATTATGGTATATGTAGAATATATTTCACCTAATTAAAAGAATGTATTCCATGATTCCAAAGGCACTAAACTATTATGGTCTTTAGGCATGATTTTTCATAATGTAATGAACATTCATCTAAAAATATGTAATATTCTTATATGAAAATCCTTGGCTATTATAACTGGTATCAGATAAAATTCTAAGTCATCCTTTGGAAATTAGGATGAGAAAACCTTAGTGAGATTCCTATGGATATGTCTAAGTAAAGGATACAATAACATTATTTTAGAAACAAACATGTATATCCTAAATTAAACCTAAGAGTTCATTGATTTAAACTTTATAAGAAAATTTTCTTTATTGTGTGTCTTTAAAAATATGGTTAATATTTTTCATGCTTTACTTCTTTATTTTCGTCAATGGATGGAACCAAAAAGAATTGTACTAATGATGAACGCAATGGGAAATGAAATGATTTCACTCCTAAGAAAATTAAATCTTATTGAAGATGTAATAAAAAATGTTTTTATGACCACACAACATTATCATGAGCTGAATCATGCAGAGTTTCTAAATGAACAAAGAAGGGAACACAATTTTCATGTATCTTTCTTAAGGAAATATCCTCCTTCTTTTAGTGGAACAATTGATCCACTAGTTTCTAAGAAATAAATATGTACCATTTAAATGATATTTTATATTCTTCATTTCTCAAAACATGAAAATTTTATGTTATCCTATTATCATTTGGACGGGGAAGAATATCATTGGTGGAACATTATCATGAATATAAGAAATAAGTTACAATTGAATCCATATATTTTAATTAGTTCATGAACATATTTTTTAGTAATTACCTTCCTTATATTTTTCTTAAGAAAATGTAGATTGGTGTTTCTAATCAATCTCATTGTTATGATAATGAAATTATTATATAAATCTACATAAAATCTAAAAAATTTTGAGATAAAAAGATTATATTTACATTATTCTAAAAGTATGTAAGGTAAAATGGTGGAAGTTTTATTTAAGGATACTTATAAATTATTTAAGTGTGGAAAAGAAGATCATTTGGCATTTTACTCCCAATGTAATGGTAATAAACAAAAACATACAAGTATTGAGCCTCCCTCAATTCAGTGTTTCAATTATAATTTGTTTCAAAATTATGCTTACAGGTGACTTAATATGTGGAAAAGTGTGATGGTAATCAACAAATAACTCTAAAGAAAACCAAAAACCGTAATTCTTATGCTATCATAGTGGATGAAGTGATCCTTCTTAAATATGAAATAAATATCTTCCTCTCCATTGTTGGGGATTTCAGAATTTATTTTTGATGAATATGACCTATGAAAATCATATTTTTCATCCGTTACTGAAATTTAATGTGATTATATACTTGGATTATGGAATAATGAAATCAAATATTCTATCAGTACAAGAATAAACCCAATATTTCAATGAAAATATTTTCATTCAAGAAAATATATTGAATATGAAATGAAATATCATGTGTGTATTCTATATGGCATTTTTAGTTATTTTAATGTTTCAAGAACTCATTAGTACTATATTCCCATATTTGATATGTGATAATTAAAAAAATCATCATGTTTTTTTGTGGATTAATGATAATTTGATTTTGGAAAATATATAACCTTATTTTTAAATTATTGGAATTTAATCATTTGGATTGTTAATAAAGTTAACCATTTATGAAATTGTTTAAGTTGAACAGTGGATCACATTTTATATTTTAATGTCTTACTTCAACGATTGATAATTTATGCATATTGGATAAAATGTAATAACTATACTGTTATGATGATAAATTGGGACGTAAGGAATAACATATCATCCCATTATAGATCTTATGATCCACTATTTATTCATTAATTAAAATTGGAACCTTATATTTGGGAGTAATAGATGAAGCGGGAATTCATCAAGGCATAACATATGGATGATATCATGTTTACAAAATTGAAGGAAATCAGGAATTAATATCTTCTTTTGAAAATTATTCATCTTTATGAAAGTATATTGAATTGAAAATTTTATCTAACTATAATCATTTACATGAATGAAATGCCTCCTTAGATCATCATATTTTATTCATTTAATGATGGTTAACTTTCTAATGACCATTTTTTCTATCACACTCTATGAAAATATGGTAGAAAAAATTCTCTTCCATGTCCATGTTATCCCTTTCTACTAATTCTCTCTAAATTAATATCCTAATCATGTGGGGTTCTTATAATTTTCATTTACACTTTTTAAGAAAATGTTTCATTGACCCTTTTTATGATGTGGTCTTCCCACAAATAATTTCTCAAATTTCCACATTTGATTATAGAAGTGGAATTTAAAATTTCAAGGATTTGATTTTAATTAAACTTCTAAATTGTATTATAATAATATATTATCTAACTTAGTTATCCCCAAAACAATATGAAACTCATAATGTGTACCATTTATCAATTTTGAGGACATTAATATCTAATCCTTGGCATGTACTAAACTCCAAGGTTTTAGCGTTTGAGAAAGATCATTATTATGAAGAGAAACATGAAAACATTTTGGGCCGCAGAGACTAAATTATACAAAACACGACCCCTCACCCAGTTAATGTTTTGTAGAGAAACTACATATTAGAATACTCTACATGGGAATTGGAGGATAAGATGTGGCATAGGTTTCTTCATTTGTTTGTATTAGAGTGATGAATTCAGAGGGGGAAATTCATTTTAAATGGGGTAAAATGTTACACCCTATGTTTTTTAAGAATTATTTTTTTCAATTAAATTAAAATTATTTGATTCATTTTGTTTATTACAAAACATATTCATGCATGATTTGTACACAATCATTCATTACGGGCAACCTAGAGTGTGGATTTTTTTATACACAAGAAAGAGTTTTACCAAACAATAATATAATTTCTTTAATTTTTTTATCACACATTCATGGAAATGATGGGAATTAATATTATTATGTGAATTATAAAAATATTTTATACACATTAATTCCTTAGTGACCTTGTAATTTGAATAAAATATAAAATCAAATTGAAGATAAAGGATATGTTTTTATGAAAAACTATTTTTATTCCCACAAAGGATTTTTATCATAATGAATTTAATTAATAAATTGTATATAATTATATTAATTAAATTTATATGTTATATATACAATTAAATCCAATATGTTTTATAGGTATAAAATAAGAACAAATCCATTTTTAAGCATCAAAACGGTATTTTTCTAAAAGGTAGTTTTTATGCATTTTAATGAAAGAATTTTTTTTAAAACTAAAATTTGACAATTTTATATATTTTATTTTAAAAAATAAACTTCTTTTTAGAAAATTTATTATCAAAATTTTGTAATGGTTATTTTTTTGGTTTTTTCTGAAAATTTTCCTCAATTATTGAATAGTAAACAATAATGAATTTTTAGTCAAAATGGTCCATTCATATAAAGAATATAAATTGATAAATTATATTTTTAAAGGGTTTAAACATCAAAATAGTTCATTTATAAATTTATTAATACAATTTAGGTCGTTTTAATCATTATTATATTAAATATAGAGAAAAAAGCCTTACTGATCTTTTTAACATTTTAAATTTAAAAACACACATTCTCACCCCGTCTAAGGGATAATATTTTTAATTAATTTCATTCAAATTTATGTTAGGAATTATTAAAAATGGATTAAATAATTTTATTCATATATTCCTTATTTTTTGAATAATTCCATTTTATTAAAAGAAATTATGAATAGTAAACTTAGTAACTTTTTTTACCACAGTTAAAGGTTAAACATGAAATTAAGGATAAATATAATATTTTATATATTATAAAATGACTATAAAACATGAAAAAAACTATTCTTTAATGTTTATTTCTTATCCATAAGAATTAATAGATTGTATAATTAACCATTTTATGGTCATTTGGCTGAGATTATAACCTTTATAATACTATTTTCAAATAATAGTCAAACTTATCACTCTCTTGTTTTTAACAAGTGAAATATTTTTTATATGAAATTCTCTAGGTGATAAATTAGACTATAACTTTTCATTTTAAAAAAATATAATTTATATTAATGATATAATTTTATTTTTATTTTTTAGTTAATTAATAATTATGATAAATAATTACACTAAGATGATGCAATAACTATTCAATAAATTAAAAAATCAATTAAATGATATTGGAAATATTAAAGGAAATATTTTTTTAATTAATTGGTTTTATCCATGAATTATATAGGTTATTATAAAACATTAGGGCACTATTATATGGTTTGGTTAGAATATATCTTGTTTTATTAGTTTTATTCAAGTACAAGTAATGAATAAAATCCAAATTGACACGAATGATGTTTTATGAAAATAATATTCTATTTAATTATTAAAAATTAATAAATATATAATATAAGACTAGTGGATAAGATATGGTAAAAAATATCATAAATTGACCATTTATAGTTCAATTTACCCTTCATACATAAAACTTATATCCTCTTATTATTGAAAAATTTGACACTATAATTAAAATTAAAAATGGATAACTAAGGGTTAATCAAAATAAAAAGGATCAAAATAACAAAAAATGCCTAAATTAAATTGTCTAATGATATAAATACCTAATCATATATTATCATCGAATAAATTTCCTTTTTTAGGTATTTTTATTTACATTTTATTTACTATAAATTAATATTAAAATAAATTCCATGTGACAACATGAACCTATTTAATGTGTAAAAATAATATTGTATGGTTTTAATTTGTTTAACTTCAATGATATCAAAATAAGGTTTTTAAAATAAAAACATGGCATGTTTTATTTAATAAAACACTAAAAACGATTACATTACAAGAAAGCCAAAAGAGTCCCACTACCCTAGGATACCGACTAAAAGGCCTATAAAAATCATAAGGGGACCACCAAATACAAAAAAGCCATAGAAAAAGTGGAAGACAATTGGGTCTACCACCATGAAGAACATTATATCCAGAACCACAACAATCGTTATAAGCTTTAGAGGAATGAAGAGAATCATATTCCTCTATATTTTTTGAAGTTAGAACACTGTAATAATTTGTTATATGGACATAAAGTTAATTTTATTATTTCCTCGTTTAGGGGATTGTTGAAACTATAATGTTTATAAGACCTTATAGGTGACGGTTATTCTAGTTGTTTTATTTTAAATATTTAAGTATATTGATATTTCTAAGTGGTTTAAATATGCATTATAGTTACATCTTCAATCATGTTTGTAATTATCTCTTCATTATATTTGTACAGGATAATTTTTTAAAGTTTAAAATGGATTTGAAACCATAAACCTTAGGTTTTAAAGAAACTACCAAGAGATGTACACACTTTTTACTACTTGGATTTTGGTACAAAGAAATTTGTTTTTTCAGTTAGAAATCATACCTTGGTAAAATGAATTTTATGACCATGGATGTATTTAATATTTTATCTATACATAGTGAATCAGGTATTTAAGTATTTCAAATGGATTTAAATGTTACCTTTAATTTCATCATCCTTGGATGAATGAAAACTAGGTCTTAATTAAAAATATGTTTTGGATTTTAACTATAATACAATTATGGGATTTATATTATATCATATTTAACATTCATTTTAGATTATGAACGTTAATGTTTTTTAAAATACTCAAATGGTTATTGTTGGCACCAAAATATTTAATGAAATAAAGGGAAGAAAAAGAAGCCCGCATGCTGCCTTGCGAAGCCCCAACGCAGAGCGCCGCCAAACACCGCGGTCGTCACAAAGCACAGGAGGCGGGAATACTCTGTCAATGCCCTGACGTTCGTGCGCCCGAAGTGATGTCCCGGAGGCGGTAACGCTCCGTGAATGCCCTGACATTCGTGAGCCCGCCACGAAGCACCCGCCGACCCTTCACGCCGCGTGAGCTCTGCTTCTCGGCGCCCCATGCATATAAATACTACGCTCCCCCTATGTCCGGGGGACGGACAATCTGACCTTTCTACTTCCCAACTCCCGAATTGAAAAGAACCCTTTTCCCCATTAATCATGAGATCTGCGAGGTATTTTTGCTTCGTGAGATGCCTTTCCCTTGTCTCGTTTTGATACTCTTCCAAGAGGGATGCCCTTCGTGATGCCTAAGGGAATTCGCGAAGGACGGGGTTTCCCAAGGGGACTCGGGCAGCGGTGGATGACTTATTCTTCGTGAAACACCCATCCCGTACTAGTGATCCACATGCCAAGGCAGCATCCCTGTACATCGTGAAGCACACTACGTCAGAACACCTTGCTTCATGAGGCACCTCTGATTTGTGAGGAAGTGCCCCGCGAACACTATTCCACTTCATAAAGCACCCCCATTCACACCCCTACCCCATGCAAAGGCCAAGGCACACCACTTCGAGAAGCACACACCTTTGCTAGGAAATTCCCCTTCCCATGCAACCCTCCAGGTGTGCACGATGTAATTTCAAAGTCTCGCGGGCAACACCACTTGTAGCATTGCGTTGCCTAATGCTTCATTGCATAGGAACGCTAACGGCTATTGCTCCTTCGCATAGCCATGCTAATGTGGACCCCTCGATGGTTCGCTCTGTGACCCCCCTTGACTATGGACTTTCTGGTACCATCCCTCCCCCAAGGAGCAGAGGGTACCGATCATGTAAGTCCTAGGGGTGCAGAGTAAACCCACATCGTCGAAGCTGCAGGATGTTAAACTGCCAAGCACATCGTCCTCAACACATGACGTTAAACTGTGATCCAACCCCATGCCTCGCACGCAGGGTCCCCCAATCTCGTACATTCTTTACGCTGGTCGTCTCAACAAAGATGGGATCACCCTCTTCAAATGGGATGATATCCTTCTTATCAGAGCAGCGTATGTCCACGGGAGAGGGGAAACCACCCTGGTATAACCCCCAAGCCTCTCTTGCAGAGGGTATCACCCATGCAACTCTGTACATCCCCATTGCCAAGGCCAGTGGAGGGCGCGATAGGGAACAATGCACCTTCTATATTTGGTCCAAAATCCTTCTCCCACTGCGCTTTTCCGCACTATGGGCCTCTATTCTGGTGTAAGTCCCAGATCCATGGGCCGCCCAACGCGTAATCCCCTGTTCGCATCTCATGGAATCACCCTTCATGACGTGATCGTCAGGTCTTTGCTGCCTCTTGTTTCTCACAGTGAGCATGACTCACGTGATCTTAGAGTAAGCATCGATCATGGAAATTCCCTCGTCCAACATGACGTTAAACTGTATGCCCTCATCCAGCATGATGTTAAACTGTATGTCCTCTTCCACCATGATGTTAAACTGTATGCCCCCATCCAACATGACGTTAAAATGAACATCCATTTGAACTACGAGGTCTTTGATCCATGTCATGGCATGGTATGTAGGAAGCCTCCATGAGGTTCAAGCCTACTAGTCATTTCTTCACATCAGGTTCCACCCTCGTCCAACATGACGTTAAACTACATTCCAGTCCGACGACAAGCTGTCGTAACCAACCCGAACTATGAGGACTTTGATCCATGTCAAGGAACGGTACGTAGGAAGCCTCCCTGAGGTTTTAGCCCATCTCCCATCACACCAGGGTCCTTTATTCACATCAGTTCACCGACACCCCCCATTATTCACGAACTACGAGGACATTGATCCATGTCAATGCATTGTATGTATGAAGCCTCACGAGGTTTATGCCCACCACTAGTGGACCCCCAGCTTCACCTTCATGACGGTTCGCCGACGAAGCCCTTTGAACTACGAGGTCTTTTATCCATGTCATGGCATGGTACGTAGGAAGCCTCACAGAGGTGCAAGCCCACCACCTGTTGGTAACTTCTACCCTCTTCATGTTAGTTCACCCACACTTGGGAAGCCTAGTGTGTATTCCCCACACCATCTGGACCATGGTCTTCGCTCATGAGGGTTCACCGACACACCATTATGAACTACGAGGTCTTTGATCCAATTCTAGGCATGGTACGTCGGAAAGCTCCACGAGGTTCAGGCCCATCGCCACCTAGACCCCTGGTCCTCCTTCACGTCGGCCTTCCGGCATCCACACCTGAACTACGAGGTCTTTGATCCATGTCATGGCATGGTACGTAGGAATCCTCCATATGGTTCAAGCACATCACCCGGTCATTCCCACCTCACTCACATCGGGTCACCCCAATCCCACATGACGTTAAACTGTATCCCACATCCATTTGAACTACGAGGTCTTTGATACCTGTCAAGACATGGTACGTAGGAATCCTCCCTATGTTTCAATCCCATCAACCATTGGACCCCCCGGTTTCACCTTCATGATGGTTCACCGGAACCATCCTAAACTACACGTACATTGATTCCCTGCCATGGGGATACATAGGAGGTCTCTTCAAGGATCAAGACCAACTTCACCTTCTCCCTTGCGATGGTCCCATTTCATTCCCCCTCCACTTCATTCAACTCTCCATCATCCATCATGATTCTCACCTGGGTCACCACATCCTGGTGGGGTCATTCCATTCACCTCCTCACTGCTCCTAGCAGTACATGGGCCGCTATCCACGTGTAAGCCACATAATGTCTCCAGGTCATTGTCCCCTATGTACACCCCTATTCATCACCCCTTCTAACTTCATGGGTTTTTTATCCTTGTTGTCTATATAGGGTATATAGGAAGCCTCACTGAGGTCCAATCCCGGCCAATGGAAAACCATGATGTTTCCCCATTCTGCGGTGCACACTCCCTGATCTGCCCTCACTGGTGTCCATATCTGCTTGCACTGTGTGACATCTCCCCTCTACGGGACACACCACCTCTTATCCATCTCTATGGGACGTTTTGATCACCCTTATTCCATCTTCACTGGATGCTAAACCTATGACATACCCTGTGTTAAACATATGAAGCTGAGTAAAACCTCAGATACATGCCTTTGGCATATGATTCCCCACGCTCGATGTGGGATTCCTCAGTCTTCCACGCCCTCGAGAAGCCCTATGACAAGCGACAAAAATATAGACACACCAATTCCCCATATTTTAGACATGCTATTGATGCCTTGACGTGACTACTCCCCCGACTGATGGATGCTGCCCTGACAAGACCCTTTGGAATATCCTGACAGAAGTAGTGTAATTAACTGGAATCCATGGAAACATGGCATTGGGAAGAGTTTCACGAACAATATATTAAATCTATGAGGAAGACCCAGACTAGGTGACGAGTTCCGAGAAGGAATCTACGAAAGCAAGAACTGACATCCCATCATCTCGGTTTCGATCAAGGAGCAGACGTCCCTGAACAAGGATCGCATGATGCCCACCTTTGAAAAGAGGAAATGTGGGGCCACAACAGCACTTCCTCACAGACGGATGCACGAGCCTCGGCGAAAGCGTCGAAAATAGAAATGGTGAACCCGACGTGAAATTATTATCTTCAATATGGAGATTAGTAACATTCAAGACATCTGTAGATTGATGTGTCACTGGATCCAGATATATTGCACCTGGTCCCACTATGCAAATGGCGGTCCTGGCATGAAACTCACCAGATGTTGGGGTAGTAGAACATGAGAATTTCGTTCTGCAAAGTGTTGGCATGAATCCCACTTACCGAAAACGGAGGATGGAATGACGCTGGGGCACTGGTTTTCGATCTTTTTCCACACAGTACTGATGAGTTGATCTCCTTGCCTCCCAAGAACCAGGTTGCTGCTTTGGAAACAAGAACACCACCCACTCGCCTACATAGGGGCGGGGGTAATAACTACACAGCCGCTCCACGTGGCTCCACTGCCACCACAACGGCCTCTACATCCGTGAATACGGAATTCCCACGTCCCCTCTCCCCGTCAAAAATCATCCAACGAAGGGTGATCAAAAACCTTGTATGTACGTACGAGGTGGAAGGGGTCATCCAGAATCAGGACATGGCCTTCTTGGACATGGAGGCATCCAGTCCCTACCATCAACGTCACCCTCAAAGTCTGTGCAGGGAGCCCCTGCTCCCCACCCCAACTTTCAATTGTTTCTAGAGCCTGTCCCCGGAAGGCCTCGCCAACTCCTCGCCTTACGCTGATGAGGTGGGTGATGTCTGGCTTAGCCCGGTCAGAGTCCCAACCCAAGGACTTCAGGAAAGGGCCCCCATCTGGCCGCGCCAGTGCCACCATCCGGTTTCTCCGGAGGAGCAGGTAGGCAATGCCCCTGCACTACCTGGGCCAGCTCGTCTGACCCAGCATGAGCGTCAGGCACGAGCTGAGGATGCTCATCAAGGGGTGTCGACGTCAATAGCTACTACGGCCCGAGCCACCTCCAACATGCATCATGGTGTACCTTCCTACACTGAGCAGGGGAACTCCTTCACCCAACTAGGACCGAGGCCACAACCGCCCCATGGGCAGGTTGGGTTGACTCTCGGGGTTGCAAGCCTGAGTGGTGATCGCCCCGAACCAATTCATGGTGGTTTCACCCAATATGGAAGGCCTCCCCATACCACCATTCAACAGATTGTGGGCCCTCCCCACTTCGAATCTCGTCCTAGAGGTATGCCTCGTGCTACCTTTATCCCAAAGGAAGACCTGCCCCGTGGCAGTGATGCTCGGCGAGGAAGCCTCTCCCGCGTCAACCATACAGGGTTTGGAGTCTCTCCTTCTACCCCCGACCGTCGATGTGAAGGCACTATCCATATGGTCCATCTCCAACGTGGGGGTCCCCCCAACGTCCTCTCTCCAACTGGAAAAGGACCTCCTCGCCCCGGAAACCTGAGGTGTGAAGGTCATCCTCGCTCCACCCACACCAAGCATGGATGTCCTCCCCATGCTCCTATTGGTTCCAACAGAGGTTCCTCCCACATGGCTGTTATCCATGGAGGTCCTCCCCATTTACCCTTCGACATTTGCCCTGGTGCCCCTCGCACCCCGGCTGTCTCAAGCGGGAGTCCATTCTGCAATGGCATCAGCACCTCTTTGATACTATATGTCAAGAATAAACAGTGTCCCGAAGATCCATCTAGGGGTAGGAGAGCGGGTCATCCCCGCCGCAAGAAGAGTCCTGGGAAGGCTCGAGTGGAGGTCAAAAAGGACTGTTTCTTGGTTTCTGATGCGGAATACGACTCAGCGATGGAACCTTGTCCCCTCTCCACCATGTCAAGGAATGGGTCAGGAACAATGCGCACCAGCCTTGTTCTCCCAGAATGTGAAGTCCACCATATTCCCACCTCTCCCCGCAAGTACATCCAGGAGCAAAAAATTGTAGAGATTCCGCAGGTTCTGACCGCGCAATCACCACCGTCGTCACCAGAGGCGCCCTCTACCTCTACCAGAGATCACAAAAAGCTATTTTTAGGGACCAATGATGATATAGAAACAGCGTGACCCATCACCGGTGACCACAATTCCTATGCCATAAGCTGTGGATATCAGCCCATCGTATCGTGATGTTAGGGTTAGGTCACCTCACTCTTCAGAGGATGGCCCATAATTTGGCGGACAGTCAGCTCGTTCGCTGTATTCTCCGCAGCCATGTTTACTGTCCAAGTGGTCCGCCTCAGTACTACTACCGGTCCCTCAGCCACCTCTAGTTGACAAGTGGGGAAATAAGAGGCTAGAACCTAAGTCTTAGCATAGGATCTTCTACAACATTCTCGCATCGGATCACTTCCCGGGGAAGTTCTGGCCGACGGCAGTGCCAAACTTTTGCACACCGGAGTCCCTTACCCCAGAGGAAGTAGGGTGCTTCCACTTAACCCTATGGGAGACACACATACACCTTCATTATGAGAGGGTAGTGTACCCCAGGAGCCGATAAAACCATGAATAAATTGATGAGCAATGCCGCCTAACCGATTTGGTTGCACTCCATGTGGCCCAGCGCCCTGATTTAGCAGGTCGTCAAAGCACCCTTCAATAGAAATGTGTTCAGAGCTTCAAAGTACTCTACAGAGACATCAGAGAAGCTACCCCCCATGTGCAATTCCATGGCTGGGGACACTATTCCGCTCTTCTCTTTAGCCCTATATGACGGTAGCCCGATTTGTTATGTGACATTGAGTACATTCCACCGAGAGGGGTCGCGGTCCACATGGATGACGCAGTGGACAAAGAGGATGAGACTGAATTTATCAATGGAGACTTAACCCCTGAGGGTGTACCACTATTGCTGGACAAGTCAGGGAGGGTTACCCATTAGCAGAGGAGCCTCCTAGGCCTTCATGTACCCACCGAGTCACTGGTACTCAGTTGAAATGTCGGTAAGGGTAAGGAGCACGTCATAACTGTCAAGCACTCCGACCCATCCGCCTCTGTACAGAAGACGGACGAAGATCTCAAGAAGGCCCCATTGACCCAGGAGCTTGCTGAAAAGATGAGGCTGGTTGACGAACTCTTGGCCTAGCATTTTGTAGAGTGGTGACCCGACTATGGTAATCCCAAGCCGGGGCAGCAGGGGCAGGAACAATTTCCCCCCGACAAGATGCCCCCGAGCAACCCTGATCATGCTACTTCTACGGATAGGGTAAAAGTTGGAACTCACAACAAGAGGGTGAGATACGTCTTTCCAAACCCTCCTAAATGACAGGTTAATCTGAGGAATCCAACTAGGTATCCCCCAACCGCCCCACAGGCCGTTCCTCCAGCTGCTCCACGAGCTAGTGAACCCATCTACAGGGTTGAAGAACCCAGTAACACACTTGTGATTAGGGATCCCTATAAAGACAGGGACCCCACCCGAATGATCTTATAGCGGCACTCATCGCCCTCCTCAAAGCGTTGGCAACGCGGCAGGTGGAATTCCCCCAGATGGAAAGCCATATCCCGCATGGGTGGATGATATTCCCTCACCCCCGGGTTTTTCTAACCCCAATTTCTTGCCCTTCAACGGGACAGGGGACCCACAACAACACTTGGCCTATTTCTCATCCAGGTGTGGCCCCATGATGGGAAATCCGGCCCAGAAAAAAGTCTCCAAGCACCAATGTTTTGGGCAGACATTGGAGGGCCCTACATTTTTCTGGTACAGCCAGCTCCCTATCGGATCGGTGACCGGTTGGGAGGATCTCTGCCGGCAGTTCCTATACCAGTTCAGCTCCAACACATGAAAGACCAGCATCACAGACCACTTCAAGTGAAAACGAAGGCCTGATGAGCACATCGCAGACTTCATCGCCTGGTGGAAGGGACTTACATACACCCTCGACATGCCACTTACTTAGGAGAAATAACTGACAATGTGTGTAGGGATCGTTAAAACGGAGTTGTTTCCTTCCATAATCACCCAGAACTACCCTGGAGGTTTTCATGATTTCTCAGATATGGCTCAACGCCTCGAGGAGGCTCTTCAACAGGCTAGTTAGGCACATTTCCTACCCCCAATGATCCTAGCCAGGAGGGCTTCTAGAGCCGAAGCTACTGCGGTTTCCCAAATAGGAGCCCCCATACAGCTAGAATTACTGCTAGCGGCACCGGCCACGTAACCCCGCAGAGGTCCTCCACCTCAAGTGTAGGCTCCTGCCCAGCAGCGACCGCCTCAGCATCGGAAGGTTCCCCTGCGCAATGCGCCACACCACCTAGGCGAGACAATCAGGCACCACCTCCACGGAAACCCCCTCTGGTCCCTCGTCAGGGCTAGGCCCCCAAGGCCCCCTATCTAGAAAGAAGTCACCAGCCATATTCGTTCAACGAGAATTAGATTCCTGGATACATAAAAAGTGCTCTAGAGCAAGGGATTGTGCGCCTAACTGAGTGCAAAAGGTTGGCAGAGCTGAATCTCACTGATCACCCCAACTACTATCCCTATCATCGAATTATGGGGAACACCCTCAAGAAATTCTATGTGTTTTTGGACTGGATTCCAGACCAGGTCGACAAAAACATATTAATGTTCGGCCCAGCCACGACACAAGTAGAGGTTGTCTTTGTAAGGTCAGAGATCGGTAGCGACAGTGAAGGTGAGTGGTAGTAGGTTCCTAGTCGTGCGTCCTAGAAATACGACGACGAGATGCCTTGAAAAATCGTCTCCCACGCCCATGGTATCATTTAGGAATTCTTGAATTAGCCGGATCCTTCAGAGGAAGTAGCTGGTATCTCTTCATCGCCATCACATCTGACCTCTTCCCAAAAGGGAAAGCAGCGACGACGCAAGAAGAAGCAACGCGCTCCACCACTATCGTCATCATCCCGCACTCTTGGTTACTTTATACCCTCAAAAATGGTGATTTCCCCCAGAGTTCACCCGGTGGTGAATGATTGGTCGAGCGATAGCCAGGGGTGCACTTGGGTTAACACCGTGCAGATGGTAAAGCCCTATATGGCTCCCGATGAGGGGGTATACCAGGAGAATCTCCACAATGTTCCCAGCTGACATCAACATCAGTGGAACTGCAACCATGCTGGTCATCGAGGCACGTCAGTGTGCGCTTTCAGTCAGGCTTCGCACACTACTGAAACCAGATAACAGGCTCAGTGCATAGCTCAACACGTGAAACCTCATTTGATGCCCTCAGATCTACCTCCACCGCTGTTTGTGCTACTAGATCAGGCAGACCTGCATCATCCGTATCGCAGTTAGTCTTGCCCAGCTGTAGTCCAATATACATTTTCTGGTCCTAATCTAGTGGCTACTCTCTAGGCTTCAACTAGTAGGGAATGGTATGTACACAGTACTAGTAAGCCACTGGTTCAACCGGCAGGACCCGCTATGCCTCCAACTGTGGAATGACCTCCTATAAGAAGAGGATCGCATTTGGCATGAATGTGAGATGTCCTGAAGCACCTGGCCAGCATTCCAACAAGGATTTTTATCCTTGAGAACCTTCTCCTATCGTCTGAAATGCAAGAAGCACTTGTTGAGGTCCTACGGAGACCCCTTCAGTTTGAGACGGAGGTAGCATCTCTGGAAGCCTTCAACACTAAGGCAATTGAGAACGCTGAATTTCAGGAAGTTATCTTGTTCTCCGGTGAATATGAGGACCCTCCCATACAGGGTCATATTTTCCCACTGTATGTCACTAGACACTTCAATGGCGTGGAAGTCCGCTGTTGCCTCGTTGACATGGGTTCTGGGATCAAACTAATCCCGAATCGGACACTGCAAAAGCTGGGTCTGTCTGAAGATGATTTAACTCCCTCCGACCTTAGAATCCATGGATATGAATGGACCGAGAAATCCCCAGTTGGAAAGATCCACTTGAAGACCCAGTTCGGTGGCTTAATTGCTAGCAATGAGTTCATGGTTTTCTCCCAGGACACCGCACACAACGCATTGATGGGCAGACCATGGCTCCATCTGCACGCAGAGGACCCTTCGTCGTATCACCAATTCCTCAAATACTCTCTCAATGGTTGAGTAGGCGTTCTCCAAGAAGATGTGTCTCCTTTTGCCCCTTGGGAAACCCACTATCTGGATGCCGACTATTACAAGTGCCAGGATAAGCAAAACCTAGCAAATGAGGATGAACTCGCCTGGATCACAAGTGATCCCTAGGCAGGCCTGGATGATTCCTACATCTTCTCGATCCATCGATTGGAGGACAGGACCCCCGACATGGGGCAGTGTTTTGTTGTTTCATGTACCAAAGGAAGGCACGTTCCCATGTCCAAGAGATGATGGAAAACCACCTCATACTCCTACACCAACCAGGCTCAGGTGATCCCGGAACCTCCTACCTCTTTGCGGTATCAGAATGTCAGGCTTATGACAATGGCAGTATGTCATACGTGTCTCTTATTCTGAGCTGGAATCAACCGAATCAGGCCGATGCGTCACCACTGCTTTGATGTCATTAAACGTGGCCCCTTAGGCCGAAGGCCAGATGGGATAGGATCGACTACCTTCATTGTTTTGGTCTCAGTGGCTCATGGGTCTCCTGATATGATGACCACCACTGCCCAAGCCAGCACCAGCTTCCCGTCAGGGTTTGATAGCTCAGAAGAATCTTCCCTAGAGGGAAATCCCACCACGTGTGGAGAGGAAAACCTGGAGGATGCTCCCCCTGCCTTTGAGGAAGGTGTCTCTACCATGGTTGATGAACTGGTACAGGTGAACCGTGGTAGCGAGGTAGATCCGAGACCCACATTGATCAGTTCATCCATGTCCCTAGAGAAGCAGCAACGATACGTAGACCTTCTCAAAAAACACCGTGATGTGTTTTCCTAGAGTTATGGTGAGATGGCAGGACTTAATCCTTAGGTAGTCATTCACGGCCTAGGCCTCCCGTCAAACCAACTTGGGTTCAAGCAGCCTCTCGGAATAATGCACTCTTCTCATGGTGCCATGGTTGCGGCTGAAGTTGACAAGGTTATCAAATCCAAATTCATCAAGGAAGTCCAGTACCCCAAGTGGTTTGGAAAAATTGTTCCATTTAGGAAGAAGAACGGGCATATCAGAGTATGCATCGACTTCTTCAACCACAATCGCCACTGCCCAAAGGATGACTTTCCCCTCCAGGTGACCGAGTTATTGATTGATGACACGACTGGGTTCCATGACCTCTCTTTCATGGATAGGTATTCCAGGTAAAACCTGATCTGTATGGCCCCTGAGGATGAGGAGTCCACTGCCTTTAGGGATCCCCAATGTAAGTTTTGTTACCAGGATATGCCCTTCAGCCTGAAAAATTAAGGTGCCACTTATCAGTGGGACATGCATCGCATATTCATGGCGATTCTCGGGATGTTGGTGGAATGCTACGTGGATGATCCAATGGTCAAATCGCACCAGATACAAGACTATATCAAAGACATTATGAAAGTGTTCGGTTTCCTCCGTTCCCACCACCTGAAGATGAACCTGTTAATGTGTGCCTTTGGGGTCACCTCCTGGAAGTTTCTCGGCACTATTGTTTGATATCGGGGCATTGAGATCGACCCATAGAAGATCAAGGCCATCAGCCAAATGCCTCCCCCGAGCAATATTCAGGAACTTCAAGGTCTTCAAGGCCACATAGCCTATATACTCTGATTAATCACGAATCTGGTTGGCATGTGTATGCCCTTTTCCCAGCTCATGAAGAATGGCACCGCCTACGAATGGTATGAAGAGTGTCGGACCGACTTCGAGGAAATAAAGTAGTATCTGCTCCAACCTCCAGTTTTGATGCCACCCATCTCTAGAAAGACATTGGTCCTTTACGTGACCGCTCTGGAATGGTCCCTCGGTGCACTTCTCACCCAGAAGAATAACGAGGGTACGGAGAACAACGTCTACTATCTCAGTCGCATGATTCTCGATACAGAGATTAGGTACTCCCCTATCGAAAAGAGCTACCTTGAACTCTTTTTTTCCTTGAAAAAGTTGCGGCATTAACTGCAGCACCCTGAGGTATAGATGGTCTCTCGGATAGACCCACTCGAGTACATCCTGAACCACCCCATGTTGACTAGCCGACTAGCATGGTGGGCGGTGATCCTCCAGCAGTTTGACATCAGGTTTGTGCCTCAGAAGGCAATCAAGGGACAGACATTGGATGAATTTTTAGCTACCCTTCCATCCTCTACAGATCAATCCCTAGACCTGGATTTTTCATGATGAGGTGATCCTCTCAGTCGATCATGTAGTTTCATGTTGGAAAATTCACTTCGACGGTGCCTCCTGGAGCCCCTCCGGTAGGAGGATCAATGATCCCAAGCTTAAAAGAGTGGGTCTACGTATCGTCTTCATCTCCCCGGTGCAAGACATCCTTCCATACACATTACTGTTGCCAGAAGGCTGCACCAACAATGAGGTAGATTACCAGGCTCTCATCACTAGCCTCGAGTTGGCCCTCGAGATTGATGTGCCTCATCTACATGTGAAAGGAGATTCCGAGCTGGTAATCAAGCAGGTCAATGTCAACTATGTTATCAAGAATCTGGAGCTTGTGCCATTAATGGAGTGCACCCTCCATCTAATGGCCCAGTTATCTTCTCGACCAGAGGTTACCCATGTCCCTTGGTCACAGAACGGTCGAGATGAAGCTTTGGCCAGCTTAGCTACGTCTCTCGTAGAACCCGAGCAAGATGATTTGATCGTACATGTGGCACACCGGAGAGTCATTTCACCCGTCACCCCAGATGACGACGATGGCCTGTGGATAAGTCATCTTACCACAGGACCTTCTACGTCAGGATTCCCAGGTTCGTCAGACATTGCGGTTGAGGCCACTCCTGACTGGAGGGCACATTTTTTCGAGTATCTCCAAAATGGTTGCCTCCCGTATAGTCGGGCCGAGCGTGAGTGAATCTGATGCTGCGCGCTGTAATTTACCCTCCATAGTGGTCCCAGTCTTGAGTAGATCCTCTATAAGTAGAGATTCGATGGCATTCTCCTCCGCTGCATTCAAGGAGTCGAGATTTCTTAGGTTATGCAAGAGGTTCACCCTAGTTCCTATGGTTCCAACCAGGCTGGGCCAAAGCTGTCCCATCAAATCTGGAGGTTGGGGTACTTCTGGCCCTCTATGATCCATGATTGTATCGAGTTTTCCAAGAGATTCCATGCATCCCAAGTTCATGCCAACTTCCTACATCGGCCTCTGGCGCCTCTCCACTCCACTAACTGATCTTGGCCATTTGCAGTGTGGGGACTCAATGTAGTGGGACCATATCCACCAGCGACAGCTCGCCAATGTAGGTTCATCCTAGCTGCTACAGATTTCTTCTCCAAGTGGGCAGAGGCAGTTCCACTCAATGAGGTCAAGGATCATTCTATCATCGAATTTGTGAGCTCCAATATCATCCACCGGTCTGGGGTCCCTCATGCTGTCCTCAATGATAATAGAACCATATTCCGAGCGTAAGATCTGACGAAATTGTATTCCAACTACAATATCCATTTGAACCATACCTCCCGCTATCATGCAAAAGAAAACGGAAAGATCGAGGTGTTCAACAAAACCCCATCTAACATTCTGCAGAAAATGGTTGGACAAAACAAGAAAAGTTGGCTGGATAAGCTCCCCAATTCCCTCTGGGCTTATCCGACAATGGCTCACAATTCCACCTAGGTGACCCCATATTCTCTGGTGTATGTGGTTGAGGTCGTCCTACCCATTGAGATCTAGCTGGCATTATTATGCACTGTAGTCTATGATCAGCAGGCACTAGATGAGGTGGCTGAAATCTGTCTAGATGAATTGGAAGCACTGGATGAGAACATTCTTCGTGCCCTGCACAATCATGAGAGGCATCAGAATAAGATAGCAAAGGCCTTCAACAAGAAGTTTCTCCATCACTCTTTTCTATATGGCGACCTAAGGTTGGCCCTTCCAGCGCCAATGATCCCCGGTAGGAAACCTCCCAAGAAAAAGACCAAATGGGAAGGACCTTACGTCATCCATAAGGTTTACCCCAACAGAGCATACTCCTTGAGGACCATGAATGGTGAGCGCATAACTCCCCCCACCAATGACATGTTCCTCACGAAGTACTTTTCCTAAGCATCAATGGTCCTGAATGACCTTAAACTGCACTGTCATTCTACACGATGATAAACTGAAAAATGGTCGGAGCTCTGTGACCTTAAACTAAGATCTCCCTCATACTCACTGAAAGATGTTAAACTGCAAGCCAGTCAGGCCTTCCTGACTGAGGCTCAGCCTTCGGCCCCTTGGCCTCCTCGGGGCCCCGGCCCTCGTCCTCACTGCAAGACGTTAAACTACAATCCAATCATGCCTTCCTGACCGAGGCTCAGCCTCAGGACCCTTGGCCTCCTCGGGCCCCCAGCCCTCATCCTCACTGCAATACGTTAAAATGAAATCCAGTCAGGGCTTCCTGAACGAGGCCCAGACTCTGGCCCCTTGGCCCCACCGGGCCCCTAGCCCCCATCCTTACTATAGGACGTTAAACTACATGCCTTTGAGGTCTCCCTGACCGCGGCTCGGCCTCAGGCCCCTTGGCCTTCGTTGACTCAGACTCTCTTGTGGGATCGCACTGTGTGGTGTGGGATACATCCTCATTCATGTCAGGTTACCTATCGTAACATACATATCCCCAAATTAGATGCATCTCTTGTCCAACACGACATTAAAATGCGCTTCAAGAACTATGTGTGGCTTGATTCCCATTCTAATGGGATACGTAGGAATGCTTGGATGCTTCGTCTTGAGCCCAAACCCGAGCTCTTCACTTTCACTACCCCCTGGGTATAGTTTCCTTGAGGATCCTTGAATGATGAGAAGTATGATTTCATAGCCTTTCTTATACAAGGATTATAAGGGTCACACAATGTGCCCACTCCCATTCTTCTATCCTCCCACTTCCTCACTACATGACGTTAAACTGCATGGCCTCCAAGAACTACGTATGTCTTGATTCCCATCCTAATGGGATACGTAGGAATGCACGAACATTTCATCTGTCAGCCTAGACCAAAATCCAAAAATCATCCCCTAGGGACAAGACATATGGCGGGGTGCACACTTTTTCCCAACTCATGTTGAGAAAGCCTCGACCAGGCTACACGCCCCCCTAGAGATGTTCATCTCTTTCGAGGATGGTTACAGCTATGATCAACCCACTCCTTGACTGGGACTCCATCACATTCCTCACCCGGAAGGACCCCCAAGAATGACCTGGATACAATGCCCAAGGAGTCCCCTACCATTACAGGCCAACGCCTCCAAGGGTTTCAAAGAAGAAATCGATAAAAACCCCATTCTGCGTATATGGTCAGCAGTAGATGCTCGTTTGTTGTTCCCACCTCAGGATAACTCGATATGGAGACTGTTTTTCTACCACGGTTAACGGTTATCATCCATCGCCACACCATCACCATTAAGTCCAAAAATTTAGTTATACTATTCACACCCTTCTCCATTCTCATCATATCCATGTGGAGTTTCAAAACTCTTGGTACTATTCCTTCATGCACGTTTGCATGTGGGGGGAAAAAAGCCGTGTCAAAGGTGTCCTTTTGGGCTCTTCACCGACTCCCCATAGTTGGCTGTTTCCGGTATTGCGATAAGTATCTTCCCCCCCTTTTTCCCCAGATCGAGTTTAACTTACGTGGGCTTAGGGATCGAGCTGAGGTCTACGCTTACATAGAAAGTTCTCATCCACCCCGGTCCGAGCTCTAAAGACCATAAACTAAGATCTCCCAAGAACTATATCTGGATTTATTCCCATCCTCAAGGGATACGTAGGAACGCCCAGACCTCCTGTCTTTGGGTCCAGCCTAAGTTCAGCGTCCTACCTTCGGGACCCTGACTATGGGATTATATGTTGTGGTGAAGGATTATGTCCTCATTCACATCGGTTGTGTCAAACGACACCATACACATTCCCCGCCAAGAATCGTCTTTGCTACGTCTGCACTACAAGACGTTAAAATGAATTCTTGTTCCTACCATACGAACCTAAACTGTGACATTATCGTTCTGGTCGTACAATGAAAACGGAACTGCATTGTGATCACGTTGTTGTAGAGGAAAACACGTTGGGTATTGGTCACGTGCCATGCCATTTTTCAACACCTATCACAACTTGATTCTTGTGGTAACACCAGGGATTTCTACAATTGGCCTATCTCCCCACAAAAAAAACCACTCATCTTAAAGGAAAAACAAGATTTATCAAATTCCACTTCTTTTAGTGTGAGCACCATTCCCACACACCCCTTTTTCCCTGGTACTAGAACCTTACCGTTCCAATCATTATAACTACGTATAGCTTGATTCTCAACCTCATGGGATACGTAAGAGCCCCCGGGACCTTCCCCATGGGCCCAGCCAAACATTCATGTTCAGTCCCACGACTTGAGCACTCCCCAGATGGTCTGAATTCTATGACCCTAAACGGAGACCTCTCTATGGGAAAGAACTCTGATCCCTCTATCTAATACGACTTGTTGTCATGTATAGATGCGTTTTGACAAAGATCCCGAATTGTGGGATTTTCATAGGGACATTACCCTCATCCCATGACCAAGCATTGTGAGCTCGCTATTTGGATCCTCATCCTCTTCCACATCCAAAAGGACCCTCGGACGACATGGATACTAGGCTTAAGGTCTCTCCATGAACTCTGGATCTAAGGGCCCTCCGATCATTTTGGGCCAACGTCCCTATGGATCTTTGACAACATTTGTGACATGGTCCTGTGTTTCGAACATGGTCAATGGTCGACCATCATTTATCTATCCCCATTCTATGCTAATGCGATATGGACACTACATTTCCGCCATGGTTAACAGTTATCCTCTATCGTCATGCTTCCGTCATTGCGATCCAAATCTAGAGCATCATGATCCACACATTTTAACATCCTCATGTTCATGTATAATTCCAACATAATCGGCTCTATCTCTTCATGCATCTAGGTGCGCCATGTGGTCGTGTTAGTATTATGGGGCCAGTATTCACTGAGAGTCCCTTCACCCTAACCTACCACTTTCTGTGTCGGGGAAGTCCCACCACTACTTCCTTTTTCCCACACCGAGCATGACTCACGTGGGCGTAGTAGTTTTGGTAGGATGTGTACCAACACGGCCAGGCTTCTCACCATCCCGCATGATGTTAAACAATGCTTACTAGAAATATGTGTGGCCGGATTCCCAACCTCGTGGGATACGTAGAGACACCCTGGTATTTTGCCTAGGGACCAGCCCATATGAATCCTTAATCATATCCTTCCCCTTTCCGGTCCCTGGCCAGACCCCTCGCCTGAGATGCCCTATCCCAAAGATGGAAGGATCCATAATCAAACTGATGCACCCATCTGGAGTACTACCACCATGGTGGTGTAATTACATGAGTGTTGGATTCTGTTCCGACAAACCATCACTCCATATTACACACATTGAGTGCCCCTTATTTAGACCCTAGTTCCCTTTCATGTATGATGGGACCCCCCCCTCCCACCCTAACGTCCTGGTCTCATGCCGCATCGGCTCACCTACCGTCTTAGGCCAACAATCTGGAAAACTGGTCATGTTTGGAAGGACCCGCTAACAGTATGGATGTTCGACCTAGGGTCTACCTACTGTCCTGGGCCAATGTCCCAAAGGATTGATCAACAAAATTTGTGACCAGTTCCAGTGTTTCGAACATGGTCAATGGTCGACCCTCATTTGTTTTCCCCATTTCAGGCTAACGCAATAAGCATACTGTTTCTCCGCCATGGTTAACGATTGCCCTTTATTGTCATGCCATCCACACAGTGTACCAAATATTGGTTATCGTAATTCAAAATTTCTATTTCCATTCATTCGTACTGGTTTTAGTGCCCCTGTAGTTACACCGTTTGTGCATTAGATCATGCTAAAGAAACGAAAATTCGGCTTTTTTGAGAACTCCCTTCTCCGGCCAGGTCTCTCCTATTTCTTCCGAAAATCCGGACTGGTTATCCAAACCCTGGATGCCCGAAGGATGGTTTCCACTCCTATGTTGGGTGGTTATCCACACCCCATACACCCAAACCCTGGTTTCTACTCCAATGTTGGGTGGGACGATGAAGCAACTATCTCCTGTTTCTCACATCGGGCATGACCCAGGTGAGCTTGGGGAATTGTCATCGGACGACCCACAAACATTGTATGGATGTAATGAACCGATGCAAATAGTTGAAATCATGCATGCTACGGCATTCAAAACAAAGAAGAAAAAAATTGATGCATGAATGTACCATTAAAAAGTTTGTAGTTGTTACAGTACCCGGGGGTCGACTACCCCCACGGACAGATTGACCCCATTAAAAGAGCATTGTAGATCCACCACCCTTCGACTTGTGACATCTAGGAATTGCTACTACTGACTCAGCTCCCACTCCTCCTTAGCAGTGGCAGGGTGCAGTTCGTCAGCCTTGGCCCTAGCCCTCTCTAAGCTAGCCTAAATGGAAGCCATCTTTCTAGAATCCAGCCTCATATGCTCTTCTATCTCTTCCAGCTGGGCCTTCAACCATGAGATCAACTCAAATTGTGTATTAAGAGAGGCTGTGTGCTCATCCGCCTGGGCCTGCAGCTATTGGACCACACATTCAGGCTCATGGAGCTTCTTGATGATTTTTTCCTTTCTCTACTGCCAGCCCAAACTGAACCTGCAATCATACTCCCATATCTTCTCGGCTATGAGATCTCAGATGAGCGCATGAGGATGATGGGCATCCACTCCCCCAGCACATAGTTCGCGCAGCTGAAAGTGAAGTATATCCATTTCATTCAGCCATAGCACTTGGGGTGTCCTTGATAATGTGCATGATTAGATTCCATGATCATCGGCGGACTATGTTGTTGTCTTCCTCGTCGGTGGCCGTTTCGTCCTAGTCTACGCGATTGGAAGGCTCGTACGCAGGATACACCCGCAGGAAGTCCTCGGAAAGATCTGCATCTGGCATTGAATCATGCGCGACATCTGGCACCGGAGCAGGCGTGATGGGACTAGGGTCGGTCGATTGATCCTCGTCATCAGACTCCACCTAAATAACCTCAGGCACGACCCTGCAGGTGGTCCCGCCGATGATACTATGTGTTGCAGCTCAGGGAGATGGGGGAACTATCTCCACCATCACCGGCATGCCCCTAGGAGGAATGCTGCCAGAAATCCTGACCAGCATTGCCACAGTTGCCCATTCCAGTCACAGAACTATACGACAAAGAGGGATGTGAACGTTAGTTGGAACAATCTACATATGACAACAATGAATCCAGTAGAGGAAACTTACAGAGATCGATCTCCTGGTGCTGATCCTAAGCCTACGCTGACGGGACCCCTATGCATGGACCTCCTTATACTGTTGGAAGGTCTGGAGATTCTGGGGGAGCCACCTCGGGTGCTCTGACCCCACAAGATGCAGAACTAGACGCAGCCGTAGGTGCGGGTTCTGAAGGTCCTGCATCATCACCATCCAAGGAGCGAGAGCGAGGCCTGCATACAAGTTCCTCCTTCATGTTTCAAACATAGTTAAGGAATCAATAATGGCCTGAGAACAGGACATGAGGAAGAATCGTGGAATGTTTCCTCGGGAACCTCTGTGAAATTATCAGAATCTGAGTCTTGGTCTCTAACTTCTCCCTCATCCAACGGGCTTTCTCCTCCACCATCATCCTCCCGAGAGGAGTCCTCTGATTCTTCAATCAGGGGGAAGCACTAACTCAGATCGGCGACTGATAGATGTGGGGGAACCGTCTGATCCAACAGTACCTTCACCCAGTCTTTCATTGGGTGTGGGACACCACTGGAGTGAATGTAGTCCTCCAACTTGACCAAATATTTCTCCACCTCCGCCTAAGATGATGCAAAACCAGCCCAAACTGGACCTTTTCCTGGCAAAACTATCCCGTGATGGTTCAAGAGTTCCCGCACCTCAGGCAGACTGAGGTGTTGCCGGTTGAAATCCCAAATGTGCTAGGCCTCCAACAAGACGACATCCTCTGGAATTTCAATATGACGTAGCCGCTTCCCTGGAGCCAGAGTGGATATCCTACGGAATATCCTCAGCAGCCACCCCTACGGATGGCCCTACTCTTTTGGAATCACCGGATCCACTGCTGCTGCCACACCCTCGGCCAGTGCGGGTCTTGCCGCCACGGTAGCCCCGCCACCGTGAGAGGCCCTTGCTGCCCTCCGACCCCGACCTCGGGATAGGGGAGGCCCGCCATCACCAACCCGAATGGTTGTCTATCTTAGCATCTCCCCCAGATAAGCGAACCCCTAGCTGATTGCATACTCCCTCACCAATCCAAAAGCGGTGGTGGATGGAGGAAATGTAATTCAAATATTCCCCACCTCCCATGTGAACATGAGCCACAACAGTATCATCAAACACTGGTGCTCCTCGTGACTCACCTCCCAGTAGACCTGCGGGGTCAGCCTTTGGAGGAACCAGAATTGGCTCGCAAACCGATGCCGGGTGTACGGTTCACGGAGCGGCTCACGATTCACTCATGCCACCAAAACTCTGCCTCAAAAGGCTAGGAGATACGCCTGGTGCTCTTCTATTCCCTGCCTGTCATCAGTGAGTACCCCTCTCGACAATGGAAATGGGTGGAAGTTAAACACATCCACCCTCCACACCCGGTTCAGCTCCATCGGTATGGTTATTTTGAATGGGAAGCTCCCAGCCGCATTCAGAATGGAGGGGAAGAAGATTGATCCCAGCAACGAGATAGGGTTTGGATACTCATAAATCCCTCTGATGTGCGCCGCAATCCACCCATACAGAAGGTGGAAGGTCCCGCATATCCTTGGTGGCTTCGTGCCCTCGCTAACGTGCTGCAATATCCTGTATAGCTTGGCAAAAATTGGAATCCCCAGATTGACCCATTGCCCCATGTCTAGCATGGACGCCATGATAAATGTGTTGGGCCGCACCCTCATGCTGCTATCCCTCACTAGTAGGATCCAACCGCGGATAAGGGCCGCGATGAACGCTGCCAGCCTGACTATCAACTACTGTTTAGTGCTAACACAGAAACCCATGTCTTCCATTGGCTGTCCTCCAAGACCCACCAATACGAGTGCTCGTTTCCCCATTGATATTCCTTCGGACAAGTTCGAGGCCTCGTAGGGAAATCTCAATTCTCTGGGAAATTCAGGAACCACTCAAGACACTTCTTAAAGTGGACATGTCTCACCGCTTCCTTGTCCTCTCCAGGGACCAATGCCATCAGTACCGAAGCCAGTCGTGACATCTTCTTTGTATCCTCCCATGCGCTCATGATGAGGAGGAACTCATCATTCATGGCCCCCATGATTGGGACCCCCTGAATCTGATGGACATCCCATAGACTGATGCCCACCTCCCCATGGTGCAGGTGAAAAGTATTGGATGTAGACGGCCATCTTCTCCACACCTACAGCATCAGCTATTTCGATTGGTAAATGTGGAATAGGGAGGCCAATGTCACCTCATACAAACCCACTCTCCTCAGCTCTGCCCCAAACTCCTCGCATGACACACCTACCCAGTAGGCCCATTGCCCAGTTGTTGGTGAAGGTGCCACCCTGGTGCAGGTCCCACTCATTGGACCACACCTTCTTCGGATCCTGCAAAGCCGCCTTCAGCATGGTGCAATACAGAGAAGGGGACGTCTCTGGTTGCAGTGGCTTCCCGTCAATATTGTTCACAAGGTTGTAGAGACAGTCAGCGGTGACGGGTATGAATTCATCCCACGCATGGCTATCAGTCACCCTGAACCAATGGCACTGGCATGGTGTGCTCCTCAACCAGCAAGCTGGTTCATCCATACACATCTCAGGAATGAAGATATCAACCCTCAGCCCGAAGCCATACAAGGGCAGCTTCTTGCAATACAGATAGTTCTTCTGACCCTCTGATAGTAGTTCTATCAAAGAATTATGGTCCGAGTGGCTTCAGACCATCTCCCCAAGGCCCAGACAGTTAGCCATCTCATCCCTCTGGGCGGCGTCTGCAAGCACCCCCAATACATCTTCTCAATGGGTAATTTCGGTTTTGGAACTCTAAAAATTTTCACGTCGGGTCGCGAAGGTCGCTCACGATGATCTTTTGCGAAGCTTGGGCGAAAAACCAAGCCATGGAGCCTGGCCTGGGCCGGAAAACCGAAGTTCACATGGAGCGGTTGTGGAGTCGGAGACTCACGGTTCGCCGCGAAGCATGATTCATGGAGAGCATACGTGGAGTACAAGGATCTTCGTGAAGTCGAGAGTGAAAAAGGACAAAAGATATTTCAGCACCTTCTTTATAGGCGGTGACCCTAGAGCTTTTTGGTGTGTCACTCTCGTGTGGAGCATCGTGGCGCGTCCAGACCGTGCGACTGCCGTCAACACCACACGCCCCTTCGCAAGGCCGCATCATGAACTGCTGATAATTTTGGCAATTTTCCCGCAGACTTCGACCCTTCATCCTTCCATGGATCCAAGTCTGCGGTGGGGCATTTGTTGGCACCAAAATGTTGAACGTAAAGAAGGGAATAAAGAGAAACCCACACGCTGCATCGCGAAGCCCCAACGCGGAGCGCCGCCGAACACTGCGGCCGCTACGAAGCACAAGAGGCGAGAACACTCCGCGAACGCCCGGACGTTAGTGCACCCACTGCGAAGACCCTAAGGCGGTAACGCTCCGCGAACTACCTAACATTCGTGAGCCCTCCGCGATGACCCAGAGGTGGTAACGCTCCGTGAATGCCCTAACGTTCACGAGCCCGCCGCAAAGCACTCCTCACATCTTCACGCCGCGTGAGCTCTGCTTCATGGCGCCCCTTGCATATAAATACTAGGCTCCCCATGAGTCCGTGGGATGGAAAATATGACTTTTTGTCTTCCCAACTCCGAAATCATGAAGCACCCTTTTCCCTGGGAATCATGAGCTCTTGGAGGTATTTTTGCATCGTGAGATACCTTCACCTTGTCTCGTTTTGAGCCCCTCTTCTGAGAGGGATGCCCTTCGTGAAGAATAAGGGCTTTCGTGATGATCGGGGATTCCTAGGGGAACCCGGGTAGCCATGGAGCGATTATGATTCATGAAACACCAATCCTGTACTAGTGATCCAGATGCCAAGGCAGCGTCGCCATACATCGTGAAGCACACTACTTCACAGAACCTTGCATCGCGAGGCACCTCTGCTTCGCGAGGAATTGCTCCGCAAACAAAATTCCACTTCACGAAGCACCTCCCATACACACCCCTACCCCATGCTAATTACATGGCACTCCACTTCACGAAGCACACCCCTTTTCTTTGCAATTCCCTTTCCCATGCGACCCTATAGGTTTGCACGATGTGATTTCAAAGTCCCATGGGTAACACCACTCATTTCATTGCTTTGCCTAATGCTTCTTTTTCATGGGCATGCTAACGGCTATTGCTCTTTTTCATATCCACACTAATGTGGACCCCTCGATGGTTTGCTATATGACCCCCCTTGACTATGGACTTTATGGTACCTTCCCTCCCCAAGGAGCAGAGGGTACCGGTCATGTATGTCCTAGGGGTGCGGAGTAAACCCACATTGTCTGAGCTTTAGGATGTTAAACTACCAAGAACCTCATCCTCAACACATAACGTTAAAATATGATTTGACCCCGTACCTCGCACGCTGGGTCCCCCCAGTCTCAGACATTCTTTACGCTACTCGTCTCCATAGAGATGGGATAAACCCCTACATAGGGTATTATATCCTCATTATCAGAGCAGCGTATTTCCACTAGAGAGGGGAACCACCCTGGTATAAGCCCCCAAACCTCTCTTGGGGAGGGTAGCACCCATGCACCTCCGTACTTCCCCAATGCCAAGGCCAGCGGAGGGTGCGATATGGAACGAGGAACCTTCCATTTTTGGTCCCAAATCCCTCTCCCACTACGCTTTGCCGCAGTATGGGCCTCTATCCTGGAGTAAGTACCAACACTATGGGCCACCCAATGCATAAGCCCCTCTTCGCTTCTCATGGATGCACCCTTCGTGACGTGATCATCAGGTATTTGATGGCTCTTGTATCTCACACAGAGCATGAATCACGTGGGCTTAGAGTAAGAATCGATCATGGAAATGCCCTCGTCCATCATGACGTTAAACTATATGCCCTCGTCCAGCATGACGTTAAACTATTTGTCTGCATCCAGCCTGACGTTAAACTGTATGCCCCCATCCAGCATGACATTAAACTGCACATCCATTTGAAGTACAAGGTCTTTGATCCATGTCATGACATGGTATGTAGGAAGCCTCCACGAGGTTCAATCCCGCCCATCATTTCTTCACGTCAGGTTCCACCCTCGTCCATCATGACGTTAAACTACATTCTAGTCTGACGACAATACTTTGTGACCAACCTGAACTATGAGGACTTTGATCCATGTTAAGGCACGGTACGTAGGAGCCTCTCTGAGGTTAAACCCATCACAGATCAGACCAAGGTCCTTTCTTCAGGTCTGTTCGCCAAAACCACCCATTATTCCCGAAATACGAGGACTATGATCCATGTCAAGGCATGGTGTGTAGGAAGCCTCACGAGGCTCAATTCCACCACTAGTGGACCCCCAGGTTCACCTTCATGATGGTTCGCTGACGAATCCCTTTGAACTACGAGGTCTTTGATCAATGTCACGGTATGGTACGTAGGAAGCCTCACAGAGGTTCAAGCCAACTACCTGTTGGTCACTCCAACCCTCTTCATGTTAGTTCACCAACACATGGGGCAGCCTAGTGTGTAAGACCCACACCATCTGGACCAAGGTCCTCGATCGCATCGGTTCGCTGACACACCATTATTAACTATGAGGTATTTGATCCATGTCCATGCATGGTACGTAGGAAACCTCCACGAGGTTTAAGCCCATCGCCACCTGGACCCCTAGTCCTCCTTCACATCGGCCTTCCGGCATCCACACCTGAACTACGATGTCTTTGATCCATGTCAAGGCATGGTATGTACGAATCCTCTATAAGGTTCAAGCACATCACCCAGTTGTTCTGACCTCACTCACTTCAGTTCACCCCCGTACCGCATGACGTTAAACTGTATCCCACATCCATTTGAACTAAGAGGTCTTTGATCCACGTCAAGGCACGGTATGTAATAATACTCCCTATGGTTCAAGCCCATCAACCATTGGACCCCCATCTTCACCTTCACGATGGTTCACCGACACCATCTCGAAATACATAGACTTTGATTCCCTCCCACGGGGATACGAAGGAGGTCTCTTCAAGGCTCAAGACCAACTTCATCGTCGCCCTTGCGATGGTCCCATTTCATTGCCCCTCCACTTCACACAACTCTCCATCATCCATCTCAATTCTCACCTCGGCCGCCACATCCTGGTGGGGTCATGCCATCCACCACCTCACTGCTCCTAGTAGTGCATGGGCCGTTATCCACTTATAAACCACATCATGTCTCCAGGTCGTTGTCCCTTGTGTACACAACAATTCATCACCCCTTAGAACTACGTGGGTTTTGATCCCTATTTTCGATACAGGGTACATAGGAAACCTCCATGAGTTTCCATCCCTTCCAATGGAAAACCTTGGTGTTTCCCCATTCTGGGGTGCACACTCCCTGATCTGCCCTCAGTGGTGTCCAGATCTGCTTTCACGGTGTGACATATCCCCTCAATGGGAAACACTACCTTTGATCCGTCTCTATGGGACATTATGATCACCCTCATTCTGTCTCCGATGGACGTTAGACCTGTGGCATACCCTCTGTTAAATATAGGAAGTTGAGCAAAACCTCAGATACATGCCTATGGCATAAGATTCCCCACACCCGATGTGGGATGCCTCGAGCTTCCACGCCCTCGAGAAGCCCTATAACAAGGGACAAAAATATAGTCACGCAAATTCCCCAGCGTTCAGACACGCTACTGATGCCTCGATATGACTACTACCCCGACAGAAGGTTGTTTCCCTGAACGGACCCTTTGGAATGTACTGACAGAAGCAGTGTAATTAACCGGCGTCCATGGAAACATAGAACTGGGAAGAGTTTCATGAACAACGTATTAAATTTATGAGTGAGACCTGTACTAGGTGACGAGTTCTGAGGAGGAATCCACGGAATGAAGAACCGACATCCCATCATCTTGGTTTCGATCAAGGAGCAGACATTCCTGAACAAGGAGTCAATTCCACCAGCCTTTGGAAAGCGGGAATGTGGGGCCACACCAGCACGTCCTCACTGACGGATGTGAGCACCCCGGGGAATGTGTCAGAGACAGTTATAAAATAATTAAAATATATTTTTAGGATTTTGTGTAAGAATTAAAGAGAATTTATATTCTCTATTTTTAAGATAGATTTATATATATATAAACTTATTCTTATGATTAATAAACAAATGAATTTTTCATTTCTAGAAATTAAGTGAGTACAACACCAAACTGTGGGCGACCTAGAAGGCCAATCCACTCAATGTGTAGTGGGAATCTCACTCACAACCCCTAGGACAATGACCAAGGGTGGAGCACGCATGGTGCATTCTAATTCACATGCACATGCTTGCATAATAAGGCCATGTGTTCACATGGGCATGGGAAATGGCATTTCCCAGAGCGAGCCAATGTGCGGGATTGGACGACAGTAGGGGTGGGTGTAGGATCAAGCCCATAGAGATCATTGTGGGGCAGTACCAGGAGGGGAGGGGGATTTTTGAGCATAGGCTGGGAGATCTAGGCATATAAAACCATCCCAAAACCCTTCTTGTTTCTATGTGGGATGGAGGTTTTAAATGGAGATCGTGTCTCAGTCATCTGATCTCGTCGGGCGGGATCTGGACCGTCAGATCAGTTCGGCCTTAGAACCTCCACCACCAAAGTTTCCCCTACATTTTTCTTCAGCTATCTGATCCTCTCTAGGACCTACTCTTATCTGTCTGAACCTTTTAAAAAATTGGTGTCACTCACAGTCATTTGATCAAAGCTTTGTCTTCATATCAACCATTCAACCTTTTATAATACTCATGGACACACATCGTCTGCTAGATCATTTTTTGGTTAATCCAAGTCATTAATTCTTTTTCACACTCTATTATGTGTCATCTTCTTCTTTATTTCATTTTTATAAGGATTAAACCTTAAAACAATAGATAATCTTGAATTAAGTTAATAATTCTCATTGAGGATCTTTTTAGGTTTATTGTTTTAAAGAATTATGCCATAACATTTACATTACATCTCAAAAATTACAAAGAAGACACTTTTACTCTATCCAATGATTCACAAAAATTAAACTCCTTAAATAAAACAAGACTTATTTTATTGATATAAATCTTCTTGAAAACTCCCTTTCCCTTGCCCTTCTTTATAACCCGTGAAAAAATTTGAAAAACATGGGATGAGCTTAAAAAAGCTCCGTAATGGTTATAAAATATAGAAAGAAAACATTATAACATTAATAAATACAAATCAATGAAACGATACTTTTCAATAATAACATAGATCATGAAGTCATAAGATTTATAAATAACACAATAAATTCATTCATCAAAAAGGTAACTTGTGGCATACATAACATACTAACATTGTAGCTATCACAGCTACAAAGGAAGTCACATTTGGAATACCCATCACAGTATATTCCCTAAATATATTAGGTGAAACATTAATGTTTACCTCTGTCACATTACCCAATGCATTGGTCATCTATCTCGGGCTCACCCACCCTAGGTTTATCACGGAACCACCCGTATACGTAAACAATGCCCAACAACCATAATATATTCAAAATATGTCAAACAAGAATAAAGGAAAGATAACATTTCCACATTACAAACACAATATATCATTCCAAGATATTGGCATAATCAATGCTTTATCAAACCATTTTCAAAACAATATAAAATATTTAATAAAGTGATTTTTGAGTTAAATTCTCTCATACAACTCTAAAGCTTTTAAAATAATTAACATTTTAAAAAATTAATGACCATATAAATAAATCCTAAAAACCATTTTTAAAACATGGAAATTAATGAGAATTATTTATAATAATAAATCATTAACACATTTAAAATGATATTTTAGTTAAAGAGTTTTCAACAAAACGAGAGACGCTTGAATACAAATAATTGAGGAATAAAATTTAATCATAACTTTATAATATCATGAGAATAAATGGATTAATGACATAATAGTCCAATATACATTATATATACCATATAAGAGTTAATTGTTGCATAACAACACTGAAATCTCAATGGAATGTAAATTGGGAAGAAATCCATTATAAAGATGGTATCCATTGTTTAAGGATAAATCAATGACATTATTAATTGTGAAAATTAATAATACACCCTATATAAGTGGATATTAGGTTTAAAAAAATCTTATGATATTCACACAGACTCATATAACAACATAATTAATAAGTAAAAGTTCAACCCAAATAATTGAAATTGGGTAATGAAGTTCCCATACAAGAAATGGAAATCCTAATGGCATCACATTAAAATTATGATAGTGAATTTACAAGAGAGAAAATGGTTATGTCATCACTTTATCATAAAATTTACAACAATACGGATATATAATAACATATCCCAACTTAATAATATTTAAATTAAAATCCATAAATAAAAGAAGTCTTTTAAAAAGAGAAGGGTGAAAGGTTCTCTTACTGATTTGGTAACTTACGAAACATACACCACATGAAAGAAGGATCATAAAATAAAGTTGAAAATCACCATACATTACATTATATTAAACAAATATTACAATCATGGGCTTTACATATACCACACAAAGGAAATATGGGAAAATATAGCACGAAACTCAAGGGAATAAAAAGTGATATGGAAACCCCTTACCACATTGTGATCAATCAATTCGTATGACCAAAAAATAATAACCACAAAATGAATTAAAAAATACCATTAATATAAATAGAACGATAATATATATCAAATTTATGTACACAATACACCACATGTAATAAATTAGTGGGGATAATGGAAATATCACGAAATTAAAATTGAGATAAGAAATCCCTTAACCTCATGTCCGACATGACTCGTATGTTCTGTGTTCTTCTTAAATAATATAATTAAGTTAATTTATAAATCCTTAATAACAAAATTAATTTTTATTATTCATTTTATATCACTTATTACATTTTTATAATAATTAGTTAATTATTTTATTTCATATCAAGCATTAGGTCGATGTTCAGAAATTTTGTCAAAAATGATCTAGTTATAATTACAAATTGTCCATGTGGTCAAAATTTCATTATCTATTGAATGATATTCAGGATTTAGATATCATATATATCATATATATCCAGTGTATATGTATTTATAATTTTCAATATCATTTGGAGTTATGAAATGAATCACATCGTTCATGGAGACAGTATGCCGTAAAAACACATGAACACTACTTTTTTTCTATTTTATATTTAAAGGAATAAAAACATAATAATACACAGGTATATTATATTTATATTATAATATCATATTATATATATAATACATAATACCAATAACAATATCCTTTATATGTTCCATGTAGGTCATAAAAGAATCGTATCACCTGGAAGGGGTGGTAGTCCGCACTTGTTCAAATGTAATTATCGTGTTTACACATATTGGAAAGCATAAAAGTATGTTTGTAAATAGAAATTATAGAAGCATAGAGAAAACATATAAATACAGTTCCATCATAATTTCCACCATAAAAGGGGGTAGTAGAAGATTGAACTATCATCGTTTTGTGAGGCAGTAGCTCGTCGTCCACAGAAACAGTATGTTCTTTACACATTATATAGAGGTGTGTTTATGTTTAGTTAAAATAAATATCATAAAAACAGCCAAGTATATTGAGGATAATAGTTTTGTTATAAAATAAAGGAATAAAAAGAGTTTAGGGGTTGGAAAAGTAAAATAAATGAAAATAACTTACGAGAAAATGTTACCTTAAATTCCAATAACTCCATTCGTTTTGAACCAAAAGGTTTACATCAAGTGACTTCTACCTATGGAAAGGATTCTAGGGGAAATATATGGATTTAGGGAGCTTAATTTGGTAGATTTTCGATGATACAAGGGGATTTATATGTGTGAGGAATGGGTTAGAAGTGAGGTCTTTTTATAAGAGGGGAGGGTCTCTTTTGGAAAGTGTGAAACTACTATTTGATTATATAATGATTTTAGGTTTCTAAAGTAAAAAAACTAATTATATTATAATATATGAAGAGTCGTGATTGAAATAAAATCATCCAATAAAAATTGGACATGTTTTGGATGAATTTTGAATATTTATAATCTTATTTATTCCAATCATTCATTAATGAGGTAAATACTGAATCATTATTGTGTTATAAATATTTTAATTTATTTTATGTCTAAAAATTATAAACAAATTAACATGATGTCAGAAATCATTTCATCTTTCAAAAGAATTTTTATTGTCGAAATGATAACTTATATAACCCATGTAGAAATTGATTAATTAACGATGTTTGTTATTGTATTTTTTTTCTTTACTTTATGTTCATTAAAATATTGTTTCATTATCACTCTTAAGTGGCTAATTGGGGTCCCAAAATCTACCTAAGGATGGCCATGGTCGACCATGACTTATAAAAAAAGGTTAGAACAAGTGTAATGGTAATTTTGTATTGTTGTAATATTTTTTTTACCTAGAATTGCCCTATTTACCTTTAACTGCGGTAAATAAAAGTCAAAAGTTACTATTCAAAAAAAATTATTTTCATCTTATTGAACCATATTTTAGATAATAATAACAAACATGAATGTCTTATTTTTTTTAAAATCAATTCATATATGTGGTAAAATTTCATTTTAATGATAAAATCGGGTTTTAACTACAACTCAGTGTTTTCACTATTCACTACAAATTGATGTTTTTCAGAAAAATTCCAAAAAATCAGTCTAAGCTATATTTGATAATCCGAATTCAAATTTTATGTCTATTTTACCTAATTAAAAACATATAAGTTGAATAAATTAATTTAAAATTAAATCCCATTTTTCAAAAAAATGTGTTTTTAAGAAATAATAACTTTCATAAGATTAACACTGGTTTATGACCAATTTCAAAGTGAAATTAATTACAATGACCAGAATTATATTAAATGGTAAAAAAATATTATAATTACACTTTTAAACCAATTGAAAATTTAATATAACAATATAAATAAATAAGAATAAAAGGAAAAATTAAATTAAAATACAGTATTTTTTACCATTCATTATAAATTGAATTTTATCAGAAAAATACTAATCATTTACCCAAAGTAAATTTTGATTTCCCATTTCTAAATAATAATTTTATTTTGTCAAATAGAATATATAAAAGGGACAAAAACTATATTTAATGATGGTTCTCCATCTAAAGGGTGATATGTCGATCTTTTAATGTAAATTATGCTTAAAATTAGATTCATTCACATTTTAATCATCAAACTTTTATTGGATGAATGTAAACACATTTATGAAACATGTATAATCATATATTAGTTATTTATGTTCATTCCTGCCAATACAATATCTAGGATTTTACTACCATTTAAAATAATATTATATTATTATTTTTCAATATGACTAAATGTTGTATGGAACATAGGATTTATAAGAAACTCATTGTTGGGTATTGGGTACGCCATCGACATAGATTCCCTTATAAAGTAAATTTAATAATTAATTTAAAAATATTAATAAATATGAAAATTTCCAGTTCTTTATTTACCTGGGATGTTACATCCTTCCCTCCTTTTGGAAATTGCGTCCTCTCAATATTAAAATTGGGCTTAGAAACATCATTTAAAGTCTCACATTGGAAATAGAGTCAATAAAACTATCACTCTAAAAGAAAGAAAAAAAATACAAAGGTTAACCGAGATAACTCATACTAGGATTTCATATTGGGAAAACATGGATATGAATGAAAAATTAACCATTATGTTCTGATGGAGAGTGATAGAAAACATGATTAGGATAAAGTTAAACATTTGAAATTACCAAACACGCGATGTGTTAAATGGTCTTTGATTACCCAGTAGAAAATATTTACTAAAAACATTATTGTTTTAAGTTTATTTTTCATAATTTTTAGGAATTTATTTACTATATAGGATAAGAACATAAGGAAATATACTTACCTTCAAGTATATTTTCATCTTTTAATAAGTTTCTACCAAAAACTAATCTTTAATCAAAACAATGAGTATTCAAACTGACTTGGTCACATTAAAATCACTATAATAAACTTCTAGAGTATCAAATTATCCACAGAAGATTAACTATATATTTCCCCTGTCTTTAGGCATTAATAGAAACCAAAAAGGATAGTACAAGATCAGATAATCCGAAAAATGGATAATCATTTATAAAAATAAATACTACTCTTAATCCCCAAAATTGAACAAATGATACCCAAAGTTCAATAAAGACCCTTCAATACCCAATTTTCTTTAAAATTAATCAAGATAATACAAAATAATATTGAAACTCAAAACTCAGAAGGATATAATCCCATTATCTTCAATAGTAAATCTTAAAAGTTTTCTCAAAAAACATCAACTGCTCTTACATTCTCATACTAAAGTGTAGTTAACCTAATCACATATTATCTAGATAGGTTAATCATTTACATAAATAATAAAAATCTCCATATATCACCAATAAAAACATAGATTATTTCAAAATAAATTCCAAAATTAATCTTCAATTGAAATCCCAAAGTATTCTATTTTCCATAGGCATATAGTGTTTCCCAAAAATCAAGAACATCATCCAAAATAAGCATTATCACTTAATCACCAAATCATTTTCATGTATTAAGGATATCCATTTAACAAAAAAATAAGTTCCCAATATCAACTTATTCTTGATTTAGAAATTCATTTAACCAAAGAATAATAAGTCAAACTAACTAGGGACATCACGTATTCTATTGTAGGTGATAAATCCCAACCACAAATTGGTTGTGGGTTTGATTCCCAAAACTCTGCCTGACGTGACATGTTGTCACACGGTCATTGTGTTTTCCTTTTTATAAAACCCAAAAATAACCCTAACATGTTTTAACCTCAAAAGTTTCCTTACACCTTTCATTTTCATCCCAACACATTAAAACCTCAAAATCTTATATATTGTCATTTTTCACCTGCATATAATAAAATAAAACTATTCCATAAAGAAATAACATTGTAACATGATCATGATGACCATAAGGATTCATCATCATTTTGTTCACATACGTAGATGGTCCAATCATTACAACAATGATTTAGAGATCCTTCAAAATAATTTGTTTCCTTCATCAAAATACACCTTGTAAAACTTGGGTCATAAGAGTGTTTGTAGATAAATTGTTTGGAAAATAATCATGGATGACATATAATTTCTGAAAAACTGATAAAACATGATTTTTATAAAATAGTCAAACTGAGTTACAGTTTAAACTTTCAATTAGTGGTCCTTTTAATATACCATAAGTATGTAATGAGAGACTATATTTTAAAAGAAAATTTAAATAGGTTTCTCATGGGTATCCTTCTTTAGCACCTTTTTCAAAATCATAATATGCTTCATAATCTTGTGATAAGGTAAAATATAGGAAAATTCCTTGAAAATTTTAACCTATATTGAAATTGTGAAAATATTGTGAAAATATTATTTGCTTAAATACAACCCATGATCCACGATGATAATGAGGTATAGTGGAGGTGTTTGATATCTCATGAAAATTGTTTCAAGGGATTTGTATTCTAGAAAATGTTTCACAATCATCCGAACATGACATTACAATAATTATTACAAGAATGTCATCTGGAAGAGATAAGAAAGTTGACTGAGTTCCTCCTCTTTCCAATGTAACTGACATTCCTTGATCTGAGAAAGTTCTAAAACAAGGATTTAACTGAAATAATAGACATACAGACTAAACATGTGTTTAACGAAAACTACCAATCCCTAAAGATATCATAACAGACCAATGATACCAATTATAAGGACCCATCATTCAAACATTACATAATCTTGAATTAAGGGAATACTTTTCAATAAGGATCTTTTCAAGATTACAGTTTTATATAATTATGCCATAAACTTTTACATTACATCTCAAAAATAAAAAAGAAGACACTTCTACTCTATCCAATGCTTCAAAAAAATAAAACTCCTTATATAAAACACGAGTTCTTTTTCTTGATATAAATCTTCTTGAATACTTCATTTATCATACCCTTCCTTATACCATATGAAAAACATTTCATAAACCTTGGATGAGAATAAAAATCTAATTAAGGGTTATAAAATAAAAAAATAAAACATTAGCCCCTCAATAAATACAAATAAATAAAACCATACTTTTCAATCATTACATACCTCCTGAAATCATAAAATTTATTAATAACACAATTTAATCATACATCACAAAGGTAACTTGTGGAATATATAACATACATACATTGTAGCTACCACGACTACAAAATGATTTGCATTTGGAATACACATCACATTATATTCCCAAAATTTCGCAGGGTAAACATTAATGTTTACATCTGTCACGTTACCTAATGCATTGGAGAGCAATCTCAGGCCCACCCATCCTAGGTTTATTACAGAACCACCCATATAAGTAAACAATGCCCAATAACCATAACATATTTAAAACACTAAAAAAGAATAAAATAATTATAACATTTCAACATTGCAATCACAACATATAATTTATTGGTATTTACATAATCAATGATTTATCAAACCATTTTAAAAACCATTTAAAATATTTAATAAAAAGATTTTTGAGTCAAAGTGTCCCATACTACTTGCAAGATTTTAAAATAATTAGCATTTTAAAAATTAATTTTCAAGTAAATAAATCCTAAAAACCATTTTTAAAACATGGACATTAATGAGAAATATTTGGAAGAATAAATCTTTAAAAAATATAATATGATATTTTAGTTAATGAGTTTTTATCAAAATGAGTGATCCTTAAATGCAAATAATTTAGGAATAACATTTAATAATAACTTTACAATATTAGGAGTATAAATGGATTCTTGATATAATATTCCAAATTACTTTATATACACCATATAAGATTTAATTGGAGCATAACAATGCTGATGTTTCAATGGAATGTAAATTGAGATGAAATCCCTTAAAATGTCGGTATACTAAGATTAATGATAAATTGATGACATAATTCTATGTGAAAAATAATAATACACCCAATATAATTGGGTATTATGTAAAATAAAATTATAGTTTCTTCACACATATTCATATCACAACATAATTAATAAGTAGAAGATTATCCTAAGGAATTAAAATTGGGTAAATAAGTTCCCTTAAATAAAATCTACATCCTAAAGAGGTCACATTAAAATTCAGAAAATGAGTTGATTAGAGAGGTAAAGGGAATATCATCACTTATACATAATATTTATAGTAATAATTATATATAATAACATATCCCAATATAAGAAGATGTAAACTAAAATACATAATAAAAAGAAGTCTTTCATAAATAAAACGCTGAAAGGTTCCCATACTGATTTGGTAACATACTAAACATACACCACATGAAAGAAGGATCATAAAATGAAGATGTGAATACCCATAAATTAAATTATATTACACAAATAATACAATCATGGGCAGTACATATACCACACAAATGTAAATAGTGGAAAATATAGCATGAATCTCATAGGAATAAAATGTTAGATGGAACCACGTTGTGATCAATCAAGTCGTATGACCAAAAGTTAAGAACCATAAAATGAATTATATAATACCCTAATATATAGAGAATGATAATATATATAAAATTTATTTACATAATAAAACACATGCAATAAATAAGTGGGAAATAATGGAAATCTCACAAAAATAAAATTGAGATAAAAAATCTCTTACCTCGTGTCCGACTTGACTCTTATGTTTTGTGTTCTTACTAAATAATAAACATAAGTTAATTTAAACATCCTTAAGAAAAATATTAATTTTTTTATTCCTTTTATATAAATTATCACCATTCTATAACAATTAGTTAATTATTTGAGTTCATATCGGGCATTTGGTCGATGTTCAAAACTTTTGCTCAAAAATTGAACTTGTTATAATTAAAAATTATCCATGTGTTCCAAATTTTATTACCTAAAGTATGATATTAATTATTTTGATATCATTTACATCAATTGTATATGTATTTATAATATTCCATATCATTTGGTGTTATGAAATTAAACGCACCGTTCTTGGAAATGATTAGTGGTACGTACACATGAACACTACTTTCATTTCTATTTTATATTTAAAGGAATGAAAACATAATAATACATAGGTATATTATAATTACATTATAAAATAAAAAAATATTTATTTTTCATAATTTCTTTAATTTTATTCTTTATTCATGTCATGTATGTCATAAACGAATCAAATAACCTTGAGGGGGCTGTAGTCCATACTTCCTCAAATGAAATTATCGTGTTTACACGTATTGAAAAGCATAAAGGTATGTCTATAAATAAAACATAAAGAATCATAGGGAACAAATAAAAATAATATATATCACATATAAATATAGTACCATCATAATTTACACCATAAGAGGTGGTAGGGGAAGATTGAACAATCATCATTTCATGAGGTAATAGTTCGCCATCCACAGAAACATTATGTTCTTCAAACATTAGATGGAGGTGTGTGGAAGTGTAGTTTTAATAATTTTCATAAAAACAATATAGTATATTTTGGATAAATGGTTTTTTATAAAATAATGTAATAAAAAGAGTTTAGGGGGTTGGAGAAGTAAAATAAAAGAAAATAACTTAAGAGAAAAAGTTACCTTGAATTTGGGTAACTTTCTTTGGTTTGACCCATAAGGTTTTCTTGAAGTGACTTTTTACTAGGGTATGGCTTCTATGAGTAATAGAGGGATATACAGAGCTTCATTTTGAAGATTTTGGATGAGCAAAGGGGCTAGAGAAATGTGAGGAATGAGATAGAAGTGAGGGATTTTATAAGGGGGAGGATGGGCAATTTAAGAAAGTGTAAAACTATTATATTATTATTTAATGATTTTCAGTTTATAAAAGTCCATAAATAATTAAAGTAGAATATAAGATGATTCATGATCGAAATAATATTATACAATAATAATTGGATAGTTTTTTATATTTGTTTATAATTGATAATCTAATTTATTGAAATCAATCATTAATGAGGTAAACACTGCAAAATTATTATGTCAAAAATATTTTAATGTATACGATGTCTAAAAATTATAAAAAAATTACCATGATGTAGGAAATATTTTTATGTTTCAAAATAATATTTATAGTCTAAAATATAAATTATATAACCCCATGTAAAAATTGATATACTAAAAAATATTTGTTAATGCCATTTTTGTCATTACATTAAGTGAATTAAACTAAAGTATCATTATCACTCTTAAGTGGCTCCATGGGCTCCCAAAATCGACCCAAGGATGACCATGGTCGGTCATGACTCATCCAGTAAGGTTAGGACAAGTGTTACGATAAATATTTATCATTATAGTATTATTTTACCTTGATTTACCATATTTACCTTTAACCGCGGAAAAGAAAAGGCAAATGTAACTATTCATAAAATATTATTTTAATCTTATTGAAAAACATTTTACTTACTAATAACAACCATGTGTGTGTTTGATTTTTGAAAATCAATTCACAGATGTTTTTTTATTTCAATTAAATGAAAGAGTCAGTTTTTTAACTACTACTCGATGTTTCCACTATTCATCAAAAATTGAGGTTTTTCAGAAAATTTCCAAAATTAATCCTACGATATATTTGATATTTCGAATTCAAATATGATTTCTATTTTACCAAATTAAAATTATACATGTTTCATTATTTAATTTATAATCAATTCTCTTTGTCAAAACAAAAAGCGTGTGTTTAAGAAATAATAAATATCAAAAGATTGACAGTGGTTTATGTCCAATTTCGAAGTGAAATTAATTCTAATGACCAAAATTAGATTAAGTGGTAAAAATATAATCTAATTAAATTTTAAAACCAATTAAAAAGATAATCTACCCATATAAGTAAATTATATTAAAATGCAGATTTAAATTAGAATATTGTATTTTTCAATATTCATTAAAAATTGTATCTTATCAGAAAAATACAAAAAATTCAAACAAAGTAAATTTTGATGTCCCTATTATATATAAGAATTTTAATTTTTCAAATAGAAAATTTAAAAGTGACCAAAATAAGATTTAAATAGGGTTAGCCATCAAAAGGCAGTAAATCGACATTTTAAAGTAAATTATAGTTAAAATTAGATTCATTCACATTTTAAGCCTCTTAATTTTGTTGAATGAAAGTAAAAAAATTTAACAAAAATGTATAATCATATTTTAGTTAGTTCTGTTCATTCCTTCCAATACAATGTCTAGGCATTAACTACCATTTAAAATAATATTATATTATTATTTTTCAGTATGATTCAACGTTGTATGAAATGTAAGATTTCAAAGAAACATGTTGTTGTGTATGTGGTACGCCATAGAACATAGCATCCCATTTAAATTAAAATTAATAATTAATTTAAAAATAGTAATAAATATAAAAATTTTATGTTCTTTATTTACCTGGGATGTTGCATTTCGGTCATGATCAACCTCATTCCCTTTAGTTTTTCTACACCTTTGACACCACAATTTTCCACGGTGGCCCTCCTTCCTCCTCTTTTTTAACAAGACTGAACACACTCGGTCTTTTCATAAACTGATGGACCTCCATTATCCACCTTGAATGTTTCTATTAAATATATTCTATAAACAGTTTATAAATATAACCATATTTCACTGAGAACCCTACAGGTTTACACCATCCAGCGCCTCCATCAACCTCTGCTCCACTTCCTCTTCTTCTTTGAACCAGGTGAGGGTCCTAGGTGTTGTCTTTATTTGACTTTTATGGTTTATATATATATGGGCAGGGTATATATATATATATATATACACAGTCGTTCATAAATACTACTGATTTTTCATTGATGGTTTTATAAAAACAAATTCTTGTTTTTGAGGATGTTCTTATCCTGAAAATTATACAAGGGTTTTATGTTTCTTTTACCTAAATTAGTTTCACTTCATATATAAAAATCTGAGAATAAATTTTTTTAATTAAACCATGATTTTTTCTTTTATTTAAGGAAGATGAACTTCTACTTTAATGTTATTCATAATGAATGTGAACCATGTTTGGGTTTGTGGTGTTTTATGTTGATGAAATTAGAAACAAATTTGTGTTCGTATATATATATATATATATATATATGTTCATATTTAAGAAAAAACCCTCAGTTTTGTATTATGGTTTCCAATATATTGATCTTAGGTTTAAATTATTTTTTTATTATACATAAATTATGTATTTTATCATCAAGTTTGATGAAGAACACTTAAATACATATATATATATATATAGGTATATGCTTTGATCCTAATATTAATATAGGTTCACAAAGGTTCAATAAAATCTTATAAAAAGTGTTTTAAATATTGAAAGGTTTTCAACGATCAATTTATATTTTTTTAGTAATAAAAATCTTTTATAATAAATTTGTGTATATACAGATTACACACTTATTTTAATAGGTTTAAATGGTAATGGTTTTGATAGTAAGCTGGGTGGTTGATTTTCATGATTTTAAATTTAAAACATTGTGTTAAATAGTTGGAAGTACATTTTTGTAATTTTTTAACACAGATACGCATAGTAATTTGTGTTTATTAAATTATGAATTCAATACCTTATATGAAATAATTTGTTTACATTTATTATATATTCCATCCAAGATGAATTCTAATTATGCATGTTTTTGTTTATTTAAGTTCATTTATAATTCCCATTATTTGAGCATGTAATGTCTATCATAATGTCCTGAACATGTAATCTTATTCTTTGAATGTTTCTACCACTGAACAAGGGTTTTTAATGTTGTTATTTTATGTGATAAAATCAAACAATTTATTATGTATTTATCACTTATAATAATGTATGAAATAATACTTTTATTATTCATGGTGGAATGGGAAACATCGAATACATGAATGAATTTAATGAATCAAATTGGTATGGGACACATTGATTTAAAGATATTTAGACAATAGTGGATTTTATTTGATTCAGTATATAACTAGTTGGGGTCTGGTTAATGAAATCCACTAGTTGCATCGATAGTTCTCATGACCCAAATCTATCCATGAGATGAGGCCGTGACACAGTCTAGCATTATACATTTCTTCATAATGTTTATAGTATTTTATTGAAAAAGTGTGTATTGAACTGAAGAATATGTTTCATTAATAGCTTTATAGTATTTAATTGACCATGTGTGTATTCAACTAGAGAATATTCTTGGTTAAGAGCCTATACTTATGAGTATCAGAAGAAGTAAATTTACATGAAATAATGTTTATCCAGCACTCAGAAATTTATCTTCCAATTTATGAATTACATTTAGTATGATATGAAATTAATGTTATTATTTTATGAACAACTCTGATCATGTATTACTTTCAATATTAAATTCTATAGATTAACATTATCATGTCACTCTTGGTATAGTTAAAATAACACTTGATTTATTTATTTCACACCACATTTTTTGTATTCCATGTTTCTGATTGGAAGATGTTTTACTGTAGCCTGGTTAATGTTCCTTAAAATTTTCACTGGTAATTCATGGAAAACTGTTATGTTATGCTTAATGTATGTCAATTCTATTATAAAAATTATGAATATTTCTTAGGGAAGTTTATAAAAGGTTTTATTCATAACATTACACTAAGAAACTAACTCACCGGGTATTCTTATGATCACCCTACATTTTAATTTATTATTATTACATATTTGGTAGATTTGAGTTACACTGATTTAGTGGTAGCATTGTGGAGTCTTTTATGTATAGTTTTTGAAGGATTTTAATATTAATATCTAGTTTTCCTGAACCTAAACTATAAATATCTTATATATGGGAACATGATGTGTAACTCTTCATATTTTATTTTAATTTTTTTATAAAAAAAATTACCCACCATGTTTTATTGGAAATTTAAAGGATTTTGGGCATCTATGGTCATGGAGTGATAGTTGATATAAGATGATTAGTTTAAAAAACCCTATAAAATTAGAACAACATTTAAAAAAATGATTATGTATTATTATGAATTTTCGTTCTTAAAATTATCTGATGGCAGACAAAACAAGCCTCCTATCCATTCCAACAGAAATAATAGGTATTATAGCTACCAAAACATGTTTGGAATGCTATGAGACATTTGAAAAGCTTTGTTTTTCATGTAAACACCTCTACCGTGTATTCAACTCTCCTCGTGGACTTCAACTCCACTGAGGATCAGGCCTTGACTACTTCCTTAGGATGTATGAAAAATTTCCATTATACACATATAAAGGAAAGTATTTTTAGGGTTTGTTTAAATGCTTTACACTAGTCAAGAATTTTTCATCCCTAGAGGACTTCCATGAGGCTACACAAGGTGGTAAACTACGAGCAGCATACCTTTTTCAAATCTTGACCAACAGACTTTCTAGTCATGTTATGGACCTTGAAATTCTTGAGTATGAGTCTATAGATTTACATTATAGACATTAAGTTCAGGATGATTTCACCTAGCATCATACACTTTATACTTTTCTCTCATGGAACATTATATATCCCCACCCCATTGATCCAAGTTGCTCATGCAACATTTAGAACAAAGAGATCGAAGAGTTTGGAACTGCTTTGGGGATCATCTTAACTAGAAATTGGGTAAATTATCTACATTAGTGGAACCTGCAAAGGGACACTATGGTAGATGTTAGGGAGTCTATGTCAGTGAGATTTTGAGAGATAACGAATAAATATGTATCTCACTTTTTAGTTTCATTAAAAAAAATAAATGTATAATGTTATAGTTTATGATTTGGTATTTTAATATGCTTTTACAAAATAATATGTCAGTTGTAATATGGTTATTCCTTACAGAGTAAAACATTTCCATTGAAATTTTCAAATGGAAGTGGTGGGATTGCCAACAAACCTAATATCACTCCCTACCAAATTATTGGAGTCCTTAATCATCAATTCATGTCCAAAAGACTAGGACCCTTTTTCAAACCTATTCATGTCTTGAAAATACCTCTAAAAAGTGTCCCTTAGAACAAATGTCTTATGGAACTATCAAGTAGACCGTTATGTTCATTACTGCATGGAAACTGCACAATTTTCAATGTTTGGGCATAGAGGGAATTTCTACAAAGGTCTCTTCCTAGGTTTCAACTTGTCAGCAAACTACATATATTTGGGAATGTTTTGAGAAGATATATATGAGGGTGACCTTAGAGTGGCCTATCTGTTCCATGTTTTTTGTTTTACAATGTATTGTATTCTCTACAATAACAATTTTTCCAATCACGATATAGTTCGAGGAATTTATATAGGTTTTTTCCACTCTCAAATCTCTAATCTCTAAACCAGTCAAGCCTCCCTCTTGAAACCATAATGTTTTATACTTATGGGTAATTCTAAATGATCTAAGGTTATATGGGCTAAAGAGGTCAAGGAACAAGAAAATAAGCTGGAAATCCACATAAGGATGACATCAGATCGTCCACGCTGGCTGACTTTTTGAAGGGATGTCAGGAGTGATGTATTACTGGTTTTTCTGGTGGAAATGTATGAGTGTTTTAGAATTGCGAGGGAATGGTTCTTTGAAGGTGGGATAATGTGACACCCCTAACAAATTTCATATGTAATAATAATATTGTAGGGTTTTACTTTATTTAATTTTCATTCTATCCAAACAATGTTTTTAAAATAAAAACTAGTCATGTTTTTTTTAATTAAATATTTAAACCAATTACATTACAACAAAGAAAAAAGAGTCCTATTACCCTAGGATACCTACTACAAGGCCTGTAAAAACACAGGGAGACCACAAAATAAATCAAAAAACCAAAGAAAATAGTTAAAGACTTTTAGTTCAACCACCACGAAGAACATTATAGCCAGAACCACAACAATCATGCTAAGCATCAGTAGAATTAAGAGAACCCTCTTATTTGTCTATTTTTTAATGTTTGAACACCCTAATTATGTTTTTATAAGGACTTGATTTTAATCCAAAAAATGCCTCCTTTAGGCGATCATTGAATCTATACTAGTTATAATACATTATCGTCGTTGTGTATTCTGGTAATTTTATTTTAAGTTTTTAAGTATATTTATATTTCCATGATTTTATGTATGAATTAAAGTTATATCATTAAATATGTTTTTAATTTACATTTCTTTATATTTTGAAAGGATTATGTTTTAATGTTTACACTGGTTTTTAAATCATAGACCTCATGTTTTAATTAAAATACCATAATAGGTAAAAACTGTTTTACTCCTTAGTTTCTGGTATAAATAAATATGTTTTTGAGTTTGAAATCATAGTTTGGGAAAATGAATTTTATGACCATGGTTTTATTTAGTATTTTATCTATACATATTGAATTAGGTATTTATGTATTTCAAATTGTTTTAAAAGTTACCTTTAAATTTTTACATTCTTGGATGATTAAAAACAGGGATTTAATTAAAAATCTATTCTGAATTTTAAATATAATACATGTATTGGATTTCATTTATAACATATTATTATTTTATTTTATATTTTGAAATTTAATGTTTTTTATACTCAAATTGTTATAAACAAATGAAGATATTAGTTTTTAGGATTTTTTGTAACCGTAATAAGGAATTTATATTCTCTATTTTTAAGACACCCTTATATTAATCAACATATTATTATGTTTAATAAAAAAATTAATTTTACTTTTCTACAACATAAGGGTATACCCTATCCAATTAAGGGAACCCTAGAAGGACAATCCATTCAAGTTATGGTGGGAATCTCATTGATAACCCCTAGGACAAATACCCAGGGTAGTACATGCATTTTGCGAGCCAAGGCACCTGCACAGGCTTGCATAATAAGGCCCTAAATGTTAAGTCAAAAGTCTTCTTTTGGCTTTTACATCATGTTTTGGAAATCACAAATATATTCTATGTCATGTTTTGGAAATCACAAATATATTCTATGTCATGTTTTGGAAATCACAAATATATTCTATGTCATGTTTTGGAAATCTCAAATGTATTCTATCATATGTTTGTAAATAACAAATTGTCTTTTATCATGTTTATCGTATCGTACGATGTTGATCGTACTGACCAAAACGTATCGTACTGACTCTGTCAAACGAATCGTACTGACTCTGTCAAACGCATCGTACTGACTCTGTCAAACGTATCGTACTGACTCTGTCGATCGTATCGTACTGACTACTATTCAGATAATCATTATTTGTTTTGGTACTTTGTCAAAAATACTCTCTCTGCATATGAATCATACTCATGTTTTACTTTTCTATATATCTCTTGTCCTAACAAAACGATGTCGTTGAGTTAGTTATATACTAATCAAAACGATGTCGTGCTTTCTGTTTCAAGATGACCGTTGGAGGCAATATGACCGTTGGAACCCGAGGCCTATAAATAGGAGGTCATTTGAAGCTGAGAAGACAACTGATGAACGAAGAGACTCTGTGAAACTACGAAGATTCTAGAGAGAGACGCTGTGACTTCTCTCATCAGCCTTGTGCGTCCGATCATCGTATCGAGGGCTTTCAAGTAATTGAAAGACAGAGGTGCCGATTACCTGCAAAATCGAGGGCTGCCGGGGATAGGCAGACAGACGAGCCGATCATCGTATCGAGGGCTGCCAGGGATAGGCAGACAGACGAGCCGATCATCGTATCGAGGGCTGCCAGGGATAGGCAGACAGACGTGCCGATAATCGTATCGAGGGCTCACCAAGGTGTTGGTGAGACAGACCTTTTATCCTAGGTGAAAGGATAACCCTTCTCTTTGGGTTAAAAGAATTGTATTACTTTTACATTTCCGCTGTTTGTTTTAGAAAGGGATTGTATTGTTTCCTTTCTTCTTTTACATATTCAATTGTAATTGTTTCAATTACAATTGTTCTATTACATATTGTATCAATTGGTTCTATACGCTTTAAGGTAGAATCAATCATATTTGTATTATTCTGATTATTGTGTTCATCTTGAATACAATTGTTTTACTTTACAATAGTATTACAATATATCTTACCCTTTACTTTCAATACAATTGTGGGTGTTTGTATTTGTATTAGTTTAAGTTCATTTAAACTAATCTCTTTGTTACTAAAACTCAAAGTTTTTAAAACCTACAATTCACCCCCCCCCTCTTGTATTGTTCCATCTAATAGACTTTTATATCTACTATTCGATCCAACAATTGGTATCAAAGGAGGTTTTCCACTGATTTGTATTACTAGCTCTATTTCTTATCTTAAATACTTACTACACTAACGTGTGGAGTGGAAAAGTTGTTTTTGTGATATTAGATGGCAGGAATGAATATTGGATCAATAGATAATCTGAATCCTTCTAGACCACCAATCTTTGATGGGAATGATTACGAATATTGGAGAGATCGTATGAAGACTTTCGTCATCAATACTGGTGTAGACAATTTTATTATGCTTACTGGAGGTTACAAAATACCTGACAAAGAAGTTAGTACTTTTACCAACCAAGAGAAGCAAGAATATCAACTGAATTACAAGGTACGCAATACTTTATTATGCTCTATGACCAGGAATATATATAGTCAGATATCTTCATGTGAAGCAGCCAACTGTATTTGGAAGAAATTAGAAGTCACTCATTTTGGTACATCCAAAGTTATAGAAACAAGGAGAGCAATGCTTCGAGCAGAGTATCATGGTTTTGTTTTTCCTTATGGAGAGCCAGTATGTAAAGTGCAACAGAGGTTTATGACAATTGTCAACAGCTTACAATCTATGGGAGAAAAGGGTCTTAATGATGAAGCTCTTGTTGACAAGATTATAGATATCATGCCAAATGAATGGGAGTCAAAAAGAACAGCTATTGATGAAAATAGAAAAGTTTCCCAGATTACTCTTGATGAACTCTTTGGAACTCTTCTACAGCATGAGACAAGAATGAAGAGAGATGCTGATTTCAATAAGAAGAAGAATGGGAATGGAAGTGTAGCTTTTGCATCTAAAGCCAAAACACCTGAAAGGGTTACGAGGTCTAAATCCAAGAAAGTTGTTGTATCTGATTCAAGTGAATGTAATCTTTCAGATAATGAGTTAGCTAATCTTGCTCGGAGGATGAACAAGATTGTTGGAAAGAAAGATTTTCAATATAGATTCAAAAAGAAAGACAGGAAAGATAGGAAAGATTCTGAGGTAACTTGTTATGAGTGCAAGAAAGCAGGACATATAAGGCCTGATTGTCCTTTACTAAAGAGGAGAGATAGAAAAGAGAAACACTCTGAAAGAAACAAGAAAAAGTTTTATAAGACAAAGAAGGTCTTGAAAGCTAACGAAACATGGAGTGCAAGTGGTAGTGATTCCTCAGATGATTCTTCAGATAATGAGACGTCAGGACAAAGGAATATTGGACTTCTAGCCAGACTACCAATTGAAAATCATTGTCTCATGGCTAAGGTACATAATGCTGAAGCTGTTACAAATGTCTCTTTAAATGCAAATTATGCTGATAATAGATATTATGAATCTTCAAATGATGAACCCTCATCATCAGAAGATGATACATTACCTTCTTTTGAAGAAGTTTCTAGATTTGCTAAGTTACTTGAAAATGAAAATTCTAAACTCAAAAAAAGATTCGAAAAAGCAAATTCTAGAATTTCTGTTTTGACTAAAGAGGTATCAGATCTTTCTAAAGATCTTGATGAGAAAACTGCTGATTTTGAAAGTATTTTGAAAACCCTTGAGAAAGTCAAATCTGAAAAGGATAAACTTTCTAAGGATCTTGAAACTGCTATTTCAAAGAAAGATATATTAGAATCTAACTCTAGTTCAAATTCAAATGTTTTAGAAAACAAGAATTTGGTTTTGAAACTAAAGTCAGAGATTTTATCCTTGAAAAAGTGTTTGTCAAACTTCACTCATGGAAAAGAAAACTTTGATAGGATGTATTCTCAAATTAGACCATTGAGAAATCGTTCTGGTCTTGGTTTTACTTATTCCAAACCTGTTTTTAGTAATAACTATTTTGTTCCTCAAAAAACCATTTTCTGTTCCAAGTGTCAATGTGGTGGACATTGGAGAAGAGATTGTACTCTTAACAAAACTCAATCCTTAGGATTTCATAAAGCTCATTTTGCAAAACAAATGTGGATTCCTAAAATTCTTTTATCTAACTCTTCTGGATCCAAACAAGTTTGGATTCCGAAAATCTAATTGTTTCTTTTTCAGGAGAATCAGAAGTGTATCAATAAGAATATTTGGTACAAGGATAGTGGTTGTTCTCGACATATGATTGGAAACAAAGATTTCTTTGAAAAGGTTATCAAAACAAAAGGTGGAAAGGTTACCTTCGGAGATAATGCTCAAGGAATGATTGTTGGTATATGTAATTTTGTTTCAAATGTTTTTTTTGTAAAAGGAGATATTGTTTTACAATTCATCGGAACGCAAGAACAACTTGCTGATATTTTTACAAAACCTTTACCTTCCGATAGATTTGAATTTATAAAACAGAAGCTAGGAATGATTACAATAAAATAATCATTCATATCTACTTCCTGTTTTAAATCTCTCCTTATAGTAAGAAACTCCTCGTAGAAAGGGGGAGGACATTTCTTTATGTCTTTATGTTTCTGATCCTTAAATATTTACTCTATATGTTAATATTTCTGTTTATCGTATTGACTATTTCAATATTTCTGTTTATCGTATTGACCATTTCAATTTTTCTGTTTATCGTATTGAAATTCTTTTCCATCGTACCTTTCAATAATTTTTTGAATCGACCGATGATACTATTGAAATTCTTTTCCATCGTACCTTTCAATAAATTTTGAATCGACCGATGATAGTTTTGAGATTGTTTTCCATCGTATTGTCACCAAAACCAGCAATCACCTTACGATCTTCGACAGGTATTCTTTTTCATTTTTTTTAGTTTTTATTTTATTTCTAACCGTTGATCTGCTTTTCTTTAATCCTGACCGTAGAAGATCAACCGTCATATCTTTTTGCCTATAAATACCCCCCTCCCCTCCCCAAACCCACATCGTTTGTCCAAGATTTGAGGCGAAGCTCTGCTCAACCGGCTATATTCAATCGTACGATCTTCTCAATCGGCATCATCTTTATGTCTCAGTCTTCTGCCAACACTCCCGCTGATATGTCTTCAAAGACCTTTACAGAGAAAGACTTTCACAGAGAAAGGTTAGTATCACGAGAATTCTTTGATGCGTACGATTCTACAATCAAGAGGATTATTTTGTTTCAAGGATGGGAACATCTCTGTGTGGAAAAGCTTGATACTCAAGATCCAGTTCTGTTTGACGAAGTGTGTCAATTCTACAAAACCGTTTCTTTTGACAAGGATATGAATATTAACTTCGCTGTGTACGATAGGAAGTTATCTATGTCTGTGAAACAAGCGGCGCATTTTCTAAATGTTTCTATAGAAGGTGATGCATTCTGTCCATCTCATAAACTTCCAGAGGAAGTTGGTACTTTCAATAGAGAAAATGCTGAAAAGTCTTTGTTTGTTGTTAATGAGGGAAAGAGAAAAGTTTATCATCTTTCACCGGACAATAGGTTTGTCACTCTATGGATGAAAGGTTTCCTTGTTCCAAGGAAAGGGGATAGAGAAACCCTTAAAGTTTCTGATGTTTTTATGCTTGACTACCTCGTGAACATGAGGAAGGTAAATCTCATGGGATACATTTTTGAAACGATCAAGAATGTCAAGAAAGGAGGGATTAAATCCCAGATAATAATGTATCCAGCCATCCTCACAAAATTCATTCTTGAGAGTATGAAGTTCTGTAATATTCCTTTAAAAGGAAAACCTATGGATTTGTGGCCGTCTTTCATTAATAAGAGTACGATGAAGAAGCTCAATGTTTGTTTTGATTCGAATTCAAAACTTTTTGTCAGAGATGAAGAAGCTGATTTGCCTGAGAATCAATCGGCACCTATGCCAACAAAGGACAATCAATCGGCCGGTGTTACAAGAAAGTCTGATCCGCAGACTAGCTCAAAGCCGAAGAAGAAGCCGAAGTATAGTAAAGAAGTTGTGGCAAAGTGGAGAAAGGACAAGGAACAGAGAAAAGAGGGTGATCCAAAGTTTGGACTTGACCCTGCTGAAGCCTTTGCAGAAAGGATAAGGGTAGAAGAAACCCTTCAAGCTGAAAAGAAAAAGAAGACTCTGTTGAAAAGAAAGGCTCAGGACTTTGATATTTCTAAAGTCTTGAAAGCTGTTGAAGATGCAAGTGCTCAATTAACAATGGAAGTACATCAAGAGCCTATCGTACAGAGTTTACTTGAGAAAGAGAAAGGGAAACAAATGATGGAAGAAGTGGAAGAAGAAGAGGATTTTCTTTTAGAATATCTTCAAAGTTCAAAGAAGAGTAAAGAGGAATCGCTTCAAAAGCTGAGTGAAGGAGTTCAACAAACTCCTCATGCCGATCAGGAAAAGTCACCGGACAGGATGTCATCTAAAGAAAAGGAAGATGCTCAATCTTCTCAGACTGATAAAATTGTTGTCATCAGTGATAAAGTGGATGATGGAAAACAGAAAGAAAAGGCGAAAGGCAAACAGCTAGTTGTTGAATCAAGCAAATCACATGAACTAGAATCGTACGATGATGATACTGATTCAGAGCACACAATCTCTCTCAAAAAGAGTGATTACATTGTTCATGTTTTGAGGAGAATGGAGAAAACTATTCCTTATTTTCCAAGGCTGGAAGGAAAGATTGACTTTATTACTGAAAATCAGAGAAAGAAGTTTGGATCCGTGAAAGAGTTAAGGAAGAAAGTCTTGTCTGTAGAAGCCGATTTGAAAGTTCTTTCTGAAAGCTCAGTTGTTCACAGGAAGGCATGTAATAAGATGACTAAGTGGTCGTACAAAACAGAGAGCTCAATCAATGACCATGAGATTGCTATTGAAGACATAAGAAGGTTATCAAATGAGCTTGCAATTGCTTTCAACAAGCTTGATAAAGAAACAATTGAAAGGCTGAACCTTTTGTCGTCTCAAAGAGCCGATGTTCCTTCAGTGAAAGATTTGCAAGAGAGGATGAATGCTTTCCAATCTGAATTCTCGAAGGTTTCATCTTTCAAAGATGAAATGGTTTTACTGAAGAATCAAAATTCCGAGTTGTCCAAGGATAACAAGACTCTGCAAAACAGAATTGATACCCTTGAAGAAGTAATCAGAGTACAGGAGGAGACCATCAGAAATCAAGATCAGATTTTTGCGGATCAACAGGAGCTTCTCAAAACTCAGGGTGAATCAATTTCTGAAGACAAGAAGGAGATCAAGAAGATGAAAGTTGTGTTGCATGAGCTTATCAAGAAAGAGAAGGAAAGAGGAAAATGATTGTTGTATTTGTTTCTTTTGAAACTTTGTGTTGTAATAACTCTTATAATTCTCTCTTTTTATCCAATTGTCTTGTTTTACTTCACTAACTCTTCCAGACAATTCGAGATTACTCCTTTCTTTTTGTAAATCACAAAGGGGGAGAATATTTACAAAGCAAAGATTGTTTTACAAAGGGGGAGAATGCATTATAATGCTCTTAAGGAAAATCTATGAATACAATCCTTAGGAAAGTCAATACCTAAGGGGGAGTTAGTTGTATTCAATTTCTTATTCAGAAGAGTTTTCAATAACTCAGGGGGAGATAAGTATTTCTTGGTTCATTTACTTTGTGTGTTTGTGCTTTCCAAAAAGGGGGAGATTGTTAAGTCAAAAGTCTTCTTTTGGCTTTTACATCATGTTTTGGAAATCACAAATATATTCTATGTCATGTTTTGGAAATCACAAATATATTCTATGTCATGTTTTGGAAATCACAAATATATTCTATGTCATGTTTTGGAAATCTCAAATGTATTCTATCATATGTTTGTAAATAACAAATTGTCTTTTATCATGTTTATCGTATCGTACGATGTTGATCGTACTGACCAAAACGTATCGTACTGACTCTGTCAAACGAATCGTACTGACTCTGTCAAACGCATCGTACTGACTCTGTCAAACGTATCGTACTGACTCTGTCGATCGTATCGTACTGACTACTATTCAGATAATCATTATTTGTTTTGGTACTTTGTCAAAAATACTCTCTCTGCATATGAATCATACTCATGTTTTACTTTTCTATATATCTCTTGTCCTAACAAAACGATGTCGTTGAGTTAGTTATATACTAATCAAAACGATGTCGTGCTTTCTGTTTCAAGATGACCGTTGGAGGCAATATGACCGTTGGAACCCGAGGCCTATAAATAGGAGGTCATTTGAAGCTGAGAAGACAACTGATGAACGAAGAGACTCTGTGAAACTACGAAGATTCTAGAGAGAGACGCTGTGACTTCTCTCATCAGCCTTGTGCGTCCGATCATCGTATCGAGGGCTTTCAAGTAATTGAAAGACAGAGGTGCCGATTACCTGCAAAATCGAGGGCTGCCGGGGATAGGCAGACAGACGAGCCGATCATCGTATCGAGGGCTGCCAGGGATAGGCAGACAGACGAGCCGATCATCGTATCGAGGGCTGCCAGGGATAGGCAGACAGACGTGCCGATAATCGTATCGAGGGCTCACCAAGGTGTTGGTGAGACAGACCTTTTATCCTAGGTGAAAGGATAACCCTTCTCTTTGGGTTAAAAGAATTGTATTACTTTTACATTTCCGCTGTTTGTTTTAGAAAGGGATTGTATTGTTTCCTTTCTTCTTTTACATATTCAATTGTAATTGTTTCAATTACAATTGTTCTATTACATATTGTATCAATTGGTTCTATACGCTTTAAGGTAGAATCAATCATATTTGTATTATTCTGATTATTGTGTTCATCTTGAATACAATTGTTTTACTTTACAATAGTATTACAATATATCTTACCCTTTACTTTCAATACAATTGTGGGTGTTTGTATTTGTATTAGTTTAAGTTCATTTAAACTAATCTCTTTGTTACTAAAACTCAAAGTTTTTAAAACCTACAATTCACCCCCCCCTCTTGTATTGTTCCATCTAATAGACTTTTATATCTACTATTCGATCCAACACTAAATGTGTACATGCATGTGCAAGGACGTTTTCTAGAGAGTGCCATCACGCACAATGGAATGATGGCAGGGGTGGGTACAAGAGCGCGCCCATAGAGACTAGATTGGGGTGTTACGAGGAGGGGAGATGGATTTTGGCGAATAGGCTGCTAGATCAATGCATATAAATCCATATCAACAACCTCAATGTTTCGATGTGGGGTGATATTTTTAAACAGAGATCGTGTCTCAGCCGCCCGATATCATGACGTGGGATCTAGACTGTCCGATCTATTCAGCCTTCAAACCTCCACCACCACAGTTTCCCATGTTTTTTTCATCAGCTATCTGATCCTCTCCAAGATCTAATCTCAGCCATCAAATCCTTTTAAAAAACGTGTGTCACTCACAGTCGTCCTATCGGAGCTACGTCTTGATCAAAACAATTCATCTTTTTAAAAAACCCTTTAATTCCCCATATTCACTGAGCCAATTTGTGTTTCCAACCAACCGTTCATTCTTTTCCACAACCTATTATGCATTGACATATTCTTCGCACCATTCTAGTCATGATCGGCCTCCTTCCCTTTTGTTTTTTTACACCTGTGAAACCACCTTTCTCCATAGTGTCCCTCCTTCCTATTCTTTTTCTACAAGACCGAATGCACTCAATCATTGTTTAATCCTAGGTTACTCAGTTTTCAACTTTAAATATTCCCTTAAATATATGTTAAATATTGTTTATTAATATAACCATTTTTCACTCAGAACCCTACGAGTTTTCACCTTCCAGCGCCTCCATCTACCTCTGCTCGACTTCTCCTCTGCTCCGAACCTGGTGAGGCTCCTAGGTATTTTCATTCATTTCATTTTAATGTTTATATATATATATATATATATTAATGGATATATATATATATATGGCTGTTCTTAAATCCTACTGATTTATCATGGATTTTTTTAAAAAAAAATTTCTTGGTTTTATGGATGTTCTTCTCATGAAATTTATTCAAGGGTTTTATGTTTAATTTACCTAAATTAGTTTCACTAAATATATAAAAATACTAGTATATATTATTTTAATTAATCCATAATAGTTTATTTTATTTATGGAAGAATAAAATATAATTTTATTTTATTCATAATGAATGTGAACCATGATAGGGTTTGTGGTGTTTTATGTTTATGAAATTTTAAACATGTGTTCATTCTTATAAAGATATATATATATATATATGTACATATTTATGAAACAAACCATTGGTTGTACATTATGGTTTTAAAATATTTAACATTGTTTTAAATTATGTTTTTATAATACATAAATTTTTTATTGTATTATTATATTTGATGAAGAAACCTTAAATACTTTTGGATATATGTATATATATATATATTCTTTGATTCTGATATTAATATGGGTTGAAAAAGGGTTGATAAATTTTTATAACATGTATTTTGAATTGTGGATGGTTTTCAAGGAACAAATTGGAATATGTTTTAGTAATACAAACCCTTTATAATAACATTAAATGTATATGGATTAGGCAATTATTTTAATAGGTTTAAATGGTATTGTTAATGGTAGTAATTTGTGTTGTTTATTTTTATGATTTTAAATTTATAAATTTGGTTTAAATTGTTGGAAGTTCCTTTGTGTATTGTTTTATACACAAACATGCATAGTAATGTGTGTTCATGTTGTCATTCATTCAATACCTCCCATGAAATAATTTTTTTACATTTATTATGAATTCAATACTTGATGAATTTTCATTATTCGTGATTTTATTTATTTATGTTCATTTATCAATCCCATGATTTGAGCATGTTATGTCTATCATGAATTAGTAAACATTTACTCTTATACATTTAATATTTACTTCCATGGAACAAGGGTTTGTAAATTTATTATTTTGTGTGATAAAATCGAACAATTTATTATTTATTTATCACCTATAATAATATATAAAATAAGATTATAATGAATCAATTTGGTTTGGGGCCCTTTCATTTAAATGCATTTAGACCAAAGAGGAATGTATTGGACTTAGTATATAACAGGTTGGATAATGATAAATGAAAGAACCTCAATGCATTGCTTATTCTAATGAGACAAATTAGGCCATTGCATCGGGTCTTGACATGGTCTAGTATTATTCATTCCCTTAATATGATTATAATATATAATTGACCAATTGTATATTCAATTGGAGAATATTCTCGGTTAAGAGCATTATAGTATTTAATTGACCATTTGTGTATTCAATTAGAGAATATTTTTTGTTAAGATCTTGTACTTATGAGTATCAGAAGATGTAAATGCACATTGCATAATGTTTATCCAGCACTCAAAAATTATTCTTCCAATTAAGATTTACTATTAGTAATGAAATAAATTAACGTTATTATTTTATGTGCATCTCTAATCATATATTACATTAATTTGTGAATTTTGTATTTTCACTTCCGCATGTCACACTTGATATAGTTGTAATAACACTTTATTTATATGTTTCCACCATATATTTTGAATAGGCATGCTTGTGATTGGATCTTGGTTTATTGTATCCCTATCAATGTTCCTTAAGATGTTCACTGGTAATTCATGGAAAACATTAATGTTATGCTTCTTGTATTCTAATTTTCTTTAATAAAATGTTTTGTGAATATTTTTAAAGGGATGTTTATAAAAGGTTTTATTTGAAAAAATTACTTTTAAAAAACCCATCTCTATCTTATTCTCAATCTATGTTTTAATTTAATTTTTTTACATGTTTGGTAGATTTGAGTTACGCTGATTTGGTGGCAGCTTTGTGGACTCTTTTATGTATGGTTTTTGAATGATTGTAATATTTATATTTGTTTTTACAAAAACTAATCCTTAAATATATTTTACTGTGGAAAATTATGTGTAATTATTCAGATTTAAATTTTTTTAATGAATGTAAACACCACGTTTTATTGAAAACACACCTGCTCCAGGGCTTCTGGGGTCAGGGAGTAACATTCCAAAAGTGTCCCTCCTCTCTCTTATAAAAGGGCACCTATTCATATATTTTATAAAAAATTTATATCCAATTTAATTTAGAAAAAACCTATCCAAATACACTCTAAATTTCAATCACTTCATTCTAGAATCATTTGTTTGTGTAGAAATTTTTCCAATGAAGCCCATTTGTGCAAACCAAAATGAGATATCTGAAGAAGAGGTAACGTTTGTAAATGAACATTTTTGTTTTATTTCTCCATTAAAAACCTTAAATTCTTTTTTATTTAAATTTTATATAAAAATATATGGATCTATAATATAATGAGATGTTTTTATGTTAATTTAATGACCTACAACTTCACACACTTCCATCAAGTGGGATACCCAATCATTATTCATGTGTATGGAAGGCTACCACCTCATAAATCGATGTCGTTTTTATTCCATTACCAATAATTTTGGTGGAGAATAATGCTGAATTTATAGTTTATATATGATATATATAATATGTATACAGTTTTATTATGATATTATAATTGTAATATCACTTATAAATTTATGCTTTCTATATTGTTGGAATACGATAACGTCGTGTGTGTGTGTGTGTTTGGCATACTACCACCTCACGAATCGATGTGATTCATTAACACACACTATAGGGAGTGTATTAAAGATATTTTTAATTAAAATATGTGACATATATGAAATAAAAATGATTTTGTAATGATAATATTTATTATAATGTTATTTATTTTAGTATGACAATAAAATGAAAACATCGTTCATGCATATGTACGACCAACCGTCTCCATAAATGGTGTATTTTATATTCTACCTTTAAATTTTATGAAAAACAAAAAATAAATATATTATTAAAATATATGATATCATGGATATAATTTTGGAAATTATTAAATCTCGATCTGTGTAAAAGAAACAGGAATTAAAAGTCAAAACATATTTGAAAAACAAGTGTTTATTACCAGAAACATAACATTAACATGGAATTGTTATTTAAAGGGTAATATAAATTCATAAGTAAATCATATATGGTAATATATATATTAATATGGTTTTTGGTACATGTATAGTAAACTTATATTTATTATAAAGGAGTTCAAAACTTGTACGAAGGAATTGAAGACCTAAATGTATGGGGCTTTATAGTCTCAATTTTATTTTTGCGAGACTTATGCCATATCATCCATTTGTTTGTTTTGTGTGGTGTATAAAAAACACATCAATGTAATATATGATATATATAAATAAATTTATAGTTATTTACATATCCATTTTATTATCAAACTTTTACAAGGTTTACAGTTCAAAAGTTACCAAATCGGGATGTTAATTTAATCTATATTTTTCTTCTTGGAGACACATGTTATGTTTGGAACCTATATTATTTTATGATATGTATATGCTACTATTTAAATTTTTTTATATTGAATCTCCCTAATTTTATGATATTATAAATTTCATTTATTTTTATTATCTCTTTGGTCTGAAATATATTTTATTCAAAATCCATTTTCTCAATACCTTTTTTCAATAACTGTTTTTAAACGGTATTTTAATAATTTTTAATGGAAAAGTTTTTAAACAATGCCTAAATTTTTTATAAAATAATACTTTTTAATATTTAATTTGTTTTAAATTAAAAATGGATGGTAAAATATTTATGATTTAAAAATCACTTTTCAATGTTGAATGGATATTGATGACAAGAAATGATTTAAAAAGACCATTAAAACTTATATTCCATATATGATGACATATATTGGTCGTAATATCCAAAAACTCAGTGTATGATACAACGATACCATTCATATTATTTCACTTAATGGTTTATGTTTTTATGGAACGATTTTTCTGAATACTATTACTTTTCAATGAGATATCATTTAATGAAATGTTTACAAGAACCCATTTCTTTACATGATTTATGACAAGATGAATGTTATATTATCTTGTAGAATAGATATGTATGATTTCATTATGTTAGGGATGCAACAAATACATACCTCTAATTCATTGTGTATGGATAGATAAATCGTGAGGTATGTATGTTATGTGTGAAGTTGATTTAATGTTAACAATTCTATGAGTGGACCTAGTTTTATGTCCATAAATTTATTTGTGAACCTGATTTACATGTACATTTGTTTATACATTGTTCTGATTTCATTTCCTTAACATAATTAGTGAACATTTCTATAATAATATATGTTAAAAAATTTACAAGTTTATTTTTATGCCACAATTTCATGACTTATGTCAATGTTATGATATATAGGAATATATTCATTGAATCCCTTATGATTAAAGACTTATGAACTATAAATCCTTATATAGTGACTCTTTTATACGATCATTAACATATTGGTTGTGAACTCCAATATTAGGTTGATGCTCCCATTTAATTATAATATTCTTGTGTATCTCCGCTATTTACCATTACTATGCTTATGAGCTCACCCTTTCTTATGTTACATTTCCCCATGTTATGAAGAATGGTTTTATGTCGGAATACTAAAGGGGAAGATATTTGTTGGATATATTGAAGATATTTCACCAAATAAGAAGAATGTGTTCCATGTTTCTAATGGCACTAATCAAATATGGTCCTCATCCATGTGTTTATGTAATGTAATGAATATTCATCTAAAAATACGTAATATCCTTGTATGTTATAATGTTTGAATCCATTTGATGAAGTTAGTACGAAAGACATTTTAGAACATTTTCCAATATGCTTTTCTATTCTGTATCACAATGTACATTATAATCTTTTAATTGGTGAACTTGATATTCGTATGTCTGATGTACAAAGTATATGTCTATCAAATATTCTTAATAAATATCTAAGTCATATAAGTTATAATATTCATATGATAAAACAATAATTTTTCAAATAGGATAACTTAGGAACTTGGGATGTATGAAGGTTATAAATATATAAACATCTAAGTAAGTGAATTTTTATTCTTAAAAGTTTGTTTATGAATTATTCCTTCAACTAAACAATTTCTCGCTTTTGGAAAATAAAAATAAATAACATTTGAAAGAAAACTTTAGAATTAATTTTCTAAAAGCACACATCCCTTAAATTGTATATCTTTAATGAATATAATCTCTATCCATTTTCTCACAAAAAAAATCAAACTTTTTTCTTTCTACCCATTTGTGATTTTTAAAAATTGAATTTAAAAGGTAGAATGTGTTCCCTTAAATTTTAGGAGAAATATATATATCAAACAAATAATATATAAGTGAAAGATGATAATATCCATCTAGATTTATTTAAAGAACAAACACTCAGAATACATTAATTTATATAGTTATGTTTTATTATTATAACCAATTTATTGAGTTCAAAACAATTTACCTTTCTTTGATAGTTTTTAATGAAAAAAATTTTCCTTCTAATATTTTCTTCATTCTTCTATGACATAAAAACTACAGACATTAAATTCAAAAATTCATCTTCAATAACATATATATTCATTCTAGGCTTATAAATATAATGATCATATTTCATAATAAGGTCTTCTAAATCATCTATATTCTTTGAGATTTCATGAACTTTGACATTTTTTCTATCTTGCATACTTCAACATAGTTTTGGTGTCCCTTTTACCCCCATAGACTTTTATATAAAAATATTTTAAATAAAAATCAATCTGATTCATTCATATATTAATACATTTAACCTTTTTTGGCTTCAATTTATAAATTACCGTGATATTTTTAAAATCTTGTTCGGAATGACTATTTCAATAATTTGTTTCAATGAATTTGATTTTTATAAAAAATATATCTTGTACGGGATGTACCTAAACAATTTTTGAATATCATGAAATATATTAATTATTAATTATTCCATTTTTATGACTTCATTAAATTAGTTCATCCTCATTATTATTCAGTTATTACTAGTGCCTGGGTAATAATTTATTAAAGCATTTGAAACATCTAGGAATGGAGGCCCTACAACTATACGTAAAAAGGAATAATAACTTTCGAGAAATATAGTTGAGATATCTACATGATATAGACATCACCAGTCAAATCCTTGTTTGATGTGTATTATTTTGAATCATCTTATTCATTTTTTGAGAATTTTCATCCTCTAAATTACTACGAGAAACATTTTTCTCTGATTGAGAGTATATAGATTTGAAAGTATCATTTTTACATTTCTTATATATCCAAATTATTTATTAACTATTCAACAACATTATATTTATTATTTTATTTTTTCATCCTATGAATGTGACATGGTTTTATTTGAGGATATGTTTAAAAATTACATAACATTTATCAAAAACAACTTCTTCACTAGGTTTATCAACAAATACTAATTTTACACAATCAATAATTTTATTTCCATTATCATTTCCACCAATAATAGTAAATGATTCGGGGAGAATATATAAAGGTTATTTCAGTAAATCAATTGGAGGAGAAAATAAAAAAGGAGATACAAATAGTGTCGTCCCTTATTCCATTCTTACTTCAACATTTCTAGAAACGATCTATTGGATACATACAACCTATTTACCCACTAACACTAATTATCTAAGGGAATATTGAGACACCTTGGATTTTATTCCTTTTGATCCTACTTATTATTTTTTTCTTCATCATTCTAGATTTCATTAAATAGTTCTTTTAAAGTCGAAAATTTTAATTCATCGAAAACAAATTCTAGATCATCATCCTTCTTCTCTAATTTTTTTCATAAAATAAATAATATTTTCATGAGAAATGGATTTTTTACTTATTCACATCAAACAAAGGATAATTTTTATATGATTAAAATACTTTTATATTCTATGAAACATTATTTTTTTGAACTTTCATACCAAGAGTTGATGATTCATTGGTTTCTTTTTATATAAATGTATCAAATATGGAAAAAATCTTCATATTTGATATAGTTTCATCACCAAAGTGGAAAATTCTTTCTCTCACTTATATCACAAAATTCATTATATTTTGATAATTGATGAAATTTACCAAATATTTCATTATGAAACAAGGATATATAATAATTCTGTGCTTCATTATTCCTACCACAAAAGATTAAATATTTACTAACATGAAAATTATAATAATTAACATTCTCATATTGAATAGGAATTCTTAAAAGTACATATCCAAAACCTTCAATGTATCACATTCTCTATTACTTATAATTATAATGTTTTGAATCCACAATGAAAAAAATCTTTATTTAAGTGAAATATGGGACACTTTAATAAAATTATCATAGAAAGGAAAGAAAGCGATCTTCTCATGGGCTTTCTCAATTGTTCAATGCTTCATGAGAAAATAAAGAGAGATGGGTGATTTTTATCCATTGAGATGAATTTTTAAAAACATTAAAATTTCTTTAATTAATTATATTTTAGGGTTGTTCAAAAATAATGAAAGAAAAATTCTTTAGTCTATCAATTTCATTGATCTAGGGAAAAATATAGCATTCAATTTCTATCACTAGATAGTAAAAATAAAAATATTCTTTTGAGAAACATACAGATTAAAACACTTGAAACAGAATTTATGATTTTATAAGTGAGTTATATGTTTCAAAATAATATCTATCAATTTTACTCTCATTTAAATCTTCTATCATGGAAAAATGAGTCGATGATTCTCTCAGTTTTTATTAAACAAATATCTGAATAATAAAATTACATTGAAAACAAACAGATGGATGGAAATCATAAATACAATATATCCCTTGAGAATTAATACAATTGAGAGGAGTTGGTGAACCACTTATATGTGTGTATATATATATAGTCCCAAGAAGAGATATAACTCATCTTCCAATCATATCCAATGTCTATGAAATGATTGTAAATAAACAACTAGTTATGATATGATCTTATACATATGATGATGTAAATATTTTATGAAAGTTATATTTTTTTACTCTCAATGTTCTTATAACACTTGATATAAAATATTTGGATTTTATTGGACATATTTTTCATCCGATTAGAATAAAAATTTTGTACAAAAATAATATTATATTTTTATAATGTTTATACTGAGTAGAAGAATTATAATAATAATCATAAAAATTAAAATTCTAATGAAATATTCTTACAAAACTTCTTTCATAAGGTTTTACGATAACATGAAATTCTTGGTTATATAAGAATATAATGGAAATAGATTATTCAATAATATATCATATGGATTTTGGTTTAATGAAATGTAATAGTTTTATAAAAATTCACTATTTATATATTGTTAAACAAAACCTAAAGTAAATATAGTAATGAAAATAACATAAGTGAGAAATAACTTCACCATTTTTATGGGTTTTCATTCTAAAGATAAAGGTAAACATGAAATAGATAAATGATCACATTTTGTTAAACATTATATGATTTTGTTTTATTTTTTCAAATACATCATATTTTAAGAGATTTTTAAAAATATCTATTGGGTGGTGTTATCTTAAAATAAATTAGAAAATAATAACTCATTTTTTTGTTTGATACTAAACGAAATTAAATTTTATATCAATGTGTTTGGATTATGAGTGATTTTAATGGTTTTTACTTAAATATTTGAATCTTTTTTATCACACAAAATAAAATATTTACTAAAATTCATTTCAAATTTAGGGACTATGTGTTGCATCCCCAAAACGTGAGCACAACAAAATCATGTTTCTGAATATTCGACATCAATAGTATAAAGTGTTACCAAATGACATTTCAAAAACAACTAGATACAAATAATTATTATAATAGATTAAAATTTTAATATGTACTTTTTTGTTCTATTTTTTAACAGTAATTCCAACATCTGATAAAATCTTATTTCAAATTCATATCCAGAAGAATAAAATAATAAAGTATCCATAAACTCCCATGAGGTAATGGAAATTTCATTAACAACATTAAGATATTATTCTTTTAAATTATCTTTAAATGGAACACATAAGTATATATTAAACATTAAGTCTATTTCAATAGAAGAAAGATATAGTAAACTATTGATCATTCCTCTAAAAAGTTTTTGATCCATTAGTTTGTCGATTTCATCAATATCTAATGATTTTGAAGTTTTGACTGTAGTACTAAACCTTTTATAATTTTCATATCCAAATTTTTTTGTTAAATATTTATATAATTTTTTGTAATAAAAATTTAATTAGGGGTTTTTATAAACTAGAAAACCAAGTCAAAAATTATGTTCACCCATCATGCTCATTTCATATATAGACTTCATAAGTTCATCAAAAGCTTCTTAAAGATATTTTAGAGTCAATACAAATATAATTTCATATATATAACTTTAAAAAATTATGGTTTCCTTAAATAAAATATATAAAATGTGTTAAATCATTATCTTCTTTAAAAATATTATTATGAAGTAAAAATATGGTAAATCTATCATACAAGGCACTTAGGGATTGTTTAAGTTCATATAGTGACCTTGTATGTTTAAAAACATTACATAATTAATTTCTTATTTCAAAACTAGGAGGTTGATCTATATTAACTTCTTCTTGTACATGTCTATTAATAAAATCACACGTCAAATACATTTAATAATGATTAAAATTTATGAATACTTAATAATAGATAAAATTCATTCCATTGGAAGAAATATTTCAACAAAGTCTATTACTTATCATTGATTATATCCCTTAGAAACAAGTTGTGAATTTTTATTATTATTCTATTTTCACCATGTTTTTTATATAATACAAATTTTATCTCAATCATAGGATAATATTTAGTAAATTATACAAATTCGAAACCTTGTTCCTCTCAAATTCATTAAGGTCATCATCAAATTCTCGTACCCTCTCCCTATCAACCAAAACCTCACTAAGAGTTTTAGCATCAAAATATCAGATGAATGTGTAATGATCACATTGATTTCTTAAAGAACATCTTGTTTTGATATATTGATCTACATCATCGTTGATATTATCAGTGGGATGATACTTTATTATTTTCTAATTTCTTTGATTTGGAAAAAAAATCATGAACAAGTGGTTGAATTTATTCTAGAGGTATAAATTCAAAAAATATTTTTTCTTTTTTTCTAAAATGTGAATAATTTTCCCACATTGGTTAGAATGTAGTTTTATATAGATCAATTAAAAATGATTTTTTTTGGAAATTTAAAATCAAAAGGATTTGTTTCATCAAATATATATTTCATTGATTCATAAAAATTAAACGATGTTATGTTAAAAAAATGATAAGCATTACTATTTGAAGAATATCCAAGTAAGATTCATTTTTCAAATTTTAGTGAAAATCTATTTAAATTATCTTTAGTACTCGAGAAGAATAATTTACATCCAAAAACACTAAATTATAATTTTTCTCTTTACATCTATCCAAAAATCATAGGGTTTTTATTAATTTAGGGTTGAATTAAAACTACATTAACAGTATAAAATTAAATACTAATAGTTTCATCTCAAAAATGATTAGTAATTGTGTATTCACTCACCAATGATATAATAATTTCTTGAGTAATTATATTTCTTCACTCAACTAAACCATTTTGTAGATGCATTATAGGAGCTGAAAAGTTATTTATAAAACATTTATTAGTAGAAAAAGTCTCAAGGTTAGATTCTCAAATTCATTACCATGATTATTATTAATATTAAATAACGGTATATTTTTATCTTTTTTAACATGAGATATAGTGTTTTTGAAATAAAAAATTATTCTAATTTTTTAGTTCGAAATTAAACCCATATATATATAGTTGTGTCATCAACCAATAATTATAAATAGAATTATCCACTAATTAATCCAGTTTCTATTGGAAAAGATAAATCCATTTTAACTAAATTTAACCAATCCTTGGTTAAAACATCACTATTAAATTTAACGATTGACTTATTTTTCTTGTCAAATTAAACAGGATTATATGCTTCAGTATGATAAAACGTATGATCTATTAAATATCAAAATACACCCATATTAGAAATGTTGTTTATAATTGTTACATTATAGTATCTTAACATTCGATTCCATAACCATGATTGTTCCTCCATTCCACATAGGAATAGAATATCTTGGTTTCTAACGGCGTCTAATTTTTAAGTGTATAATTTATCATACCTATATGAATAAAGAATATATTTACTTTCTGAACTTTGAGTAGTATATTTATCATTCATAAAGTTCAAAATACATCCTTTGACATATAATTGACTAATACTGATTAGATTGATGAGAAGGCCAAAAACATATAAGACACTAAATATTAAATTTTTACAAAGAAGTATTATATCACTAATACTATAAATTTCTCCTTAAATATTTTCCCCAAAGGATTCCACCTTTCATCTTAATAATATTATTGAGAAATTTCCTTTTTCTAGTCATATACCATGCACAAACACTATCCATGAACCAAATATTTTAGCTATTTGCACTCAAATTATTTCCCTAAAATTGAAAATATGGTATTTTGGTACCAAGACATTCATGAGTACAAATTTATTAGAAAAAAATTGAAATCCATTTCATCCCAACAATAACATATTGAGAAACTGATAATTATTTTGAGATATAAACTTTATGAAAACGAAATGATTAAAATATAATCAGAGAAAAATTATTCTTCTTGTGTACACCTTTCATGAATTTGTATATAAGTGTGTAGAAATCAGAAAAATGTAATTATGTTTAATTTTCTTTTGGACATAGAAAAACCAATCCTAGAATTATTTCAATGATGTCTCAATCGTCTATATAAAATATCAAAATATCCCTTTCCAGAAGAAATAATTGATAATGTTTTTTTATGAATCATTAATTTAGAATTTAGATTTACAGCCATATACTGATATTCATTAGTTAAATTAAAATTATATTTTATATCTAATTAAAAATCAAGATATAAAATATTCATGGAATAATTTTAAAATTTATCATTTTCATTGGAAGTTTCTACCTTATAAATTTCATAAATTTTCTAAACATTATTATTGTTTTCTCTAGCAATGTGTGATATCTTGTTACTTATTTAAAACTAGATATAGTATTCTCATAATAAGAGTTAGGAACAATTACTTCTTTCGTAGAATTATAGCAATACTCATCGTCTAAATTAATCTTTTTTTTCATTTTTTGATAAAATTTTAAGGTACTTAGTAGATACATTTTCAATGAGACATTGGTTAGTATTTTTAAATCCAATATAAAATTAAATTTTTTTTTCTATCACTAATGTTATATGAAAAACTATCTAAAGAACTATCATTACCACTTTCAATCCAAATTTCTGAAGATTTCAACTTTTTCTTCCCCTTTTTCTTGATTAATTTCCTTTAATAACAATGTTTATTATATATTTGTTTTAATCTTTGAAAAATTAGTCTTATTTAACCAATTCTCTTATATTCAAAAAATTTCATCTCAAATGATTCTTTCTTATAACTTCCCCCTTTTTGATTCATCTTAAATTTTTCATGAAAATATATCATTCCAATAATCCTATTATTCCTCTTATAAAATTTTCCTAGTTCTTTCTCACACTCTTTTGAATAAATGATTTCTATCTAAAAATTAATTTTCTTCTTATTAGTGGACTTATGATGTTTTTCAAAAGATCCAAATTTTTATTGGAAATAGATTTAGAAGAAAAGGATGCCCCATTTTTATTTTACACCATTTTTTCATCTCCTTTTAATCTACCCTCGTATTTCATGGGTGTTCTAATCAAATCATGCAATCCAAAATTGGTGAGATTGCTAGCATACCAAGAGTTGTCCTCTGATATCTCGAATTATTTCCAAAGATATCCATAATCATTCCAACCAACTACTAACCTATTAAATATTTATCCCCAAGATATTTTATATTTTTTACTGTTGTCTCAAATCATTGATGAGTCTATAAAACTAACTCACCTGGTAGAAACTAAAAAGATTGATAATCTTCATGTAACATTTCCCAACTTAATTCTACAGATTTTGAAGTTCTAAAATGACTTACATTATATTTTTCAATAAATTTATAGTAGTTTTGAAAGTTGAAATTTTATTATAGATATTTCAATTCATATAAAAACAAAATGTATTTCTGACATGGTGGTTATGTTGATGTACTTGATATTCTTCTCTAGTAAAAATATAACTTCCTTATACAAAATGTTATAGCTTACCATCATAAAATATTATTATTCCCATATTTTAAACTAATATTTTCATATGTTATATCTAATGCTCATAAATAACACCATTAAATATTGTTGGTTTTATTAGATTAATATTTTCATGTTTCCTAAACAAAAAACCTGGCATCTTAAGAACCAAATAGTTTCTTTTATACAAAATAGATTAATGTATATGTTTTATCATGTATAAAATATTTTTGATACAAAAATCTGGATCAAAAGAGTATAAAATTTAATATAATAGTGGATGTGAATTATTGTTAATGAAAATTAAATTTATATTTTTTTACAACCTATTTATGAAATTTTATTAGAAAAACTGTCATACCACTACACTATATAAATAAAGATAGAAGGAGTTTATATTAAAAAAATAAAAAAATTATTAATCATGCATGGGGGGAAATGTTTTTTTGTAAATATAAGGAAAAAAGTTATAATTTATGTAATAAAATTTAAAATACCTTTATAAAAAAGTTTTTACATTTTTACCTTCAGTTTAAAGGATATTTCTAACATGAATTAAGGTATCCAAAATAATAACCTTATCATAAGGTTTATATTTCATAAATATTATGCCCTTGGTCTGAATGATTTGAAACAACTCTATTTATATATGCATGGAAACCGTCAATAAAAATAAAAACAATATCATTATGTCTCTAAAAACATGATATCCTTTTATTAATAATATCAGACAAAATAAATAAATAAAAACTATAAGTAATTTATAATGATATCCTTATGAATAGATGCCTTAAGGAAAACTCACAAAAATAAACAATGACGTGCTCTTAAGTAATAATATGTTACAAACACATCCTAATAATATTTTTTATTTATTTAAAAATAAAAATATATATCTTAAAAAATATTCCTTTTTATAATGTTCATTTTTATAGTAAATGTTTCTTTATTTATAGGCGCACTCCAATGGTCATATTCAAAATTTTTCAAAGGTTGTTGAAAAAACATCATAAACAGTCCTTATTTACATGGGACGTTCATTTTAGTATCTCAATCTGATGTTTTTCATTTTTTAAATCCTACAGTGTACGTAGCTTCTTTATATATGATGAATGTCTTTGTACGGTGGAATGTATAATTTTATTCATCTGAAGGGTATGATAAAAGTTCATCTGGAAGTAATTTATGCCTCTATCAGATAAATTCAGTCTAATAGACTTTGTAAAATGTTATCTATCGGAATATGCAATAATATTCGAGTATTGAAATTATATACCTTCATCTAATGAACTTGATATTTCTCTATCCAATGTAAAAAATTATATTTCCATCCGATATGATTAATAAAACCATCTGATAAAAATAATAATATCAATTTTATAAATAATAATATTTTTTAAAAAACATAAGAACAAGTGAATTTAAAAATATTAAAATATATAAACATCTATGTAAGTGTATTTTTGTTTCCAAAATGTTATAATGTGTAATTTTGACTATAAAATATTGTGGATGGTAGAAAGTTGTGGAGATCAGCATGCAGGAGGATAGAAAGGGGCGAGGGATAATGATGTGGGGTTGAGGCTGGTTATAGGGATGCCAACATAGTAGAGAGTGTGGTGCCACATGGAATTCTTATCACGGGATGATGAAAATACTATCTAACTAAGTCTATGTATAAGTAAGACAACCTCTTATATAGATCGCACTATGCTAATATTGGTGGAGGAGATTCCACCGTCATGGACAATATTAGAAAAGGGAAGTTGGATGTGGTCTTGGCTTGTGCATTATTGGGATCTATGACTATCACGAGAGGAAGAATTAGTTCTATAAGGAATGTAATTATGTATTCAATTAGGGGAACATCATATTAGAATGATCTTAGAATCACACCTCTATCAAATTTGCATGCTCGTCCAATAGGTAGGCCTCACAGGCTCCATCCACAGCCTAGGATGCCCAACTAATATAGTAACCAAGTGGATGTGTGGATCTAATCTACTAGACCAGACCCAACTATGCATCTTACTGTGTGTGACACCGACATACCCACTCCCCAGTACATACATAAGGTGCACACGCTATGGATTCCATCACATGGATAAATTTTTCACCAAAATATCATATTTTGTAACATCTATATAGTGTACTCATTTTACGAAAATGAATATATAATCAAGAGTGTTTTTAAATTTATATTGTTATTTTATAGTTTACTTCACTATTGGAGGATATTTGAATGGTTATAATGGAAGAATTTATGATTTTCCATGTGGGGACGATTGGGAGGTTTTGAGTATGACGTGCATAGAATTCTTAGGGATGCAAATCCCCTAGAGTAATTCTTTGAAGGGAATAGTGTAACGACCCAAAATTTTTGAATAGTATATAAACTTACTCTTAACGATTTAATAGAGATGTTAATGGTTAATGCAGAAAGAGGATTTGATGGCTTCATCCAGTAGACTCGAACCTTATGAAGCCCACTTATCAGAGCTTGGGAAGGAGGTGGCATCTTTGGTCTTTTCTTTGGACCAAGCCCAATCCAAACTCCAGCGTGTCATGATTGAACAGAAACGCCTTCTGGAGAAGTTCAACTTAGTAGAGATTACTACTTGGGAAATTTTATCTGAGCCACCCTCAGATTCTCTCACCACAGCACACCTTACACATAGGTCTTATGCTGGTGTTATAAGGGGATATGTGACGAGACCGTAGATTCTTTGTGTAATCCTTTGGAATGAATAAATTGAGATTTCCTCCTTTAGTGATGTTTGTGAAATTTCAAATGTCTGGATAATTTTAGGATATATTTTATTGATGTATTTTGAAAAAAGGATATTTTAAAATATTTATGTAAACCTTAAATAATTAATTATATGTAATGATTTTCAAAAAATTGTCTTCTACAATTATGTTCAGTAAGAAATTTAGATTCTAATAAGATCAACTTAATTTCTGATGAATAGTAAATTATGAATAGTGATTTTATGCTTAGGATTATTAATGTGACCAAATGGATTAGTAATCTCATTTATAGAAGGTTTTTATATAATTTAGACACCTTGATTAAGTAATGTGATTCAATAAAATGGGTAAACAACAGTTTCATAAATTATTAATCAAGTATTAGTTTTTTCAGGTGAATAGAGTTTTTTAATTAAAAATTAAATTAAAAATATTTAGAAAATTATTTTTATAAAATGGTCATTATTTTTGAACTCATATCATCGATATTATGTTATGGTAATTTTTTGGGTTTTTTCTGAGAAAGATGAATTTTCAGTGAATAGTAAAAATGCAGTTTTAGTGTTTCGGTATGTTAAATGACATCATAACTGTGGAATGATGATGTCATGAGATATTTTAAGGGATGGTAGACTAAAGGGGATTAATTATTGTATGATGTGTCCCAATTGTCCAATACCATGGGCAAATACCATGGGAAAGCCCATGGTTTTTCCAATACCACGAATGAGGTGTCCCTTGGCCATTAATGCCTTGTCCCCCCACATTCCCTATAAATACCGAGCTATACTCCAATACATTCGACAACAAAATCATAATAACCGATGTTATGGTCTCCTTACACCCCAAGGAGTCCTCCTAATGTTCCCCCAAGCCATCAAGGTCCCAACCTTTGAGTTTTAAGAGTTACGTTTAAGGTAAGGAATCTGACCTCTCTTTTTCTTTTCAAGTAATCTCTTTTATGTCATTTCTTTTATGATCAATGTCATTATGTTGGAGGATGTTATTTTAAATTCATATTACATATATTTTTATGTTCATATGATGGTATAACCCCTCTTTCTCTCATCAATTCGTTTTAAGAATGTTTAAGTGGTGCCGTTAGGCTGCCGAATTTTTAAAGGATTCTTTCACCCTTCTCTTTTTCAAAGTTCTACTTCCAAGTCATGTCTTTAAAGTTATTTTTTATTATGTTGGGTTATGAAATATATATCTATCATACTTAACTATTATGTTCATATGATTAGATACCCTATCTGATCTCATCAATTCATTTTTGTTGAAGTTTAAGTGATGCTGTTAGGCTGCCGAATTTTCCTAAGAGAAATATAATTTTTTTCTTCCTTCCATGTTTATCATTTCAAATGTTATGTCCTTAAAATTTCATTACCATGTTCATATATCTTTCATATTGTGTCCCTCTACTATTTTATAGGTCATTTATGAATGTTTTACCCATGTCCCCTCTCTTTTAAATGTTTTCTAAAACCCCGAAACATAGCCGTTATGCTTGAGAATTTCCGTCTCAAAATGTATCTCTCTTTTTCTATAGTTATTTTATTTTTTTAAGTGAATACTCAAATCTCTATCTTATATATGGGTATTCAAATACATAACATGTTTTTATATCTTAAATTCTGGGATTTACATACATGAGACCCGCTCTCCCATTCCGTGGGTTTAAAGTGATGTAAAGATCATGTCTTTAAAGAAGTTTTTAAAACATTATGATTATGAAATGAAACCCATTCATTTATTGCTATGTTGGTTGTTTATAAAATTATTGATGATGATATATGTGGATCACATGATAATAAAGACATGTCAAGGGTGCACCCTTATAGCTCTCCAATGAATTGGGTAAAGATTTAATCTCTAGAGATGATTATTTTTAACGAAGCCTTGGTGAATAACCATGGTAATTTTTAATGACACCATGGGGATGGAATTTGGTGAAACAGAAATGATTGTCAATATTAAATTATGTAGCCACATCTTCAAGTTATGAAAATAGTTATTTTTGTTATGATATGTCTCATGATTTCTTTCTCATGCCTTAATGTTCTTTTCATGACCTTATTGAAGTATCTGAAGTTCACATGTAAAATGCTTCTCTTGTTTCCCTTACTGGGCCTTCTGCTCCCCCCTTCTTTTGAGGAATGTCCCAGGTTATGAGATGTAGTATTAAACCTATGATGAACTTAAGGAGAACCCTTTCATGTGGTTAATAATAATTATTCATGTTGTTTTCATGTATTATTTCCCGGTTTCCAAGACACTAAGCCTTAAAAATCCTCAGCTTTGTATAATGTAATGAAAGTTTATGTTATAAAATGCGGGATGATATAGTTGGTATCAAAGGATGGTTTAGTTATTTTTGGAAATTAGGATATAAAAACTATATGAAGAACCCAATATAAAAGTTCATATGTAGGAAAACTTCCTAGTATTTTGGTAAGTATTGAGTAAGTGGTTTATCAATCAATTACATCCCTGTCTGGATACGAGCAGGTAGAGGCAGCTCTGGCACAGATGTACATAGGGGTAAGACCTGAAAACACCACTTTGAGCTAGACTCGAACGAGAACTGGTGCACGATAACGGGCCTTTCTGCACTCTTGGTTACGACACTCACAGGGGATATGTTTGGTTAAAAACAAAATTTTTATGAATCATTATGAAGGAATTATAGAGAAATGTAATTGTCTAAGAATGAATTCTTAGTTAAAAGATTCATAAATAAAATAAGTTTCACACTAAGGTTTTATCCTTTTAGAAAATGGTTGGCAATAGGAGGAAACATGCAGATTGTGACCGCAAAGCACCTTGTGCTGATGGCCCTCCGATGGAAGCTGGAACAGAAACATTCATGTGAATGATGAACCAACTGACTCAAGTTATGAGTAATAACTTGAATCATGGTGAGAGGCTGACATCAACATGAATGGAACAACACTCTATTGAGTACTTCTTGTGTCAATGACCACCAACATTCAGTGTATTTACTAACCCATTAGTTTCGAAACAATGTATAAGCTCCATTGAAAAGATCCTTTCTGTCCTCCATTGTTCGGAACAAGAGAAAGTCACCCTTTCTGATTACCGCCTAGAGGGAGAAGCTAATCAGTGGTGGTCACTTGTCAAAAACACGAATCCAGGAGGAGAGATGGAAGCTATGGAGTGGGAAGAGTTTTGGGGAATATTCATTAAAAATTATTTCCCTCATTCCATGAGAACGAGAATGGAGAAATAGTTTCTCGAGCTGAAGCAGAAGGAGAACGAATCTGTCAGAAGCTATGAGATGAACTTCACCAGTCTTTCACGATATACATCTAGCATTGTATTGGGTCCATGTGGGATGGTTGATAGATTTTTTGTGGACTGAGACCTCATCTGCGGATGAATCTAGCCAACTGAGACTACGAAAGCTACGAGGAGATCGTGCGGAGTGCAATGAAAGTCGAGCTAGAGTTTGGTGAGACACAATGGTCTCATAAATCAAATGACAAGAAGAGATCATTGGAGCCCAGTTTAGGGAAGAATTTTGATCAGGGAAGAGGTGGAAAGAAAATTCAACTTACCACATGCAATAAATGTGGGATGAAGCATCCGGGGCACTGCTTGAATGGAAGTGGAAGGTGCTATAGGTGTGGAAGAGGAGGCCATGTTGCTAAGAATTTTTGTATTCTGGTGAAGCCTCAAATCACCAACACTGAAGACAGAGGAAAGATGGTCCTGGACCTACCCAAAGCCCAGTGTTTCAAGTGTGGACAGCTTGGTCACTTTTCTAATGACTGTCCAAATCCAAGGGCAGTGAAGGGGAATCACCATCAACCTCAGCGAAGGCCAGGCGAGAAAGGTCGAGCTTTTTCTATCACAACAACTAAAGTTGAAACTCTGAATAATGTGGTAGTAGATACTCTTGTTGTCCTCTCAAAACTAGCAACTACTTTGTTTGATTCTGGTTCTATGCATTCCTCTATTTACTCCACGTTTTCAAAGAATATAGAATCAATCCCTCAACTGCTTGAGGTAGAGTTGTCAGTCAATACTCCAAGTGGGATTATCCATGCATCAATAGTGTTTAAAGACTCCAGTGTTTACTTTAGTGAGCTTAATCTTATCGCAAATCAAGTAGTCATTCCCATGTTGGAATTCGACGTTATACTAGGGATGGATTGACTCTCAATGTATAATGCGATGATAAAATGAAGAAGTAAGGAAATCTCAGTAGTCTTGAATGAACGACCTACAATTATCTTCCAAGGAGAGATATCCCGAACTGATCCCTATCTAAAAGAACCTCCTATAGCATTCTTTATGGAGTTAATCGGTGATGATGAATAAGGAAAAGGGGGTGTACAAATAGATGATGTTCCGATTGTTCAGGAATACATGGATGTATTTCCTGAAGAATTACCTAGACCTCCCCCAGAAAGAGAGGTAGAGTTCTCTATTGAATTTGTACCTGGGTCTCAATAGTTATCAAAGACCCCATATAGAATGGAGGATTTGGAGCTAGAAGAGTTAAAGAAACAACTCCAAGACTTGTTGGAAAGGGGTTTATCCGAACGACTGTGTCTCCTTGGGGAGCACTAGTTCTCTTTGTGAAGAAGAAGGATGGATTAATGCAGCTATGCATTGATTATAGAGAACTTAACATGATCACAGTGAAGAACAGATACCCTCTTCCATGAATTGATGATTTATTTGACCAACTTCGTGGGGCTCAATTCTTCTCTAAGTTTGACCTTCGATATGGTTATCATCAACTGAGGGTGAAGAAGGAATATATTCCAAAGACTGCCTTCCGATCAAGATATGGGCATTATGAGTTTACTGTTATGCCCTTCGGCTTGACTAATGCTCCTGATATTTTCATTGATTTGATGAATAGAGTCTTTAAGAACTACCTTGATAACTTTGTGGTAGTTTTTATTGATGATATTTCGATATATTCAAAAATTTATGAGGAGCATGAAGATCATCTATGGGTTATTTTGAAAACTCTACAGAAGTAGAGGCTCTTTGGAATGTTTAGAAAGTGTGAGTTTTTGTTGTAACAAGTGGCTTTCTTGGGGCACATCGTAACCAGTGAAGGAATCTCAGTGGACCCTGCAAAGACAATGGTTGTGGAGGAGTGGCCTCAACCCACAATAGTAACTGAGATTCATAGTTTCCTTGGTTTAGCGGGATATTATCGGAGGTTTGTGAAAAACTTTTCCCAGCTTTCTACTCCACTAACCAAGTTGACTTGAAAAGGGGTTATGTTCATCTAGACAAAGGAATGCGATGAAAGTTTCCAAGAGCTAAAGAAGAGATTGGTTACTATATCTGTGTTAACACTACCCTCTATCAGAGAGGGATTCATTATTTTTAGCGATGCATATCTGAAAGTGCTTGGGTGCGTCCTCATGAAAGATGACAAGGTAATTGATTATGCATCTCGACAGTAGAAGATTCTTGAAAAGAATTATCCTACAAATGATCTAGAGCTAGCGGTAGTTGTTTTTTCAATAAAGATATGGAGGCACTCTCTTTATGGGGAGAAATGATATATATACAGTGACCACCAGATTTTAAAGTATATTTTCACACAAAAAGAATTGAAAATGACACAATGGATATGGTTGGAGCTTATAAAAGTCTATTATTGTCCAATTCATTATCACCCTGGAAGAGCAAACAATGTCACAGATTCATTAAGCAGGAAAGATCCTGTTGTTCTGGAAACAATGAGGATCCTAGGAGATCCCTTGATTAATGATCTAGTAGAAATGGACATGGGAATTGTAAGGGAAGGGATATCATCAACCTTATCCTAAATGATTTCTCAGCCTTCATTAGTAGAGAAGATCAAGAAGGGTCAAAAAGAAGACCCTTTTCTGTAGGAGATGTTTGAGGCTGTAAAGGATGGGATGTTCCCAGATTTCAATATTGATCGAGAAGGTGTATTGAAATTTTGTACAAGACTATGTGTTCCATCAATTCCATATTTAAAGAAATAACTGATGGATGAAGCTCATAGCTCTGCTTTCTATATACATCCAGGAAGCACTAAAATGTATAGAGACCTTCGTGATAATTATTTGTGGGATAAAATGAAGAGGGATATTGGTGATTACGCTAAAAGGTTCCTGGTGTGTCAACACGTAAAGGCAGAATGACAACTTCCTAAGGGGGTATTACAACCACTACCCATACCAATATGGAAGTGGGATATTATAACTATGGTCTTTGTAACTGGTATCCCGAAAACATCTAAAGGAAACAATGTGATATGGGTTATTGTGGATCGTCTCTCTAAGACCAAACATTTTATCTCTATTCATGAAGATTTCTCTCTAGATCAACTTTCCAAGATATACATAAGGCAAGTGGTAAGGCTACATGGGGTACCACAATCCATCGTTTCTGATCATGATCCATGATTCGCAACAAAATTCTCAAGAAGTCTTCAATATGCTCTGAATACCGAATTGAATTTTAGTACGGCCTATCATCCTCAAACTGATGGCCAATCTAAAAGTACTATTCAAACACTCGAAGACATGGTGAGATTATGCTCAATGGAATTTAATGGTGGATGGGATCTACATCTCCCATTAGTTGAGTTCTCTTATAACAACACCTTCCATTCGAGTATTCAGATGGAACCCTCTGAAGATCTGTATGGAAAGCGATGTAGAACTCTTACTTGTTGGGATGAAACTGGTGATAGAAAGCTTCTTGGGCCTGAACTTGTGCATGATATGACAGAACAGGTTCAATATATCCAACAACACATAAAGGCAGCTCAGAGTCGGCAGAAGAACTATGCTGACAACCATCGAAGAGACTGGGAGTCTGGTGTTGGTGACAAAGTCTTCCTTTGAATTTTTCCATGGAAGAGAGTCATGTAGTTTGGGAACAAAGGGAAGCTCATCCCTATGTACATTGGCCCTTATGAAATCTTTGATCACATAGGAGTAGTGTCCTATTGTCTAGCACTTCCACCGAACCTAGATCAATTTCACGATGTCTTCCATGTATCTCTCTTGAGGAAGTACATACCCGACCCTTCGCATGTACTGAACCCAGAGGTGGTACAACTCTAACATGACCTCTTTTATGAGGATCATCCAGTGGAGATCTCAGCCCGTAGACATAAGGTTCTATGAAACAAGACTACCCACCTTGTGAAAGTATTGTGGAGGAATCATAAATATGAAGAAGCGACTTGGGAGCCTGAGGAAACAATGAAGCAAAAGTACCCTCACCTTTTCGACTATGCCTCAAGTATAAAACGTCGGGGATGAAATTTCTTAATTGGGGAAGAATGTAACGAACAAAAAATTTTGAATAGTATATCAACTTATTCATAATGATTTAATTGAGATGTTAATGGTAAATGTAGAAAGAGGAGTCGATGGCTTCATCCAGTAGACTCGATACTTATGAAACCCAGTTATCAGAGCTTGGGAAGGAGGAGGCATCTTTGGGCTTCGCTTTGGACCAATCCCAATCCGAACTCCATCGTGTCAAGCTTAAATGGAAACGCCTACGGGAGAAGTTCATATTAGTAGAGATTACTACTAGGGAAATATTATCTGAGCCTCCCTCAGATTCTCTCACCATAGCACACCTAACACTTAGGTCTTATGCTGGTGTAATAAATGGATATGTGACGAGACCATAGCTTCTTTTTGTAATACTTTAGAATGAATAAATTGAGATTTCCTCCTTTAGTAAAGTTTATGAAATTTCAAATGTCAAGATAATTTTAGGATGTATTTTATTTATGAATTTTGAAAAAAAGTATATTTTAAAATTTTATGTAACCCTTAAATAATTAATGATGTGTAATGATTTTCAAAAAATGCTCTTCTACAATTATGTTCAGTAAAAAATTTAGAGTCTAATAAGATCAACTTAATTTTTATGAATAGTAAATTATGAATAGTGATTTCATGCTTAGGATTAGTAATGTGACCAAATGGATTAGTAATATAACATAAAGATAGTTTTAATATAATTTAGACACCTTTATTAAGTAATGTGATTGAATAAAATGGGTAAAAACGGTTTCATAAAATATTAATCATGTATCAGTTTTTTCTAGTGAATAGTGTTTTTTTATTAAAAAATAAATTATAAAAATTTAGAAAATTATTTTTATAAAATGGACATTATTTTTGAACTCAGAGCATCAATATTATGTTATGGGAAATTTTTGGGATTTTTCTGAGAAAGACGAATTTTCAGTGAATAGTAAAAATGCAGTTTTAGGGTTTTGGTATGTTAAATGACATCATCACTGTGTCATGATGATGTCATGAAATATTTTAATGGATGTTCGACTAAAGGGGATGAATTATTTTATGAGGTGTCCCATGTGGCCAATACCATGGGCAAATACCATGGGAAAGCCCATGGTTTTGCCAATACCACCAATAAGGTGTCCCTTGGCCATTAATGCCTTGTCCCCCAACTTTCCCTATAAATACCAATCCATCGTCTCCTCCATTAGACTCCAAAATCATCCTCAACGATGTTCTGGTCACCTTACCTCCCATGGAGACCTCCCAAGGTGCCCCCAGTCCCTCAAGGCCCCAACCTTTGAGTATTAAGTGTTACGTTTAAGGTAAGGGATCTGACCTCTCTTTTTCTTTTCAAGTAATCTCTTTTATGTCATTTATTTTATGCTCCATGTTCTTATGTTGGAGGATGTTATTTTATATTAACCATACATCCATTTTTATGTTCATATGATGGGATACCCTCTCTTTCTCTCATCAATTCGTTTTAAGAATATTTAAGTGGCGCTGTTAGGCTGCCGAATTTTTAAGGGATTCTTTCACCCTTCTCTTTTTCAAAGTTCTACTTCCATGTCAAGTTTTTAAGATCCTTTTTATAATTTTGGGGTATTATATCTATATATATCATACATAACTCGTATGTTAATATTATGAGAGACCCTATTTGATCTCATCAATTCATTTTTGTTGAAGTTTACGTGACGCCGCTAGGCTGCCGAATTTTCATAAGAGAAATCTAATTTTTGTCTTCCTTCCATGTTTTTCATTTCAAATGTTATGTCCTTAAAATTTCATTACCTTGATCATATATCCTTCAAATTCTGTCTCTATACTATTTCATAGGTCATTTATAAATGTTTTACCCATGTCCCCTCTCTTTTCAATGTTTTCTAAAACCCCGAAACATAGCCGCTATGCTGCAGAATTTCAGTCTCAAAATGTATCTCTCTTTTTCTAAAGTTATTTTATTTTATTATGTGAACACCCAAAGCTCTATTATCTATAGGGGTATTCAAATATGTACCAAGTTGTTTTATCCTAAATTATGGTATTTACATAAATGGGACCCGCTCTCCCTTTCCATGGGTTTACTGTGACGTAAAGATCCTGTCTTTAAAGCAATTTTTAAAACGTTATGATTATGAAATGAAACCCATTCCTTTTTTACTATATGGGTTTTTGATGAAATGTTTTATGATGATATATGTGGCTCACATTATTATTAAGACATTTCAAGGGTTCACCCTGATATAGCTTCATTGCATTGGGTAAAGACTTAATCTCTAGTGATGAATATTTTTAACGACGCCTTGGTGAATAACCTTGGTAATTTTTAATGACACCTTGGGGATGGACCTTGGTGAAAAAGAAACAATTTTAAATATTAAATGTGTTATCCACATATTCATGTTATGAAAAAAGTTATTTTTATTATGAAATGTCTTATGATTTCTTTCTCATTCCTTAATGATCTTTTTCATGACCTTATTGAATTATCGCAAGTTCACATGTAAAATGTTTCTCTTGTTTCCCTTATTGGGACTTCTGCTCACCCCTTCTTTTGATGTATGTCCCTAGGTTATGAGATGCAGTATTGAACCTTGGATAAACTTAAGGATAATCCATTCAAGTGTTTAATAAGAATGATTGATGTTGTTTTCATGTATTATGTTCCTGGTTTCCAAGACACTAAACTATAAAGATCTTCAGGTTTCTGTAATGTAATGAATGTTTATATTATAAAATGCGGGATGTTATAAATAGGTTCCCAAATGTCCTTATATAAGAATTATCTAGGTGTGGGATTCACTACCTGTGGATCAGATATGGTTGGTGTTTAACACACATATAAGGAATGGGATCCTCTATCTATGGAAATGGAATTTCTCCTATCTCAATATCTTGGATGGGGTGTAATATCCTATTATAATGTCAATATTCATCTTCATTTTTAGGGAGTGTGATCCCCCACAATAGTTTTAGGGATGTAGAGAGTGTTTTTGGATATGGGGTAAATAAAACATTTAAAGTGGTATACTGATTTACACTATAGTTAGCAATTAAGAATGAGACATGTCTATATTTATTTAGTTCTCTTATGTAAATCATATTTTGTTATTCCTATGATCTAATTTCTATCATATGAGTAATTGGAAGTTATAATAAATGATCTATAGTATGATATAGATAGGTTGGAGGGTGGAGTACCCCTTTGACTAATGATCTTGCCTCGCTGATGACATGGATCTGCATCATGGATTCCAGTAGTGGTGTTGTAGATTTAATGCCTAAGTATTAAGGGCTCATATGGGTATATTGACTCCTTAGATCCCATTGTATTTCCATTTAGATATGATATATATATATATATGGATATCATTTTCATGTTGTGTGAACACTTCAGTGTTTCATCATACCCTTTTTTGAAAATGGTATGACTTTCAATGGTTAGAGGTGAGACGATTGGGAACTTCCATGAATCATTTAGAATTGTAGTAGTAAAGTATATATTATCCTTATTTAATTTCCACGTAGTTACTCTCTTGTACAAGGGTTTTTGAGATGAATGATTTCATAGAGTTTTCCTTTTCGGGCACCATGGATTCTTGGTGAGTATTTTTATTCTCCCACAAGAACAGGCATCTTACCCACATGTGTTGGGTCTATATAGATGCTTTAGAGGTTCAAATATTGTCTTTGTAGGTATGGAGTTAGTTTGGATTGTTTCAATATGACTTATTGTAAAACCTAATGATGCATGATGGATCATGGTTTTTATTCAAGGTGGAGATGATTTCTAATGCTAGAGATGATTCTAGTAGTGTGTAGGGTGAGTAGTAGGTTTCTACTATCTTTTACCTACTAGACTAATAGGTTTTTTATATGTATTGTTCTCTTGTATATGTATATTAACTATTGTACTTATATTTTGTTATATAATTCATGACTTATTTATATATTAGTTATTTATATAATTTATTTTGTTGTTACTGGTTGATATGATGTACTAGAGAAATGCATCTGTTGTAGGTTCATATAGGATAAGGCCGTCCATTTGTGTGGTTTTCTTACTCAGTTATATTCACCAACCCTAAGCCAATTGAAGGTGGGCTTGGGGTGGATCTTTTATATAATTAATAGCCTGGGAGGATCCCCAGTGGGCAGTTCATGTCAGATTTGTAACATTCCAATATTTTGCCAAAATCTATCTTCAATAGCTTATGTGTCACACATCACCTACTTGGCTTGTGTAGCACACAAGACTGAGTTTCTGTGAAACAACACTTTATCGTTGTAATTATTTAAAAGATATATTTACATATTATCCATTAATTATAGTAATATAAATAGTAAAAAATAATTATTGAATCTTATTTATAATTTTTCAAATAAATAGAACACATTTATAAATAAATGTATAAGTTTCAGTAAAATAGTTATATGTATAGAAATACTATTTTCATAAGGGAATAGCTTTTTATGTAATTTTATGAATAATAATAAATTTAATATTAGACATATATATAATTTAAATTTGGAATAATAGACTTAATTTTTGAATTCATAATATAAAAACTAGATTAGGGTTAATATTTGTTATTTTTTTGAATACTTTCAATTTTTTATGAATACTGAAAACACTACATAAGTGTTTAGTAACCAAAATTTTCAATTAAATAATTATTTTAAATTTAATTTAATTTAATGTCACTATATAAAAATAATTCATATATTACCCCAATTTAGGCCCTTGGAATCATTTTTATAATACAATTAGATATAAACATTCATTTATCTCTTTTAACATCCCTTTACCTATTTTATAGCTACATTTACATATTATCATTAAATGTAATTGTCTCACATCTATATAATGAATTTAAAAAATCAAACATACATGGTTGTAATCAATATGAAAAACTAGTTTCAATATGATCAAAATAATTTTTTTGGAATAGTACATTTTGAATTTGATTTACCAGGGATAAATATATATATGGTAATTAAAGGAAAAATAATATTTTATTAATAAAAAAAAACCATAAAAGATGTATTAATTTTATTGGATAAGTGTTTTTAGACAAAAATCAATCTTATTTAAATAATATGATTCATTTAACAAAACTTTTGTTGGATTAAGATATTTTTTAAGTTTCATTTACATAATTGTTAAAATTTTAATTTTCAAATTTTAATAACTAAATAATTTTTTATATAGGGTTATACTTAATATATTTCAAACTATAAATATTAATTGTAAATATAAATAATTTATCAAAATAATTATCACTTCCTTATAAATTTTAGAATTTATATAATTAAATTTATTAGTGACACAATGATGACACAATAATTAATTTAATAATGTAAGAATCAAAGAAATAATATTAAAATTATGAATCTAAATATAATATTACTTAATAAATGACATCCATTAATTTTATTGAAATCATATACATGTTAGTGCCATGTTTTAAGAATTTTTTTGAAGTTATTATGTAGTTTTTAAATATTTAATAATAAAAATATTGATTTGTAATGAAATTGATATATATGATATTTTAAAATAAATATTATTTTATTAAATGATAAAAAAATTCATAAAAATATATGATACATACAAATAAATAGAATAGTGATAAAAATTTCATAAATTATCCACTATAGTTTATTTTAAAATTTTATTATCACTATATTAACCGTGTAGTTTAAAAATACAAGAAGACATGGTAAGAGTTACACTATTTAACTAAGGGTTAATTCTAAATGATAAAGTAAATTTTGTGACATAAAAATGTCTAAAATATATTATTTGAGAGTATTTTGACCCATACTCATCATATACTCGAAATAAATCAATTTTTATCAATTATAAACTGATGATAAATTTATAATAAATTAATATTTCACGATTTTTCTAAATTTCCCCTCACATCCTTTATAAATGGGCACTTCTCATATTCTTTAATCCAAACATCCAAATCTCATTGGATTGGACATATTATTGTTATTTATTTTCCCAACATAACTCTAATCGTCCTAGAGTCCTTAATATGGAATAAATTCAACTTATGGAGATCTTTTGTACAAATCAATAGGAGATACCCGAAAAAGATGTAATCATTTTGTCAAACACTTTCAAAGTTATCTTATTCTTCTAATTCCACTTCTTATGTTTTTTTCAAAAATAAAATAATAAATACAGAATATATGATATTCTATGATGTTGTAATGATTATGTGAAAATCATATTCCTCCTTTTAATGATTCTATAGAAAACCATAACACCATACGTGTGTGTGTGTGTGTGTATAGGCCTTTCCATCACCACGCCAAGGTGTAAATTGTTTTTTCATGAAAACATTATTTATATGTGTATAAAGATGAATATAAATGATGTAAATAATAAATATGAAATGAAATTGTTTATTTCAAATTAATATTCAATCCAATTCCAGACCATTTAACCATTATGGAATTGATATCATCACTCGTGTGTACGTATGGCTTACCATCTCCACAAAGTGATGAGATTCATCTTCCACGGCCACCATCCATGAATTATTATAAAAATATATAATATTAATAAGTATGAAATATAAGAATTAATAATTCTACTACAACAATATATATATATCATTCAAAAAATTCCATTCAATATGTTTAGAAAACAGAAACTCTATTCATGCGTATTTACGACATGTTGTCTCCATGAACAATGTATTCCCTTTCATATATATTGATATTGTATATATTTATATTCTGAATATATATGATATATTAACCATTTTACACATTCTAGAAGTAATTAAATCAGGATCCATGTAATATTAATATGAATAACATGTCAAAACACGTGTGATAATGAAAGCGATTATTACCCAAATTGTTTCTTTAACATGGAAATTTAAAATAAACGGGTATTTTAAATACATAAATGAACCATATATAAAATCATAAATATAATTAAGACACTATTATAAGTTTATAATACATTTAATACCATTATACAGGAATTTCAGACATGTACAGAGAGTGTCAGACCTAAGGTAAGGTAATTCTATCTCACATTTAATTTTTGTGATATATAAGATAATTTCACCACCTAATTCTTGTTTGTGGTGTATGTGTTATCCCGATTATATTTCAAATCATGAATAAAATTTCTTCATGTTATTTAAGGATTCATTTAAAAATATCGGGCTTATTATTTAAATTTTTAAAGTGGTATGGGATTCTTTGAATATTTAATAATTAATCTTATATCTATTTCAGTATACTTGATATTATTTTACATAACTAGTACTTCCCGTGAAATCACATGGTTATATTTTTCAATGATTATTTTCAATAGGAGGTTACAATTTTTCAATTTTAATATATTTCATTAATATTGAGTACATTTAAATCAAAATATAGTAGTATATAATATTTGAATATAAGTGGAAAAAATATGGAGACCTCATCAATATAGAAGAAAAAATTAACGGTAAATTTAATGGTATTTTTTTGAGGTTGGATATTTTAATTAGATGAATTAACTACATTTTAAATAATAATAAAACAACATTAGTTTTTAGAGTGAAAGAAAAATTCATATAAAACTAAGATAGAAGTATCCTATTTTTCAATAAAAGTTATTGAATTGGTTGGACATCATAAATTTAGTTGAAAAAAATTAGGATAATTTATAAGGAAAAAAAATTGGTTTCATCATAAAGAGTTCAAACTCAAGAATGAAATATTCATTCAAATAGATAATTCAAATTATGATCATTATGAAAATTAATGATATATTTTAGGAAATACAACCCTAAAATCAAATAGTAAATAAAAACCATACAGAATAAATTATTGTATTTATAAAAGTTATATATTAATGTAAACACATTATATATATCACATAAAGAACATTCTGAGAACATAAAAAGCAGTATAATAAAATAAAATACAATATAAGTCAAGTCACATTTAATAAAAATAAAATAAACAGTTAATTAAAATGAATTAAAACGATCTATAACATTGAAATACAACACTACTCCCCTATTCTATTATAGTGTTTCAAAAAATAGTATTGTGAGCTCATCATGTCACTGTTTAAGCAAGATAGAGACAATTCATCCCAAAACCAGTGGTGTTCACTGATTTCTCGAATTTTACTTTAACTATAGTATAAATATTTGTGATAGTTTGATATAAATTGCATGGTCTTGAAACCAAAATATCTTTAAGAAAATACAGCTCCTATTGTATGTAGATTTTTATTTTTGACTATAATTTTAGTGTAATTTTTTATGACATTTAATAATTTTTGGAGAATTATATATCAAATTATTCTAGTAGTTTAGAGTAGTGATGGATTTTATCATGTCACATATTTGGTGTGTGTATTTATTTTACAAAATTATGTTTATTATATGAAATATGATTGTTGTAAATAATTGATCCTTGTAATTAATCAAGGGAATGAATAGAGAATTTATTTGGGGGGGGGGGGATAAGTCATTTTATAACTGAATATGATCACATTGCATTATCATTTTTACTATTACATGGTGATATTTAATTAATTTATATAATATGTTATATTTATATTTATATCTATTCAATTTAAAAAAACAATGACAATATTTTTAACCATGCCATATATTAAATTCTTCATCAAAATAAAAAATAATTTGATATTTCTACAAATAATTTTTTTTCCTCCATGCATGTATATCAGATCCGTCCATTCTATAGGACCATGAAAATTGATCAATATTTAAGACCATATCTATTATGGGATAAGAAATATTTAATTATGTCTGACATTTCATCAGATATATCCCACTAATCTACACCTTTGCATCTTTTTTTCAGCTCCATTGACATTTCCCCTCATATCTATATCCTATAATGGAGACAAATTTCCCTGAATCCCACACACATGTTCTGAAAGCACCACCTTGACAAGGCTTGGAAAATATTTTCAAAACACAGTACTCAGTACATGTTTACACTAAAAATAGCTATAATTAATGGCACATATACGTGTAGATCATATTTAAATACATATCCTGACATGAAACTATTGATGATGATAAAAACTAATGTATATATCACACATCAGGACATACTTTCTCGTCAAATTATCAATGACGAAACAAAATGAAAATAATTGTGCAGAAAACTATTGTAGGGGGAAAGAAACTAAGTAACCAAACACCATGTATATGAACACACACAACTAACCAACCCATCCAAACAACATAAGCCACTGTAAAAATATATGTACTAACAATTTCATTAAATGCTCTTATGATATCAAATTTATTTTAACCTTTTCATGATACTCAAATTCTCTGAACATACACTACTACTTTTATGATTGTTGGGAACATTGAATGTAAAGTGATTGCAAGTATAGTAACCTCGCGATGTTTGGTATGGAAAGAAATGTTTATATTTCATTGAATGTAACAATAATGATAGGAATATATTCACTTTTTTATTATGGTAATGTCATGTTTCAAAAATATCATTAAATAAAGATGTAAAATTAATATCATTTCAATAGATATTAAAACACATAACCAATTTAAAATTAGAGTTAGTTTTCTAGTAAATGAGAAAGGTAGATCAAGAAAGATAGAAAAAGATGCAAACCAAATTTAATGAATGTGTTTATTACTTCTCATTCCATTTACTCATAATTATTTTTATTTAACAAACATATACTCATGGGAAGAAAATGCATACCTTTAGATCTAATTACATGTGTAAAATATATGTGGAGACGGTTGAGAATTGAAATTTACTTTTTACTCTCAGAATGAAATCTCAAGGCAATGACTCATGGATCTGTATCAATTAGGTTGACCATAGGAATGTGGTTCCCAAAGAAGTAATTATTGATTCCATTACGAATCTCTAAAACATCATTAACCGGAACATTATCTATTGTTATCCAGTAAAACTTGTTAATTAATTAAACTTAAACATTTATATGGTAATATGGTTCAATGTAAACCATGAATTCATGACAACATCTATTTTATTGACACTAATGACATGGAAGACTATTTTTTCGTGACTAAGATATTAGTGCACATCAAAATCAACATAAATTAAAGAATCCATTATTTCATCAACAAACAGTACAAAGTTGTAGAGATAAATTTCTAAGAGAAGTGAAAAAAACTCAGGACAACACAAATATTTTTGGCATTTGTATCGAAGGAATATTTATCTATAAAGAGAATATAATTATAGTAGGAACCTATAAGAATGATACTTTCTTTAATGTTCTTTATTTCTATGTCTGCCAATTTAGATTCCTTAAATTTATTTTTCATGCTTCTCCATCTGCACTAAAAATTCAAATATATTGGCACATCATCTTGGAATAAATATTTTCATGCATGAAAACATACACACATATGTATGTATGTATAGAGAGTATATGGTGGGTTAGTGCGGGAGGATATTTTTTTCAAATAAGGATATTCTAATTTCTTGTAAAAATCAAGGAAGGAATCCTAAACGTCTCTTCAAAAACTATTTTTTTATTGTAATGTGACATAAATCCATTTAAATCCATTTAAATCCATATAGGCTTGAAGGTGATGCTAATAGACCAGAAGACTCTAGTGGATTCAGCAGCCTAAACAAATTTAAACATGTAGTTATCTTCAACCAATAATGAAAAGAAGACATTAAAAGGATAAGATCCATGGTCATGAATTCTAGAAGATACAAATAGATCCATAATAATATTCCCAACATAAACAACATAATTAAGTCCATCACATTGAGAGATAAAATGCTCAAACAGATAATCAGTTTTTAAAATTTAATAAGCTTACATATGATGTAGTGTAGGATTTCCTAGTACCAACATCAACTAAACAATTGCTTTTTCCAAGAAAAAATATGTTCTTTAATGTGAACCCATATCTGGAAATCAACATAATTCACACATAAAAAACCACAGAAAGGAAAAAAGTAGTAATCCTTCATTATACAACAAATAAATAAAAACATATAGTGCGTATTTACATATAAAATCAGTAGTCAAGTGAAGAAAGCTGCCACGATACCATCGCAATTGGGTACCAACTTCATCAGAACTAACACTTTCCCATAAAAAACTATTTTAATGCAAAACCATCTATTTAAATTAATAGAAGCAACACAACACAAACTATACAAATAAAATAATCTCAGTTAGTTTAAATTTGGGAAAAATGAATCATAGAATCTAGTATAATTGAACCAATTCCTAGTACTGTGATTATAGTATAGGCAATGTATTCTATAAAGAAAAATAATCCTTTGAATGTGCATGTTTTCTCTTTTAGGGTTGTATGCTATCATTTATAGTTGTTTAATATGATGAATCTAATGTAAACCCTGCTAATAATGAATGGTCAATAAATAATGTCTGAGCAGACTAAACATTTGTACATGGAGTATTTGAATATGGAAATATTCTATGATTGTATCATTACCTTCTGATAAACTATAAACAATCATAGATACAAAAAAGGGATAGGTATTGATGTATATTAAGATAACGTAACTGATATAGAGATGTTGGTCTGTAGGATGTCTAAAGAATGTATGGGTGATGGTAAGGTGGTTTACGAGGTGGTTGTCGGGCTCCATAATCAATGGTTGTCACTAAAGCTGGTAACGTAAGGGATTGTGGGTGGTGAAGAAAAGAGAAGATGAGTTAAAGTCTCCTACATGTTCCTATATTGATGCAAAACTAGTAGATACATGAAGTTATCCTAAAATATTGGTGTATGTATATTATCTGATATGATTTAAATTCATATGTTTTTAGTGCATAAAATACACTATATAGTGTATTAGATAGTTAGAAAAAATTACCTACTATAATATGTTAGATGAAAGGGAGGTTTATTCTAATATTTCAGGACAAAGTACATGCATTCATATTGTGTGTAACTACGAATAAAAAATTATGGACGGAATAGAGGTTAATTTGAAATGTTAGGAAAATATACCTCTTTCAGATATTCTGATATATAGGATATCTAAAGATGTTTTTAGTGTAAAAAAACAATATACAATGGATTCTAATATACTTGAATGTTTTTCTAATAGATCAAAAAACTCTAATGGATCGAGTGGGACAAATAATGTGAAGTATCAGGTTATCATCAACCAATAATGAAAATAAGACATTAAACAGACATGATTCCCAGTCATGAATTCAAAAAGCTAAGCATAGATCCATTCATGTTTTCTAGAAATGAACAATATGAAAAAATACATCACATTGATAGATGAAAATTTTTAAATAGATAATCACTCTAGGAAAATGAATAATCCTAGATATGATGGAGTGTAGGATTGTCCGGTACCAAATTCAACTGAACCATCACATTTTCCATGAAAAAACATTTTTTCGATGTGAACATGTATCATAAAATCAATAGAAATCACACATAAGAAACCATAGAAAGGAAAAAACACCAATAAACTATCATCAAACAACAAAATAATAAAACATAAAGTATGAATTTGCACATAAAAGAAGTAGTAAAGGGAAGATAGTTTTGACATTACCATAACAATTGGGTACCAACATCATCAATACTAACACTTTACCAAAGAAAAACATGTTCTTCGATGTAAAACCATCTCCTGAAATTAATAAAAGCAACATAGTGCATAACATAACATGAAAAAAATAACTTATATGTTTAGATTAGAGAAAATACATGTTTATGTGTACTCACTTGAATAGATCTTTTAGACCACTCAAACTCGTCCCATTTAGATGATTGATTATCATAATGAAACAAAAATATAGTAATGTTTTATGAGAACTACATGAAATGTGTCTTCAATTAGACATACAATATGTGTAGAAAAAATTTAAAAAATGGAATTGGTAATAGAACTAAACTTTTAAATTATTGGATCAACATTATAAACATAAGGCAAAGCTCTATTTTCTGCATCAAAATATTGAACTCTTTTGTCTTTATCTCAAATATATATATAATCATATGTAGAAATGATATGAGGATGCAGAAACCTCTTGGAATACCACCTAACATGGTTCAAAAAATTAATATAAAACAAACACAATATGGAAAACATTCTTATATATTGTTATTTAAAAAATTAAAATATTAAATGTTACATACCATTTAATTTGTTTATGTGAACTCATATGAATATCCATTTGAGAACACTCAAAATCAACCCATTTAGAGGTTTGATTATCATAATCTAGAATCAAGGATTTATGTTTTGGAATAGGTAATTAATCTCACACCTGAAGTTCGAATATATATGCATGAAGCGAGCCAAGAAGATATGATCACAAACCTAAAACTAAGCACCCAATAAGTTTTTTATTTTTAAACATAACATGAAAAATCCAAAAACTAAATTTTATATTGAACTAAAATGTGAAATGTTATGAGAATTGCAGAATCAAAGATTTGGGTTTTTGAATAGGTAATTAATCTCATAATTGAACTACGAAGCTGATAATGGAGGGAATAGGAGATGTGACGCATTATTCGAGGTAGAGAGTTGAGATGATATAATCATAGAACTAATATTGAAAGAATATGTGGGATGGAATAGGGGTTTTGATCCATAGTTGGTGGTGGTGAGATGATAATAAATGACAGAATACTTGAGGTTCTAAGCTGATGTGGAATAGAAGAGGGGTTTTGATGAATGGAGAAATCCATAAATATCACTGTATTACTAATAGGGAAAAAATAATATATAAATCAATATACAATACCCTGAAAAGAACCACATAAAAAATATTTTGAAAATAATGTTATGTTTTTTTGTTAAACAAAAAAAGACAAACTCAATCCATCCTTCGTCCTTCATAATCAGTTTCTTCTAAAAAAATCAACACTTCAAAACATATGGTTCCCAATATAATTCGTATGTATATTAATTAAATCCATAAAAATAAAAATATAGATGTAGGAATGATTTATGTGGACCACATTTAAAATAATTAAATGCACTAAGATCACATGAAACATGTGTATTTAGGATGCCTTCCCCAAGTACCATGAGTTTTCATGGATGAAATGTTTAGTAGAACGCTGAAAAAAGCATGCAAAACCATTATATTCTATGATGGTTATGAGCCGGAGTCTTATTTGTGTAAAAAAATAATCCATATATAAAACATGAAATCCATACAAAAGCTGCTTGATGTTAATTGCCTAATTCAAACTAAAAAATGATAAAATTCATCAATAATGTGATGGTATGTGCAATGGGTGAAGTGAGTATGTACTTAACCGATCATGTATGCTTATAGCAGTAAAACATTCATATAAGATTGATGAATTTCCATATAATTCTTGAATAATTTTACAAATTTTCTATACATAAGTTTACAAAAACTGGAAGATGATTGAAATGAACTACAATTCATAGTCTCTACTACAGAATAAAAAGAGGCAGAGGATCTGGACACAAAGTAGAATGAGGAGTAGATGGAGAAGCTGATGACACTGAGGGTTGTTGTAGAGGTTGATGGGGATGAAGGCAGAGGCGGGAACCTAGGTGTAGAGGAAGGAACAGTGAGTAGTTGTGGATGGAGGAGAAGACCTAGTCAAAGATGAAGTAAAAATCAGAGGTGAGGGGAGGAAATGATTTTCAACGGTAATTCTAGGATGGAGGAATTGCAGCTGAAGAAGAGAATCAGGAACATAAGGAGATGGAGAATCCGAGAGATGGGTAGAAGGTGGAGATGAAGATGAGGTTCTAGGAGTGTGAAGGATAGGTAACCCAAGGCAGGTGATTGGGTGATGGGGTGTTGAAGGCAGTACCTAGGAACCGAGATCGGGGAAGCCAGGGAAGCCACAAAGCATTAGAGCTAAAACCATAGAAAGAGGAATGAAATGTCAAGGGAGGGTGGTGTGGAGAATGTCGAGTGGTTTAGGTAATCTTCACAAAGGGATGTCTTTGAGAGACATGGAAGGCTATGGGGGTGACATGTCATCTTGAGGAAATACAGTTATTATATATATGTATATTATTTATATTGATATAAAGGGATTATCAAAGACATTTTATATCTATTTTTATGTTCATTAAATATTTTTTTAAAAATGATTCATTTAAAGGTTTTATGTATTGGTGAATTTCAGAATCTCTTTATTATTTCAGTTTCATTATACAAAAGTATTTATTGGGGATCATTTACAATCAATGTACATATTTCATAAAAATGTATTTCAAAATATTATCAAAAATAGTTTAAAGTCATTTTAACCGTGATTTACATTTTATAAAAGGGTTTTAAAGGAATATTTCTATCATTTTCTAAATGAGGTATTTTATTACCCTTTTAAAAATTAAGGAAATATTGTTTTTTAACTTATATAGTGTGAGTGACGATTTTATGTCATTATGATGGAATAATTCATTGAAAATTCCCTTAAAATAATTATAAGGTTATTTTCGAAATAAATTATTTCTTTTATAATTGCACAACATTTAGATGATTTAAATGTAAAAATGGATATTTCTCCCATTGAGATTTTAATGATTTTATGTTCATCTATATCAACATCCTTTGTGGAATTTTATTCTTAATTGAAGTTGATTTATTATTATACAATCTCTAATATTGTAAGGAAGGGTTTATTATATGTTTGATTTTGAATGTGAAATATTAATACCTTTTAGGGTTTATGGTTCATATATTATCAATTCATATCCTAGTTTTATTATAAATGTTTATGTTATGTTTTAACTCTTTCATTAGAGGAATGCATTGTAATTTGTAAGCGTTGATCGGGGCTCACTATAGACCATAGATCTATCGGTAGGTGTCATGAGACATTTATGTTTGTGTTTTGGATAATGTCTTACCCAATTATGTATGGTCTCTTGGTTGATCATTAACAACTTTTTTAATATGTCCTTTATAATTCATTCCCCCGTTATGAGTTTAGTTATTGATATTGCATGTGATTATTCGACTAGTAGAATATCCATGTTAATGTTTAAATGGAATTATTTGGTTTATTATTTTCTTAATATGCTAAATATTATGTTTAAGAGTCTTTTGTTTCAATTTTTATAACTTACCTCAAAAGTGTATGGTTATTCATGATAGATTATACTATATTGTTTATTCATACTGAGCAACTAAGATCACCCATTTCGTATGTTTTATTTACACAGGATTCTATGAAGTGTAGTATGACTGATATGAACGGTTAAGAATGGATAATAATGGTGTAGTCAAATAATTATCCATGTTTCATTCTATTCGTTGAATTTTAATGTAATTTTCATGTATATAATCTATTTTCTATGATTGATAAACTGATCGGTCCATTGGGATTTGATTCTTTGTAATCATGCCAATGTATTAAAATTATGCATTGGCTCGAGGAATATTGGTATAGAGAGTTACAGTTTTTATCAAAGGATGTTTACCAAAAACCATGGAAACTAGATTTAGAGAACCAATATTAGGGATCATGACCCTATGATATACTTTGAAGATATGTTTACAGGAACATCCTAAAATTTTCGTAATGTAAAGATTATATGGGTACTCATAGAAAATATATCCATATCTGGATACAATAAGTGGTCGTAGTTATAGAACAGTTGGACCTAGGAGTAATAACACTGAAAATGTGTTCTCGTATTGACTATAGGTTACCTGGTACATGAAATTGGTCCACACTGCACACCTAGTTTGAAACTCCTGAGGTACATGCTTATGATAATTCAAATTTTCAATAAAAACTATTATGAAGGATTTTTTAGTAAATATCTACCCAAAGAAACCATTTTTATGAGTGTCAGTCTTGATACATGTAATTTTTTTAATTAATTCATAGAATTTTTCTATATTTTTGGATTATATGTTATGATATTATGTAACCTAGTGTATTCCATCATTTAGAAATGGCACCCAATAGAAGGAATGGGAACTCTACTAATACACATGATCCAAAGAGTAAGAAGGATCATATCTTTCATAGTATTAATACCACATTTAGTTTCATGTATTAATAATAAGTAATTAATTCTTCATGTCCAATGGATATTAAGGGAAGAGAGAGGAGAAGAGGATGGAAGAGAAAAATAAGAATAAACAGAAGAAGGTAAAGAAGGATTTTCCCACATGTGATAATTGTGTAAATTCTCACCCCAGTAAATTCTTGAAAGGAGTGGATGTTTGTTATAGGTGAGGGTAAAAAAGACACATATTTTTTTATTTAAACGGTAGGAAAAATGTTTCCAGTGTAAAATGTTTAATCTTCATGCAAATGGGACATTATGTGAATCAATGTCCCAATCTTCAGAGTTTACCATAGATGATGCTTTTTGATAAAAATAAATTTATGATACTATTGAAGATTAAGAATAATGAATAATGTGCTCTTGTTATTATTTAATAATAATGACATTTGAGTATGGTATCAATGATGTACTGGTATATATATTATAAAAATAAATAAGAAATTTATTATAGTATTGTTTCGTTAATTATTTTAGATTAAATGGTTCCAAGTAATGTGACACAATTGGAAATTAATATTTTTCGAAAATAGATGGTTGTGGGAGTTATATCCCTTACTATTTTTGATTTAATGATGTTGGAATAAATATATGATTGATTTCGATAAATTATATTGGATATTATTTACTACCTTGGATCTAATAAATGGTCTATTCATTCCATCATTGTTGGATTTTGCATCATTTTTTATTTTAGGAGTATATCTAGTATTTTAAGATTTACATAAAGAATAATGAAGCACATACATATTAAAATAGGGTTTAATGGTAATTCAGGACATTACCATGTTTTTTTGAAAATTCATGATAAGGTATTCACATGATTATTATGTTGATAAAATAGCCACACTATGTTATGTGACCTCCCTTATAAATTATTGGATAATGAGTGGGGATAGAAGTATTTTGGATAAATATAATGATTAGAATGGATTTTTTTGGACATTAGATAATATTTTTAAGCATAAAACATTTCATAAGATTATTTTTTTGATGTTATAAAAATGTAGTTTTAAGAAAAGGAAAATATAACGGTTGAGTGAAATCTAATCGCGTCGGAGAAGGTTGTGGAAATCAAACCCACAAATGAAGTGTAACAAGGCTTTACCACCTACCACTAGCTTGCAAGATTTTCTAGTTTGTAAATAGATGGTTTTTTATTCAAATGGAATTGACAGATGAAGTATAAATTCATTATTAGAATCTTATATGATGAAGATAAATAGAATATGTTTTCAATGTTATTATCTATTGGAGAGAAAGTTAATTTTATTGCAGAAATTAGTTAATATATGGAACTCCACTTGTCAAGTAAGTATGCTTCCTTTTGTTCTAATTATATGACGTATATTAATCTGGAATCTCTGTGAGAAATATCATAAAAAATCCTAGTACTTCCTTTTGAGAAGAAACAAATGGTCCCTTTGATCATCACATATTTATTGATTTTTTATTGTTATATTTCCCCAAATAATATTCTCCATCACTCCCCATATTAACATGATGGTTAATTTTAATTTCATGTCCTTGTTTTCCTAAATGGAACCCTAGAATGTGTTATATCTATTGACCTCTATACTTCCATTTCATTATATTCAAATGGTTGTCTCATTAACTCATTTTTCAATGTCAGATTTAAATATAGATATTTTCAATAGCCCATCCCATAGAATTTTTTTATGAGTTTAAATTGGGAGGGAAAAGTTTATTGAATTATGGGAGAATATAGAACCACAATATTTCATTATATGTTATCTTACATATATTGTGTTTCATGCAACACTGGATTTTCCATTAAATATAGTAATTTAAATAGAAATAAATAATTTTGAAATTTTATATATAAATCCTTCACATTAATAAAACATATTTTAATTAAATGTATATATTTCTGTAAGATAGTTATATGTTTAGAAATATTATTTTCTTAAAAGAACTACATTTTTGTCCTCTTGAAAACAATATGAAAATTAATTTTAGACACACATATAAATTTAATTTGGAAAAAAAGAGTACATTTTTAAATTTGGAATATTAATATTAGTATATGGTGATTTTTTGAAATTTTTTGACATCATTCAATTTTTAATGAATAGTAAAAAACACTACATTGCTGTTTAAAAACAATCTTTTTTATTTTGATAAATATTTTATATTAAATTAATTTTAATGTCGCAATAGATAAATAATACATATATTAATCTAATTTAGTTCATTGGAATCATTTTTATAACAGAATTATATATAAAAATTCATTTAACTTGTTAACATCTTTTTACCCACATTTGCATATTAGTATTAAATGTAATTTTACCACATCTATGAATTTAATTGCTAAATTATTGAATATATGGTTGTAATTAGTATAAAATTTTTGGTTCAATAGGATCAAAAATATTTTTTGTGAAAAATAAGTTTTGAGTTTTATTTACAACGGTTAAAGGTAAATTGGGCAATTGAAGGTTAAAATAATATTATTGTAATATAAAATTACCTAATAGGTGTCCAAATTTCACTAGATAAGTTTTTCTCAACCAAAATAAATCTGAGGTAAAAAAATTTGATCCTTTTTAAGCCACCTGTGTTATATTAATACATTTTTTAATTTTATTTAAAGAAGTGTTAAAACTGTTATTTTCAAATATTAATAAACAAATTAATTTTTAATGTAAGACAATATATATAATATATATTAGACTATAAAAAATCATTGTAAAGATAAAAAATTTAACTATATAATGATAATTTATATATAAATTTTATACCTTATATAATTAAATTTAATTAAGACACATTGATGATGGAGAAATTGATTTTTTTATGATAGAATCAAATAAATGATATTAATAATATTAAAATAAATATAATTTAACATAAATAATGAAATAAAGTAATTTTATAGAAAAAATAGAGAATTCAGTGACATTTTTAACATATTTGTTCGATGATATCATGTTATTTTTATATTTTTAAAGATTCAACTATTGAATAGTAACAAAATTGAAATAAAAGATATTTTAAAATAAATACTATTTTATTAAATGATATAAAATTCATAATAATATAAGGTTCAAAAAAATATATTTTATAGTGATAAAATGTTCATAAATTATTCACTTTAGTTTTTTTTGTAATTTAATAGTATCTATGTTTACCATGTAGTGCAAAAATATAAGAAGAAATGGTATGAGATAAACTGTTTAACTAAGCATTTATTCTAAAAGATAACGTTAATTTTATGACATAAATATATATCAAATATATTAAATGAGACTATTTAGACTTATAATAATATTATACTAGAAATTAATTTTTTGAGCTATTAGAAACTGAAATTCAATTTATAATTAATTAATATTTCAAGATTTTCCTCTTGTGCCCCTCACCTCCCTTATAAAAGGGAACTTCTCCTTCTCTTTAATTCACACCTCAAAATCTCTTTGGCTCAGCCAATCCCCTATCATTTACTCCCCCAAATTCTATAAAATCATCCTAAATGCATTAATTTTGGGCATAAATCCATCTTAATGAGTCCTTTTGTGCAAATCAAAAATATATACCAGAAAAAGAGGTAATCATTTTATCAAACTCATTCAATGTCCTTTTCATCTTAATCTTCCACTTATTATGATGATTAAAAAATAAAATAATAACTCAAGAATTTAATATATTTTGGTATATTATTATGATTATGGAAATCCATATTCATGTTTTTACCCATCCTACGAAAAACAAGAACACCATGCATGCGTACGAACAACTTAATATCTCCACACCGTGGTGTAAATGATTTTTCATGTACACATAATTTATATGGATATAATTATTAATATAAACTATTCAAATAATAAATATGACATGATATTGTTTTTTAGAATATATATGCCATCCAATTTCATACCATTTAACAATTAATAAAATTATACTATCAATCGTCCATTTGTACAGCTTACTCTCTCCAAGACGTGATGAAATTCATCTTCCACGTTCACCATCCAAGAATGATTATAAAAATATATGTTATAAATAAATATAAAATATATAAAATTTTAATGCTATTATATATATATATATATATATCCTCCACTTACTTCTATTCAATATGATAAGAAAACAAAAACTACATTCATGAATACATACGACCTACCGTCTTCATAAATAGTGAATTACATTACATATATATCTATTTTATATATTTTTATTATGAATATATATTATATATAAACCATGTTACACATTTTGGATGAAATTAAATAATTATCTAATTAATATGATCAAGAATAACAAGTCATAACACATTTGTTAATCAAAATAATTATTACCCTAAATGTTTCTTTAACTTGACAATTATTATTAAAAATTTAATATAATGTCATAAATGAATCATATATGATATCATCAATATTATTATAATTCTGTTTTACGTTCATAATCTATTTAAAACCATTATATGTGAGTTTCATACACGTATTGAGAGTGTCAAAACTAAGGTAATGGAATTCTGTCTCACTTTTAATTTTTGTGAGGTATAGGCCAATTTCAAAACATAATTCCATTGTGTGGTGTATGTACTACCCATATTATATTTCATATCATGGAAACATTTTCATAGTTGTATTTAAATATTCATTTGAAGATACCAGGATTATGATGAAATTGTTAAAATATTTATTGGATGCTTTGAATGTCTGAAGAATTAATCCATTCTCGATTTCAATATTCCTGATATTATTTTACATAATTATTTATATAGATATAAAAGGATTATAAAGGAAATTTTATTTTTATTTTTATGTTCATTAAAATGTTTTTAGAAAGGAATATTTTAATGTTTTTATGTAATGGTTAATTTTTCAATTTCATTTTTATTTGATGTTGTTTATACATAAGTATCTATTGGGAAACATTTATCGCCAATGTCCATGTTTCATAATAATGCATTTAAAAATATTATCAACATTTGTATAATTTCATTTTCACCCATGATTGAAATTTTATAAAATATTTTTAAAGGAATATTTTTGTCATTTTACAAAAAAATTAATTTATTAAATTTTCATCAACTTAAGGAAATAAGGTTTTTTAAGTTATACGGTGCGAGCGACTATTTTCTACCATTATAACACCTTAGATTTTGAATCTTCCCTTACAAGAATGAAATGATATTTCCAACAGAAATGTTTTATTTTACAATTTAACAAATTATATATGATTTCAATGTAAAAATGAATATTTTTCTCAAATATTTTTTAATGATTTTATGTTTATCTATGTCAATAACTTTATGGAATTTTGTGCTTAATAGGGGTTGATTTATTTTAACACAATCTTCCCTCATGTATTTAAGGGTTTATGACATCTTTGACTGTGGATGTAATATGTTTATACCATTCATGGTTTATAGTTAACTTATTATCATTTGATATACTAGTTTTATTATTAATATTTATGTTATGTTTTACACATTTCATAAGAGGAATGAATTGGACTTTATAAGTGTTTGGTGGGGCCTACTATAACCCATCAATAAATCAGTAGTCTTCATGAATTATTTTGTGTTTCATAAAATTTATAACCCAATTATGTATGGTTTTGTGGTCGAAGCCATAACGGTATGTTTAAGATGTCACACATTATACATTACCTCATTATGATATTAGTTATCGATATTTCACGTTATTATTAAACTACTAGAATGTCCATGTGAATGTTTAAATAGAATTATTCAATATTTCCATAATATGCTAAATATTATATTTAAAATTATTTTGTTTTACCTTTTATACATTTTATAAAATGTTTATGGTTATTCATAATACCTTTTGTTATATTGTTTATCCTTACAGAGCATACGAGCTCCCCTATTTATTATGTTTTATTTTCCCAAGATGCCACGAAGTGTGTTATAATTAATAAACATGGTAAAGATAATGTAATAATGCTGTTATAATTGAATTATTCATGTTTTATTTAATTCATTGAATAAAAATGTAAATTCCATCTATGTAATCTATTTTCCATGACTACTAACCTGATCAATCCTTTGGGATTTGATTCCTTCCTATCATGTCAATGTATTAAAATAATTCACCGGATCTTGGAATACGGGGTTGGGGAATTAATAGAGTAGTGTTGTAGTAGTTATATCCTAAAGATAGTGCATTAAGTTGGCTATGATGTGACATCTGGTTTGGTAATACTATAGAAATGTGGTTAATGGGGTCTTCATTTTGGTTAAGAGTCTAATGAAAATAGTATAGTTGTGGGGTTAAACTTCCCATATCATTAAGACTCTAATAACCTCTTTTTTTACAAATATTTCTTATAAATATTTATGGGGAAATTATTGTATTCATCATATAGTCTTGATTTTTGAATTTCCATGTTCTTATATTTTCATCTCATCCCAATATGCTCAATTCATAGAGGGTTTACCCTATTTAACGAAGGATTTTATTATATGATAGATTTCTCATTTTAAGGTAAAGGGTTATGAATATATCATGCCTATATATTGGACTTTATCTACTATTTATTAAGTGATGATGCATTTTTTTCTATGATTTTTTTTGTGATATTTCATTAATGCATGATTTGATATAGTTTCTCCCCCCTTTATTCCTAGTATAGATATTTCTTCTAGAGAAAATGGTATTTTTAACAGAGTAGGTTAAGACTACATGTATATTGATAATGTTTTGTATAGAATCCTATAATTAACATACAGTAATATTATATCAATTTTTTTTAATATTCATTACATTTCAAAAATACACACATGGGGACTATAATAGTAAGAGCCTTTTGAAACTTTGAATCATAATATTCAAACATGGTGAAAGATATTCAATGTATCCTTGAAAGATCTCTCCTTTAATACACCAGTGTAAATATATTCTTGATAACCAGGGGAAAGGAAATAAATTAAAGGGCTAGATAAAATGCATAGTAAGGGAAAATTAAGTAGATATGTAATAACTACATGAAAATAAAGGTACGACAACATGATCTGAACATTTTAAGTCCAGATCATTCATATAATAGATCATAATCATGAATCATGGATTAAATATTAGAAGTTAATAAGACATGAATGATTATGGACTATAATAACATGATCTATGAGCTCATAACATTGGCATAAGATAGGGAATTTTTGGTATACATATATTAATATATAATCATATGTCAACACTACCCACTAAGATGTCTATAGAAGGTTAGTCTTGGGATAACCATACATGTTCCTTCATTGGTAATGGTTTGACCACTCGGTGACCCACATTTTTATTCTTGGTATGACCACCATTGTACTCGTATCTTTAGGATTTGTATGAACACACATATACCCTCCTTTTTGAATTGGGCTAAATCTCCATGTACCCTCATCATTGGGTTTCTGATAAACACTTATTTACCCTCTAGAGATCATATATCAATTATCATTACTCAATGCATTAAAGCACTATTTGGGCACACTAATCATGAAATTTTCAATCGGCTCAACAAGTATTATCGGTGACACCCCATCAGAGAATCAGTAACGAGATTACACATTGTTATCTTAGTAAACCCATCATCGAAGCTATTAAATATTAACCTAGTTCTATATAGTCTTTCCCATCATATACTCTATAACGGGATTTCCTGGAATTATCTTGGCTTCCCCATTTTATAAGTAATTTCCCAGAACTACAACATGACTAATGTACACAGAGAATTCAACAATCATAAAAAACAACCATTATTACTGTTATAACATGAAGAAATCATGTAAAACAAAAGGTATCAATGTAATTATCTTTTAAAGGTGAATTACTTGTGGAAAATAAATGTGTTCCTTAACAATATCTTTGAAACATGATTAACCAATGTAAAAAAATTGAGTTTCCATAAACACAGTGCCAAAAAAACATAAAACATTCAGAGAAATAATATGAATGGTATCATTGGATCATATCCCACATAAGGCATATGTAAAACTAATGTATCTAATCTTAGAAGGATTATAATTTTTAAAGGATCATTTAAAACATTTCTTGATGAAAATATACTTACCTCATTTTAAAAATGTTTAACATAAAACAGTTTGAAAACCTCTTAAATTGAAAATAACCTTGAAAACATATAAAGGAAGCATTAAAATTCATAGATAATTTTAAAAATTAATTTAAATGAAAATTAGTATAAAATAACATTTAATTTCACTTTTTAAAACGTTTTAAGAAATCCCTATTTTTGAGGAAAACATACATCCTACCGAAGATAGAAATTATGTCGGGTTTTACTAAAAAATAATTTTTATTTATATTAAGTACCAAATAGGGAAAAGACGGTACAATTACCTGAATAAATAATGAATTGAAAATGGATAATAAAATTAATTACAGTTCTTGAGAGGTATATTATGGGATTTAAAGATTAGATACTTGATCATAAACAATCTTGATAAACTATGAGATTCTAAAATAAAACTTTTACAACTTTGTAACGTTGAATACTTTGTACCATAAATGAATAACATAAAATAAAAATTGAAATATAATGAGGTTGAATAAATTATTTATATTACATATCAAAGGTGACATATATACATGTCCTGAAGGAATATAGTTGTATGATATAACATGTGTCTCAATGAAGGAAAATTGAGACAAAATTCTCTTATCAATTTGGTAACATTTGAACTGTAAACCCCATGAAAGAGAGGTACTCAAATGGTTATTTAAATATCAATAATGTTATGTATAATCCTCAAAAAATAAATTCTTTGGAATGATATACAACACAAAAAATGAATATGTGGGGATTATTATATGTGTCTCACGGAAGTAACATGTGATGTGGAAATCCCTTACATTAAGAAATTACTCTCATCATACTTATTCAAACATATTGTATAATAAATATAAGTTTATTATAAATCTATCATAGAACCATATTCATAAATATAATACCATTCATTATTTACTTATGAATTTATTTTTTCCTTTTATTAACAATTCGATGTTAATGTTATGGTTAAGGTAATAAGTGATACGTTTTTCATTCATGTTTAGAGTTATTATTCTTCTTCCACATACTTAGATCATGATTTCTTCTTATCTAGAATGATAAACCCAATATAAATATCATATATATTTTATATATATATATATATATTAATCTATGAAATTTAGTGATATGAAATGAAATACATTATTTATGGAGATGGTGGGTCATACATACGTATAGACACGGTTTCTATTTTCATGTTGCATTGAAATAAAGAAATGTAAATGCTATATATTATCATAAAGGTATAATTCTCACATTATATATATATATCAAATTTGTCTATTAATCCCATCGTTAATATATTACATGTAATGTGTGAATAAATCACATTTCTTTTTGAGGTAGTAGTCCTCTGTAAACACGAACAATGTTATCCTATTCCAAAAAAATTGAAAGCACAAAGGTATGTGTTATATAATAATTAAGAAACCATAATAAATCTTATTTATCATATATATGATATAAAAATAATATGTCCATCATTATATCCAATCTTTAAATGTGGTAATGGAAAAATGAATGACATCGGTTCACGATCAGGAAGTCCACCATACATACGAACTATGATTTTGTAACCAATTTGATGGAGGTGTGTGTTTCTGTGTCATGAAACAGCCCAGGTACCATGGTAACCCAATAAAGGATCCAAACATGACATATCCTGAAGGGTTTTCTTGATCCCCATGGGTTGGAGACTATCACCTGGCATCACACAACATGAAAGTGGGAGCGATTTTGCTAACAACAATGCAGAAGAAAATAAACAGGACCCTTTTCATAACCAAAGATACTTCATTGGGAGTAATGTACAAAAATACAAAGATATATAAAATACAATGTACTAAAATGGGAAAAAAATCCATAGGTCTTTAAGGAAACAACTCACCAATACCAAAGCTAAATAGTTGAATCCCCCTCCAAGAGATCCTTTCCCATTTCACGAACATAAATGAAGAAAGTCTACAGACACTGAAAGGCAAATGTAGGGTGTAATTCAAAGCCCAATAGGATACCACCAAATATTCCATAACTGATGAAAAATATAGATTAACCAATTAAAAATATTCACTTTTCAAATAAATAGTCTGTAAATCCAAAATCATATTTAGACAAAACATGCTATACATTTTTAAATGATGGAAATAAATATTTTAAGTGATGATTTTACAAATGATTGAATATTTCTAAAACAATGGATAACATAAAACATTTTTTTAAAACAGTTTATATAAATTCAGCAGGAATGTTAGTAGTTCAAATAGACAATGGAATACATTTATATATCAAATATAAATAAACTGTTGAGCAACATGGTCATCAGCCAAAATAAATGATAGTATTAACCATTTATAGAATTATAAATTCTCTATGTCAAATCAGAAAAATGTGTATACACACATCACCATCAAACTGGAAAAATGAGGCTCTTCACCAACCCATTGGGGATGTGAGTCACCAAAAGTATGTTTTAGAACATTTTTGTAGCATAGAGTGTATCCAAATAAATCACTAACTACCTAAGTCATTCATGCGCTCTTATATGATGGGAGAAAAACTTTAAGACTACATAAAATATGATCAATCTCATTTTTCTGTTTCAAATGTTCCAACTTATTTCCATATAAAACCTAATAGGTTTTATTAAAAAACTTTCCTTTTTCACAAAATAAACCAATGGGTTTCTATCATATAATTTTATGAAATTTTCACCAGTTTGAAATCCATTAAAAACCAATTCCATCATTTCCCAATCTATTTCCACAATTCAATTCAACAGTTTAATTGAAACCATTTCCATAAAATCCAGAATTTAAATCAATTTATTTCTACAAACAAGCCCAATTCAATGGAATTGGTGTTTTTTCTAAATACTCATTCCAAAACAATTTCAAATATCTCGATTCACTAGAATTGGGATTTTATTAATTTAATTAAAAGAATATTTGAGCAATTGTATGTAAATCAACAATTTAAATAAATCAAGAAATATTAAGATAATCACTTTGAATAATCTAAACAAACCCACCTACCTCAGGGCCGCTAATGTTAGCAGCAATGATAAACCACTACATATAGTTCAATAAACATCCTCACAAAAATATTATTGTAAGCATAAACACATTAATGGTTGATATTCTTCACGTTTTACTAGAACTAAGACATCTATTTTATTTCACAAGTAATAAAACTATTACATGTGATTACATTTTCTATCTTCTGTATTATCTATAGATTATCATTTTATGTTAATTCATGCAATTGAAAGAAATATCAATAATTATAATTATTAACCTCATTTGATAATTATATACCTCTATTTTATTTCTCAAGGAAATAAAATATTACATGCGATTACATTTCATTTTAACTAGATTATATTTCGAAAAAAAATTATTGATTTAATTATCATCTAATAAAACTTTTCATTTATCTCGTGATAATTTCTTCAACAACTAAACATTGATAATTTCTTGAAATTACCCTTTGATGATATTAATAATTATCATTTGTTAGTCCATGTAATTATTGGATGATAATATTGATAAACTACCTTATAGTCTAATTATCGTAAACATTGTTTTTGATTATTTATCCATTTATATTTTACTTCAATATTATTTTTGATAAATATATGATTATAATTATAATTTAAATTCAAACACTTTTCTTTCCATAATTAGCAATGAAGAATTAAGAAAATTAAAAAAAATATTACTTAAGAATAATGAAACATTGGATGTTATGGAGGTTTGGCCGCTGAAAGTCTTGTTGTGACAAGAAGAACAATGATCTAACATTCTTGGTCACATGTAATAGGATCAGAGATCACAGAGACTTGTGATTACTAAATAATCTGAAATTAATTATGCATTTCCTAATTTAAAACAAACCTCTTACGGTAAGATATGAACAGGTGATTCAATATACATTTTAAATGCATGATTAAATACAAAATTGAATGAGGATTCATTAATTCACACGTTTATGATGTTTTCTCAATTAATCTAGTGAAATGTTTCAAAAATAGAGTTTCTAAAATCTTGAGGCATCAAAAAACTGGGGGTTACGGTTTTATAGAAGATGATTGAGTAGTATATTACATTATTTAATAATTAAATTAATTTAATATAATTAATTAACTTATAGTAATTATTAAAAACTTCTATTAATCAGATATGTGACCAAACATTTGTTTCTAATGAATGTTATACCCTACATTGGGTAAATACCTCATTCTGGACTCAATTGTTGTCTTAGATTGCTTATATGACACACCGATTGAGAGATATTAATTATTTATTAATATAAAATAGGAATAATTAATTAATTTAAATAATAAGTGTTATTTTTGTGGGTGAGGCATCCAAACTCCTAACGCTTATAGATATTATACTCTATAAAGGGTAAATCCTTTATTCTAGATGCATTGGCGGTCTCAGATTTCCCATACGACGCACTGTTTGAGATATTTTAATTTATATATAATAAATAATATATTTAATAATTTTTAATAACATTATATTATGAGATTCCATCCAAATGTATTGACTCTATGAATTTTATACCCCTACTAGGGTAAACACCGTATTTTAGACATAACAGAGGTCTCAGATATCTCAAACAATGCATCATTTTAAATTTATTTAAATATTTTGAATAAAATGTATATGCATAAAATTTTCAATATAATATTTTTATTTTTTCCTCCACAATGCTTCACAGAGCATTGAGACACATACATAATTAGTGTTTAACTCATAAAATAATTAATTGAATATTCTAGAGTATTAATTTGGTGTTTCAAAATTCCACAACGTGTTTAAAAAAAATGAAACTTTTCATTAATAAACCATTATCACAATTATTACATTAATAATTTAAGACAAGAGAGTTTATAAATATATGAAACGTAATGGGATGTAACAATCTCCCCACCATAAGAACTTTCTATCCCCATATAGCCTACGAATAAGCCTCCATGTAAAAAATATGAGGACACTGCCCTATAAATAGTGTCTCCCTATCCCACGTCTCATGAGAAAAAGAACCATTCTACCATAGAACAAAGACCATATGTATCATCCTCTTATAAAGTATCTCGGTCTTAGAATCAACCACTCTAACTGTCCATTAACCCACAGATAAAACATGATCCACTTAACAATCATAGCAACTAAGAACATGATATCGGTGAGATAAATGCTTTCAAATCTGAGATACATGAAACACATTATGTATTGTTTCCAGATACAGTGGTAGTGATAAATGTTAAATAACTCTCCCCACCAAATCAACAATCTCCAATGATCCCACAAAACAACGAGCAGGCTTCCCATGCATCTCAAGTTGTTGATGCCCCAACTAGTGTGAAACCTTTAATAATTCATGGTCACAAAAATTGATGCTTCAAGTTACATAATTTCTTAGTGCTTCCTGAGGGCACAACCCATTAGAAATTATTGAAATGCCCCATTATAGTCTTCCTTGTCACTAACGGTGCATCATAATGGTTACAATAACACAAAACATCCTCCTTGAAGAACAACCATTGGGCATCAGTCTCCCCACCATAATGTGATTCTCTAATGCTTACAGAATTTATCAAGAACCTTCTATTCCTATAGAATCATCTTTAGAAGAAAAGATGTTATCTAACCATCATCTTTTATTGTATAGAGAAGAGGTACTTCCCATGGTGACGCACTTGGGTGAATAAAGGCTTCTCAAAAATATCATCCAATAGGGACAATAGTTCATTAGTTAATTTGGATCCATTTGGTAAAAGGTAAAAGGAAATAGTTGAGTATTAGGCATCAAGTAAAAAAGAAAACCAAACCTCCCTTACCAATAAAATGCCACTAAATTCGGAAGGAAACACATTGGGAAACTCAAAAATGACTAGAGGGAGATCACACATTGAATCTCACTCTAGATCAAAAGTAAACACTAATACCACTTTATCCAACTCTATACATGAAGGTTTAATTCTGTTCGACCATGGGTTAATTTCATCTTGAAGTTAATGATGCACACCACTGGGTGTAACAATGTAGACCCATCGAAGAAAATAATCAATTCAGGCTTTATTGGTAATGAGAAAATCTATCAAGAATATGACATTAAAGGGATTCAATTAGAGCACCAAAAAATTCCAACAAAATTTAAAATCTGATAGAGAGAGGACACAAGCAGGACTAAAGAGACCCTGATCTATCATCACACCAATGGTGTAGTAATATCACATGCACAAGATAAAATCTTCATCTAAAGAATAAGAAGAATAAAAATATGGGTTGAAATAAATGAGTGAGATGCACTCGTGTCAAAAAGAGTATTCACTAATGAAAAAGCTTTAGGAATGGCACTACTCACAATTGTTTGACCAGTATCGGCTTCCTCAGGAGACTCTTCCACTACATGAATAAGCTTCATTCAGGATGCCTATGGCTGAAACACTTTTGAACGTGATGCAATTGCTTACCACACTGTTTTTAATGTTTCTCATGATCTCGTGAAATTACATAAGTGGAAAGGTTATGGAAGTCCTTCGGCAAGTGCCCTAAACATTTTTAGGCGCCATAGTTCTATTGGCCGACACATGATTGAAAAACTATATAGCCTTGGCCAACACCATTGACTCTGAATAGAAGTGGACGGTGAAAAGAACTTTGAATTCATTCCTCTATAATCCCCCGTGTTTCTTTTCCATCACTATCATACCCCACATCCTCCTACTTTGTCCCTCCAACACAAAGGTGGCACACTTTACCATGATCTTGTCCGGTGTCTCCAAGGACACAAAAAGACATTTAATCCTTCCCAACTATTCCACAACATGTTGAGTATTTGTGGATCATTTGAAAACTGGTGGATATTGGTGAATGAACTCTCGGGAATAATTTCTAAGATCTTTACACCATGTTACGGGGCTAGAGCCAAAACAAGGAATAGATGTTGTGTCTATCCCAGAGCTTGAACATTGCACACAGTCAACTCAACTAGGCTTGGGTCCACTTGAGGATTCTCTTTGTGGGGTTTAGCAGTAGCCCATTCTTGGATCTGATTTTCACATCTTCTCGAAAGCATGACGATACATAACTTCATCAAAAAATAATGAATACATTAGATAATTCTCATACATAACCATAAGGGAAACATGAACCTGGCCTATACAATATACATCATTTGGATTTAACTATAAGCATATCAAAATACGAAAAATACTAGAACTAGTCCACATGACGTCATTCCCTGACTACCCCTGGGGACATAAGGTTCATTATGATGAGATCTAGCTAGACATTAAATTGCAACAACCTCCTATGTTCCGAAAACAATACACAAATGCATACTATCATCAAAGAAAGATTCCTAACCTCACTCTGATACCATTTTGTCATGAACTAGCCCACTTAACCTGGTTACCTGATAACCAAGCCAGCCCTAACATAACATGAAGGTCATTCTGGATCCACATGGGTCAGCGACTAGCATCTGGCATCACACAACATGCAAGTGGGAATAAGTTTTCCAATAACAATGTAGAAGAAAGGAAACAACACGGTATTCATATCAAAAGAAACTCCACGAGGTGTAATGTACCAGAATAAAAAGAGGCATAATATCTAATGTACTAATGTGGTAAAACAGTCCCAATGTCCCTAGGAATACAACTCTCCAATACCAAAGCTCAACATCTGGATCCACCTCCAAGAGATCCCTAACCATTGCTCAAACCTGGAAGAAAAATTTCTAAAAACACAAAAAGGGAAAAGTAGGGTGTGAGCCTAAGCCCAATAGGATACCACCAAAGCATCTATAACAGATTCCAAATATAGATTATCCAAATAAAAAATTTCAATTTTCAAATAAAATGTTTGGAAATTCAAAAACATATTTACACACATGTTATTCATTTTCAAATGATGGAAATAAATATTTTAAGTGGAAGTTTTACAAATGATTGAATATTTCTAAAACAATGGATTATGTAAAACATTTATAAAAAAACTATTTATATAAATTTAGTGGGAATGTTAGCAGTTCCAACAAACATTGGCATACATTTATATCTCAAATATAAATAATCAAGTGAAAAACATGGTCATCTGCCAAAAGGTATGATTTTGTTAACCAGCTATAGGATTCAGCATTGTCTAAGTGATCTTTTCAAAATCTGTATACACACATCCTTATGAAACTGGCCAAAGGAGACTTTTCACCCACCCTTCTGGGATGTGAACTACCACAAGTATGTTTTATAATGTTGTTGTAGCATATAGTGTATCCAAATAACTCACTATATAATTAGGATTGCTTGCACTCTAATATAGTTGGCAAACTATTTTAAGACTTATTAAAATACGACCAATCTCATTCTTCAATTTAAAAAGTTCCAATATATTTCTATTCAAAACGAAAAATGTTTTATTAAAAAACATGCATTTTTCATAAGATAAAACCTCTAGGTTTCTGTCAACTAATTTTAATCCATTTTCATAATTTTGTAATCCATTCCAAACCAATTCCATCAATACACAATTTTTTTCCACAATTAAATTCAATAATTTTATTGAAATAATTTCCATCAAATCCACAATTAAAATTAAACAATTTAAATCAATTTATTTTCATAAACACGCCCAATTAAATGGACTTGGGGGTTTCCAAATTTTCATTCAAAAACCATTTCAATTATCTCAATTCACTAGATTCAATTTTTAATCAATTTAACTCATATTAGATTTAGGAAATTTTATTTAAATCTGAAAATTGAAATAAAACAAGAAATACAATGATAATAAATTTGGCTAATCAGAATGAAACCACGTACCTCAGGGTCGCTCATGTCAGTAAGAACAATAAGCCACTATGTATTGGTCTATACTCCACAAAATGAACTTCTTATTGTAAGAATCGACACATAAATGGATGATGTTCATCAAGGGTTCCTAGATCCAAAATATCTAGTTTATTTGACAAGGAAGTAAAATATTACATGTGATAACATTTTATGTCTCTTGGATTATCTATGGATTATATTTTTATGTTAATGTATGAAATCACTAGAAATATAAAAAAGAATAATTATTAACATGACTTGATAATTATATACATCTATTTTATTTCTCAAGGAAATAAAATATTACATTCAATTATATTTTAATTTAAAAATATTATATTATAAAAATAAATTATCTTTATAATTATCATCAAATAAAACATTGCATTTATCTGGTGATAAATTCTTCAATAACTAATCTTCGATAATTTCATTCAATTACCCTTTGATGATGTGAATATTTATAATTTTTTAATCCGTGTAATTATTGGATGATAATTTTGATAAACTACTTCGCATTCTAATTAGAATCAATTTTTTTTGCGTATTTAAACCTTTATATTTTACATCAATATTATTTTTGATAAATCTATTATTATCATTTTAATTTTAATTTTAAAACATTATATTCCATAATTAGAGAATAGGAATTAAGAAAATGAAAATAAATTTAACTAAAACGAAAGAAACCTTGGATGCTATGGAGGTTTAGGTGTGTGAAGTCTTGTTATGGAAAGAAGAACACTGATTAGACACTCTTAGTTGAGGGTAATAAGAGATGATATCATCGAGACTCGATATGATTAATCAATCCAAAATCCATGATCTTTTTCAACTTTAATAGAAACCCCTTATGGAGAAATACGAACTGGTGATTAAATATCAATTTTAAATGCATTATTCAATCTAAAATTGATTGAGGATTTATTAATTCACAAATTTATGACGTTATCAAAATTAATCTGGTAAAAATGGTTCAAAAATAGAGTTTCTAAAACCTTGATGTGTCAAAAATGGTGGTTATAATTTTAGGTAATATTATTGAATAGTAACTTGCATTGTTTAAAAATTAAATTAATTTAATATAATTAATTATTTTAATGTAATTATAAAAAACATCAATTAATCAGCGACGTGACCAAATGCTTGTTTGTAATGAATGTTATACCATCACTAGTGCAAACACCATGTTCCAGAATCAATAATATTCTTATATTTTTAATATGATGCACTGTTTGGGAGATAATAATAATTTTTTAATGAAAAATCATAATAAATAATTCATTAAAATAAAAAGTGTTATTTTTCGTGTGAGGCATCCAAAATCCCGATGCATACAAATTTTATACACCATATAGAATAAACCCATCATTCTGGCACCATTGGTGGTCTTAGATTTACCATATGATGCACCATTTGAGAGATATTTAACTATATTTAATAAGTAATGTATTTAATAGTATTTAATAACTTTATCTCACTAGCGAGACCTCCAAATGTCTGGCACCATCGAATTTTATACCCCTCCAAGGGTAAATGCCATTTTTAGAAAATAACATAGATCTCAGATATCTCAAACAACACATGATTTTGGAGTTAGTTTATTATTTTGTATAAAAAGTGCACACTTAAAAATTTATTATTTAATATTTTCATTTCATCCTCCCTAAGGATTTTCCAACCACAAGAACTCATACTTACTCAGTGTTTAACTCATAAAATATTTAATTGAATACATTGGAGTGTTAATTCGGTGTTTTACAATTCCAATACATGTTTAAAAAACCCATCTTTTCACTGATAAACTATATTTCCCACTTATTACATTAATAATTTAACATAAGAGAGTTTAGGAATATCTGAATAGTAAAGGGATATTACAGGTTTCTGGCCATAACCATAACATATAATAATATAAATATATATAATATTGTGATTTTTTAAATATTAATGATAATTAAATAATTTAAGGGGTTTGAAGAAGAAATATAACAAAATATTTCATTGGTAAATGTTACATCCTTTTCAAGTATCTCTTTTTGGTTTTCACCAGAGGACATTATTGGTTTGATTTATGCTTTAAGGTAAGGATTTTGATAATATTAAAGGGAATTTGTATTAATTTTTTTAGTTTTTAGTTGATAGAAATTTCGTTCCAGGTATGAAGAAGTGGGGATAGATAATGCTCTTTTCAAATAGAGGTGGAGTTTATTATCATAAATTCCAAAAAGTATTTACTATTGGGAGGTCTCCCTTACCTCATGTTTCTCAAACATAGAACAATAATGTAAGGGATGGATTAATTTGTCAATACATTCCTACACTACATTAAATAAATAAATTTCTTATCAATTTATTCCATTTTCATTTTGTTTACTCAAATTTATCTTCAATGTTTTTTCCAAAGAAAACTTGTATCTTTTTATTTAACATGTTATTTTATCCATTAAATATTATAATTAAAAATACATTTATTAGATAATCTAGAACCAATTATTATAAATACTAAATCTAATTAATTATAAACGAAAATCATATTTGTTTATAAAACTAACTTTAATACAAACCCATGTAATGCGCAAAGCCCTCTTTGTACTTTAACCAAGTTAATTGATTTTAAATGTTTTTACTATTCATTAAGGTAAAATATTATGTTCACCATATTAGAGAATATAAATTAGTATGATTAAAAATATTACATATATTTTTCCAATTCCATTATGAGTGTGATAGAATTAAATTTAAAAATAATCCTAAAAATGGGACGAGAAACATAGGTTTTGGAGTGAAAATGTTCAAAAGTTTACTAAGATTTTATATCTAAATTTTATAAAAAAAATATTTAAATTAATTAAAATATAATAATGTATGCGAAATTGAAATAATTTTACTCTAAAATTAATTAAATATATAATTTATCATTATTAATTATTTAAATGATAATTAAATTTTGAATTATAATTCATCATTATTAACTATTAATGAAAAAATGAAACTGCATAGAAAAAACCGAAAATCTACCATATGCTATTTTTTATGTCATAATTTCAAAAATAATATTTATTTTGTAAAATATAATTTATAAAATTGTAAAAATTTGTTTTTGAAATAATGTATTAATTAAAATGTGGTGAAAATACCTATTAAAAAAATACTTTTTTATGCATAATGTTGGATTTATTATTAACTATTATCTTGAAAATAGAAAATATGAATGTTAAATTTTTTTAATATATTATATATAAATATCATTAAAATAAATCACTAAAAGTGGTTTCTTAAATTTATAGTTATAAAACATGTTTGTTCATAGAAAAATTGTATTTTAGAAATTAAATATATTTATTAAAAAATAGTTCGTACATTCATTTATTATTAATTTCATAAAAAATAATATATTTTATAACCATAAATAAACTAAATTTTTAAAATTTATTTAATTCTTTTATTACTTTCTATTATAATATTTAGGAGATAACTATTAGTATATTTTAATAATATTATTAATATTATAATGTAATTTAGTAAAACATTGTCTTTCGTGTAATGGAAAATATCAAAAGAAATCGATATTCTATGTACCAAATCCTATGATCAATGTTATGTGTTCCTAAATTTTAACTTGTATTCTCATTAAACTCTATCCATAAATAATTTAAATTTTCATCCAAAAATTGTAATTCATAAAAACTCTAGGTGTAATATTCTACCCACAAAAAAATTAATTTCTCCCATGAAATTCATCTAGGTCATCAATGTTTTAATAATGGAAAGTTCCCTTAATAAAAACCCACATCATAAAAATGAATATTCAAACTTCCATTATATAGGGAAATTTGGAATAATAATAGTTAACCAAAGAAACTCATAACTTGGATTCTATAGAGGACAACATATGTGGTAAGTCAATATGTGGTTATAAGAAAAAACATAAATAATTATAGAGAGTTATTGAGGTCATTGATCATGAGAAAGTGAATGATCAATTGAATGTTATGGGGTTCAAAATCATAAATATTTGAGGATTGAAAATGAATATTAGTTCATTAGAAATGAATGTACTATAATGACATATTTTCCCTAGAAACGTTCTCCTAAAGTAAAATAATTTTTACTATAATTTATAGTTAAATGATTTCAATCTATTTAAAAAGAAAAATATAACCCTTTAGTTGTTCCCTCATCCATATACACTTCAAATCATACTCTAAGAACTCATGGTGAAATTTTTAATCCTGAAACACTAACAGACCAAAAGATCCATAGATAGAATGATTATTCATTCCATATATCTTTTATTATCATCAAAACAAAATTGTAAAGACCCTGGATTAATGTAAATAGAAATTAAATTAATTTTTAAGTATACGTAATACATGAAATAGATAGATGCCCAAAACACTCTTAGTTTAGTGCCTTTAGAAATTTGAAAACATATAAAACTAGTTTATAAAAAATCTACAACATCTACTGTTTTATCCTTCATAACTAAAATCCCTTTTTGACATATCTTATTTAATACACTTCAGCAAATCATAGGGGAATAGAAAAATGGAAAGGGTTGATCTCAAAAGATCAGTATGGGTAAGCATTGAAAATATCTTACAAAACAAAAACATGATTATGTAAAAACATAAACATAATGTTTAAATATCAAAATCATGAGTCCTGAAATAAATACTTGTAGTACATAAGGCATTGATAATAAATGAACATTAATCATGATAGAATAGGAATGGAATAAAATATACAGTTGTGACAAAAAAATAAGTACATGTAATTATTTCCATAGTATCCAAGGCATTACATCCAAGACCATTATAGTATAAAAAAGTCCATTAATGAATCAGGTTTACTTGTCATTCCATATATGTATTATTGAACAAGATTTACATTCCATTCCAGCCCTATATTAATAAACAACATTTAATTTCCATTCCAGTCATGTCTATATAATGAGATATAAATATTTACCCAATGCCATAAAGGGAGATATAGGTCCCACCCATCTCATAATTAAATCATTCTTACATGTGTCACAAAAACATAAATCATTCATCATAGCATAACCCAAGAAATAAAATGGGTTTATTAAAAAACATTTCATCATAACATAATCAATATAAAATATCATTCCACTATTAACACAATAAAATCATTGTAAAAATAGGGATAGAAACAAAACCCTATTTAAAGAGAGTCATCTTAAGTTGAAATAATTTTGATAAAACACATGAACTTAGTTCTTGAGGAAAATATCCTTTATTCTTCAAATACATTTTATTTTATCAAAAATGAAAAGAAATTTTAAAAGAAGATAATTTATTTGAAAATAACCATGAAAAGTAGTAAGGTAAGATTCGTGGAGACAATGAGTCATGGAACTATAAAAATCCATTCATTCCATATAAGTTAAAAAAACATTCTTCTCATGCTTTTTCCAGAAAAGTCAAGAAGTACCCCATATTGAATAATGAAAAAATATTACCTTCATAACATTTAGTAAAAATTCACCAAAGTGTAAAATTATCATAAAAAACATGTAGAAAAATTGAAATAATATTACATACTTTGGAAACATGGATTTGGATGATAAAAATATTTCCAGTGAATACTTACGTATGAACAATCTTAAATAATAATGAGATTGTAAAATTATCCCTTAACATAGGTTTGGTGTGCTTCATATGTATCCAAACCTCTTAAATAATGATTCAAATAATTTTTTTTCATTTATTAAAAAATCATAGCCATCTTCTATGATCATACTATGATCCATTTGTTAGTAATATGTCATTCTCACTCATTATTTGAATATCAACAACTTCATGTTCTTATTCATGTTCTTTATAATATGTTCTTGTTCCAATTCTTTAGTTATAGTTATCTCATTTATATAATTATATTATTATAACATATATAATACTAAATCATTCCATTCATGTATATTATCTTGGTTTAATTAAGATCATGTATAATGAATAGCATTGCTTCCCGGATATGGTTGGCCATACGTACGCACGAGCTATGATATCATTCAATTAATGGTTAAATTGTTTATAATTGTATTGTATAGTAATCATATATAATAATTATCATGTTATATTAATTATTTGCATCCATTATACTCATCATTATACTCATACAAATTAATAATTTTTGAATAACAAATTACACCTCAGTGTGGAGACGGTAAGTCGTACGTACGCACACATGGTGATATTGTTATTTGTAGGATTATTAAAAGCTGATATAAGGTTATAACATATTTATAATGACTTCATAGAATGTATTTGATATAGTTTATAGTTCTTCATCATGGAAAAAACATAATAAGGGGAAATATAAGAAGGAAATAATTTTGAAAGATGTGATAAAACAATTACATCTTTTTTGAAGATTCTCTTTTTGATTTTCATAATATGTATCCTTAAGATGAATTTTTGACCTATGTGTGGCCTCTAGGATAAATTGAATATATTTTTTAGAGTAAATTTTCAGGTTTTTGATGACAAAAAGGACTTTAGTTTTGTGATTAAAAGATATGGAGAGGTACCCTTTTATAAGAGAGGTGAGGGGAACCTTTAGAAATACCAAAACTAATAAATTAATATAAATTATTTATTAAATTAAAATTATTAAAATAAGATTATTTAGAAGATAAGATGAATATAGGTTGAAATCCTCTAAAACAATAACATTCATACATTTTTGGATTTTATTTTAAATGTTATCATTTTTATTTATCCTTATTTAATCTATTTAATTTTTATTATGGTAATAATATTCTAAATATTAAATGGTTATAAATAATTACTTATGTGTTCTTAATGTCCATAACTAGATATGATATGATATTTTAAACCTTATAATATTCACTATTATATTTTTTATATTTCTGGGATTTTAAATAATTTAAAAATATGTTATTTTTATAAAATATCAATACTCTCAATTTTGACAATATTCATTTATTTGACATTAAATAAAATACACAGAGAATATAAATTCAAACAAAAAAATTTAATAAACTCCAAAAATTTCATAGTATTCTATAAAATTCATGGATCACATTAATTATTTCATATTATATTAATTTTGATATTTTTAAAACCATTTATGTGATATTTCTATTGATAAAATAATCTATACATCACAATTGTGTCATCATTAATGGTAATTATATGAACTCTAAAATTTAACATAAATTCATATGACATAAATAATCCCATTATATTTCTGTATATTATTTATAATTAATGTTTTATCATGATTATCACTACATTAAAATTATTATACATATAATATATAAGAGGGTGATATGTTGTCATTTTATTTTGATTTAATTATGATTACATCACGATCATGAAAAAGAGTCCATTAAATGAATAAATTCCAACCCTTAGGTGATATTTTTAGAATTTAGTTCATCTAATTGGACTTTGTTAGGTGTTATGGTTTATTATTATCTTTATCATATTGTTTGTTATCATAATTTACTTGATTTACATTTAACAGTGGTAATTAAAAATTACAATTGTAACTATTTATAAAATTGAAAAAAAAAGTAACCTATTAACATAATTTGGAACAACTGATTCGAAATATGTATTAAAATTTTCAAAATTGAAAACACATAAGGTGTATTAATTAATTTAATATTAATTCTCATTCTCAATAGTAGAAAACGGGTTTTTAACAAGCAAAAAAATCAAATGATTGACATGTGTTTGTGTCCAATTTAAATGTAAAATTACATACAATTACCATAATAGGATTAAACGATAAAAAAAATAATCCAACTACACTTTAAAACAACATAAAAAGATAATCTATCTATATAAAAAAATTAGACGAAATGGTAGTTTAAAATTAAAATGCATTATTTTTCACTATTCATTGAAATATGAATTTCTATAGAAAAATACCAAAATTTCAACAAAGAAAAATTTTTATTTCTCACTTCTAAATAAGATGTTTATTATTTCAAATTAAACTTATAAAATCGTCAGAAACTAATTTTAAAAAGGGTTCTCTATCAAAAGGTGTTAAACCTTTTTTTATTGAAAAATATTTCAATTATCTGAAAAAATTTAATTTGTTCTTATATAATATCTATAAAAAAATATAATATTAATTTCAAACATTATATTTAATATAGTACATATATATTTCACAAATAAAATCCTTAAAGTGGAATTTTGTTATTTTATTGACTCACTTATTTTTCATTAAATAATTTTTTAGAAGGAAGTTAATACTATTCATACCCGCCATAATAATGACTATGTTATAATATTTAGTTATCACTTATTCTCGGACTTATGTGAAATTAAATCTATCAAATGAAATTGAAATTTTGTGGAACACAATCCAAGAATAGTTTTTTCTATATTGTAAGCTAATATAGTGTTACGTATAGCGCAAGCTATTATTGATTTAGTGTAAAAAAGACATCAATGAATTTTAATAGAATACATCTCAAAAAATCTCAGGGTTTTACATTCTACCCCTCTTAAAAATAATTTATCCCTCACAATTCATCAAGGTTATAAAAGGATGACTAGTTGAATGATTATTTTATAAAAACCCACATGAAAAAAAGTAATACTAATGAATCCTTTTAAATAGACGTGTTGGAAACATAATGGTTACCCAAAGTAACTAATAACTTTGTATCCACGTATTAGAACATATATGGGAAGTGGAAACACAGATATTGAAGAAAAATCTAACCTTCATGTTTTAATGGATAGTGATTGAGAAAAAGGATAGATAAAATTTAACCAGAAATCGATAAATCATTGATGATTTAATGGACCATATTATTCATTAGATAAGATATTACTAAGGTAAAATTTTTGGTTTTCATAATACTTTTCCTATATTAGTAGATTTTTTCTGAGAATAAATACATACTAGATTTTGGTAAGGTCTCATTGTGGTTCATGCCTTTAAAAGTTTCCACTTCAGCTTTTATATAAGCAAATGAAGTTGAATTTTTAGTTCATGATGTGTTAAAAGATCATACGATAGAATGATAGGTCATTCAATAAATCTCAACAAAAATGTTAGCACAAGTAATCAAATACGCATAAGTCCCCCTATAGTGAGATAATACATAAATCTAACAAAATTCAACCAGAATATAACTTATAATATACATATATGGATAACATTATAAGCCTTCAAAAAATTGAAAATATAAAACATTAGAAAGAGGTGAACTAAATTGACTTAGCATTTTTCTCCAATACCTCATAAGCTATTTCTTGGTTTTCACCTTACAAATATGTGAATAACTTAATCATGTGTTCTGTTAAATCATAATAATAACACAAATTACTATATAATCATAGTGAAACCATGAATTCTTTCAAAATAAACTTTTTTGAAACACCAATAAGTCTATATACTAAAACCTTGTTATCACATTGTCCTTATATCAGTCATGTGGTATTTAATAATATCAAACATCTCATTATCTACTTATCTATTCATTATGTGATTTTCATCTGCTAAAGAAAAAATATTTCAATAACCTTTCATAGTTACTGGTACAATATACTTATGGAACACTAGAATGATCCAATACATATATATTCTAATATTTCATGATAGATAAAAAATATTCTAGAGAACTATTTTAGAATCCTATTACATAAAAACAAAATTATTCCACCACTTTTTTGTCATAATCAACATATTCAATAGTGATCGCATGTGATTTACCTTTGTATTTGTATTTAAGATGTTGTTGATGTCAACAATCATCCATAACCCTGGGATTAGGGAATTGGTTAGAAGAATGCCTCATTTCCTTGTTCTTGTACCATTAATGTGTGGGTGGGTTATTCTATGTAGTCTTTTATCTATTAACATCATTAGAAACCTTTTTCCAAATACTTCGAAACTCATCTTCTTGATGACCTTATTTTCCACACTTAAATCATTTTCTAGTCTCTTTATGACAATCCCTAAAATGATTCTTTCCATATGTTGTGCATAAATAAATATTCATCTTCTTTTCACCTTTTCTTTGAGATTTTTCATTGACCTCCAAATTTCATTTCTTGTAAATACCATTATATTCATTTGTATCCTCAATATAGATTTCTACCTTTATATCACAATACATAATAACTTTATATCTACTAACATTTATTATATCTAATACCCTTAAAAGTCTTGGTTTTAAGCCATTGAAGAATAAAGCATCTTTAATTTTAGGTTGAATGATAATTCCAGAAGCATTCCTTGAATGTCTTGTAAAATTTTCCTTGTATGTAACAACAGATTTATCATCCTTTTTCATAAGCTCAAGGAAATACTTTTACATTATTGTTCAATGAATTGGAGGAAAGTACTTATTGAAAAAAAAAATTTCTTGAACTGGTCCCATTCCATGGATTCAATTTCATCCTTTTTCCTTGTATTATTGATAAGTTTCAACCATTGGCCTGCTTCTCCTTATAATCAATAAAAATCCAAAATCGGTTTTTCATGTTCAAAACAGTGAAGGATAAAAAATATTTTTTCAATGGTACTAATATTTTATTCACCAAAAAGTCAATCAGAAGACCCACTGAATTAAGGTGGATGTTTCCTGATGAAGGACTCAACATAATTTAGTTCCCTTATCTACTCATTTGGATGTCCAGAATGATTCATAACTTGTGTAAATATAGAAATAATATTTTTAATTCCATCTACAATAAAAAGTTTTTGTTCAAGATGGGAATAATTTAATTGACTATTGAATTTATCATTAACATGGTTTTTTTGGGTTCCAACCATTGACTAAAATCCAAAAATAATTATGTGAGAGGAAAAAATCATACTATAAAAACAACAAAATCATGGGGGATTACTTTCAATATCTATCACCTTAGTATTAATCCTATGTTATTCATGATAATTACCAGAACTTTAGGACTATAACCTATAGTTATACTTACCCTTAGGGGAATCCCAAGATATACTACAGAAATATATCAAGGGATCTAACAAAAGATTTCAAATACGTATTTCCAATTTTTAACTAAAAATTCCCTTTTATACCAACTATAAAGACCCAATATTAATGTACATAGAAATTAAATTACTTTATGGGAATACAGAATACATGAAAAAATATATTCCCAAAGACCGTATAAGTTTAGTTCCTTTGGAAAATAAAAAAAGAACTGGTTTTATGAAACATCTACATCAACTCTTGATTTATCCTTTATAACTAGAAACCCTTTTGAAACAACTTACATAATACCATTCGTCAAATCCTAGGGGAAAAGAATCATTCAAAGGAGTGAGATAAATTGACCAATAAGGATAAACATGGAAAATATCTTACAAAACAACAAAATAAGAATGAAAAAACATAAACATAAATATTTAATATCAAAATCTTATTTCATGATGTAACTTAACCCTAACAAAATAGTATTGGAATAAAAGAAGGAACTGTGGAAAACAAATAATAACATAATATAATATCAATAGTATCCATAGAATTTTGTCCAAGACCATCATTGTGGACAATTTCCATTACTGAACTGAGTTTTCTTGTCGTTAAAGACATGTTTTAATAAACCGGATTTACATGTCATTCTAGACCTATATTACTGAACTGGATTTATAATTCATTCCATTCATGTCTATATCAGGTGATTAAAATAATTATCCAATGCATTTTATGGATATATAGTTCCCATCCATCTCATGATAAAATCATTCTTACATGTTCCATAAAAACATAAATCATTCATCATAGCATAACCCATGAAATAAAATGGGGTTCTTAAACATCATTCCATCATAACATAATTCATATAAAATATCATTAAATCACTTAAATAAATAAATTCATTGTAATAATAGTGATAGAAATAGAACCCTATTTAAAGAGCATTATCTTTGATGGAAAATAATTTTGATAAAACACATGATCATAGTTATTGGGGAAAATATCCTTCTTAAAATACATTTTATTTTCTCAAAATGCCACACAATTATAAAAGAAAAAAAAAATTATTTGAAAAGAACCATGAAAACATTTAATTTAAGCATCATGGAAATAATGCATCTAGATACCATAAAAATCCATTAAAGTTTTATAAGATAAAAAACATTTTCATCATACTTTTACAGGAAAAGTCAACAAGTACCTCGTATTGAATAAAAACAAATGATTCATTTCATACAGTTTATTAAAAATTATCCAAAGGGTAAAATTAACATTAATTAATTGTAGAATAAATAAATAATATTACATACTTGGGAAATGTGGGTGTGGATGATAAATATACCCCGGTAAATACTTTGGTATAAACAATCTCAAATAATAATGAGATTGTGAAATTATACCTTTCCATAGGTCGTATATGCATCGTATGCTTCCAAACCTCATGTATAATGATTTTTAAAATGTTACTCACATATTCTAGAATCAGTTTCATCAAATATGATCATATAATCATCTGTTTGATAGTAACATTTCATTATCACCCATTTTTCAAATATAAACTGCTTTATATTCTTATGCATGTTTTTTCTGATAAGTTCAAGTTCCACTTTTTTTATTATAGTTATATTATTTAACGAATGATATTACTATAATATATAACTTTTTTATTCATTCAATTAATTTTTATAATCTTGGTTTAATGAAGATCAGGTAGATTGAATCGTATCACATCATGGAGACAGTAGGCCCTACGTCCGCACATGTGAGGATATCATTCACTTAATGGATAAAATGAATAGAATTGGATGATATATTAATTACACATAATATTTATCATGTTTTATTCATTATTTATATCCATTTAACTCATCAATATACCCATCCAAATTATGTATTTTTTAATAAAAAATTACACCACAGCGTTGTGGCGATAAGTTGTACGTATGTACACATGGTGATATTATTATTTGTAGGATGGATGAAATGAGGTATAAGATTGTCTTATAATTAAAATAATTTTTAATCATGTAGAAGACGATATATTTATTAATTTAGTATGAAAAAAACATTATAAGATGATGTAGAAGAAGAAAATAATTTTGATAGAGGTTATAAAACAATTACCTTCTTTTCAAGTATCTTTTTTAATTTTCAAAAACGGTCTCCATAGGTTGGATTTATGCTCCAAATGTGGCCTCTTAGATGAATTTAAATAAGTTTGGAGAGAAAATGGTCATGTTTTTGCAGAGAAAAAGGGAATTATAGTTGTGATTAAAATAGAAGGACATGTTCTCTTTTATAAGAGAGTGGAGGGACACCTTTGAAAATACCAAAACTATTAAATTAAAATATATTACTTTTTAAATTAAAATTACTACAATGTTGATTATTTAGAATATAATATTCATATGGTTCTATATCCTCTCAACTAATAAAATTTAGACATGTTTTTGATTTTATTTTAAACCTTATCATTTCTATTTATTCATATTTGATCTATTTAGTTTAAATTGTGTTAATAATAATCTAATTATTAATTGGTTCTAAATATTTACTTATGTGTTGTAAATTTTCTATAATTGGAAACTTTATGAAAAATTCGATCTTATAATTTTCACATGGTAAAATTTAAATATTTTTGTTATATTTAAATAATTTAATAATTTTGTTTTTATAAAATATCAATAGTGTCAATTTTAAAACTATTCATTTTTTGACTTTATAAAAAATCAAAAAAGATAAAAATTATAATAAAAATTCATAATAAACTACTATCATGTCATAATAACCTATAAAATTATTTTATGACATTAATTAGTTCAAATTATATTTATTTTAACATTTTTGAATAGAAATATAAAATCTATATCATTATTGTGTCATCATTATAGTAAATTTTTATACTTTAAAAATATTAAATAAATTTAAAAGAGGTAGATAATTTCATTATATTTTAGGAGACTAAATTTTTTTCACATGTTATCATGTTTATTACTACATTAAAATTATTATACTTATAAGGATTAAGAGAGTGACATGTTGTCACTTTCTTTTGATTTAATTTTAATTACATAACATTCATGAAAAAAAGTCCATTAAATTAATCAATTATGACCCTAAGATAATATCATTGACATTATTCCATCGAATAGGATTATGGAATGTGTTAATGATGTTTTATTAAATTTATCATATTTTCTGTTACATTAATTTACTTGATTTATCTTTAACTATGGTAAATAAAAATTACCGTAGTTACAATTTATAATATCAAAAAATTAAAAGTAACCTATTCAAATAATATGGACCTTATAACTATAGATATGGAATCAATTTTCGAAAATTCAAAACACAGAAGATGCATTAATTAATATTACACTAATTCTTGTAGTGAACACAAAAAATAGGTTTTTATGAAGTAAAAACTATCCAAATATTGACCTATGATTATGTCCCACATAAATGTGAAATTATTTAAAATGACCAAAATTGTATAATAATATAAAACAATAATCCGAGTACACTTTAAAACCAATTACAATGATAATTTAAGTATATAAAAAATTATATGAAAAGGGAGATTTGAATTAAAATGCACTATTTTTCTATTTTCATTAAAATATGAATTTCATCAGAAAAATACCAAAATTTCAACCAATGTAAATTCTTTTGTTCATATTCCAAAGAATAAGTTTATTATTTCAAATAGATCTTATATAATTATTTAAAAATATATTTAAAAATGGTTCTCCATCAAAAGCCGATAAAAATGTATTTTTCATGAAAAATAAATCATTTATCCAAAATATTGAATATATTGATATATTATATCTAGAAAATATATAGGGTGAATTTAAAACATTAAATTTAATATATTAAATATATATTTCACTATGAAAATCCATAAAGAGTGATTTTATTATATTATAGACTCGCTTATTTACATTTAAATTGTTTTTTATAAGGAAGTTAATACCATTCATTCCCGCCGTTAATATTGCAGGGATAAAATATTTAGATATCACCTATACTCAGTATATGAGGAAAATAATTCTATAAAAATATCATTAAATTTTTGTGTAATAAATGAAATTAAAAGTGATACATATATTTTAAGCTAATACGACATTGTGTATAGATAAATCTAATATTGGTGTAGCGTACAACACAAGACATTAAAGAAATTAAAAAGAATATATCTCATAAATTCTGAGTGTGTTAAAAAAATAGTTATCACATGATATCCATTATGAATAAATGTTCATATAATGATTTAGTATATAAATATCTCAATCCGCATTCAATCTATAACATAACCATTTCATAAAAACTGTTGACCATTACAAAAGATGAAAATAAAAAACGTTAGAAAAAAGGTCACTAAATTTTACAAAACATGTTTAACATTGATCTCGTTATATCAAAAGGTATATATTGATTTTCAAATTTCAAACATGTGAGAACCTTTATCTTGTATTCTCCTGAAACTTGGTAATAACCTAAATTACCTTAAAACCACAATGAAAAAATACATTCTTCCTCCTTCCTTACATAAAACACAGATTATTGAATATATTCCTTCAATCCAAAAAAATTATAAACTACATCCAAGAAGTCATAGAAAAACATTATCAGAAAATAATTTATTATGTTTGAGATCATCGATACTATCCATTGTACTTTATCCAAAAAAATTATCTCCTTATCTGAAATAAACACTCTTTCCTCAGTATCTAGAATATATTATGTGATACTTTCCAATTATCAAAATTGAACCTATCCAATTAATCTATTTTCTAGGTCATCTATACTATTAAAAATATTATTTCAAATCATTAACCAAAAAAATATATTGAACAGTCCTTATATATTTCAAAATACATATAATATTATTCTTCAATAAAAATACATTAAGACGTTGATTATTACACCGTATCCTTAAGACATTAATTAGGAATCCTATTCATATTTCTTATTAACTCTTTCTCATCATATATAATTTAAATTCTATAAATTTTCAGCAGTATCTATATAGAATCCTTGGTTTCAAGTAAGTACCCATTTTATAATTGTTTATAAGTACATAAAGTATATGGGTTACATTTGGAAGGGTTATGGAACCATTTGGTCTGTTTTTTTTTTGGATTTTAAAATGATTGACGGCTGGTTCATAGTTAGTGAAAACTATGAAACCCCAATAGGAATCTCTGCCCAATTACTCAGGGGATAAAGAGAAGGTCAACATGTAGGCATGTGATTTTTCCAAATCATGTGGAAGACTATGATAAATCAATCTATACATGAAATTTGGATTTTTCATGTTTAGTGCACAATGATTCTAACTATTTTAGAGAACCATGTGAGGTTCCACATTGAGGCAGTGGTCGGTGCATGGATAGTGCACAGTTTTCTTAACTATGCGACTAAACATGCACGGTTCAAAAACTAGATAAAAATAAGTGGATATAGGTCTGTATTATATTTCAACCACTCAGAATTTCCCCAAATGGCCCTCACATGATCTTTTATCCCCTAAATGTAGTATATTCTTCTACAATTAATTCATAGGTGATATGAATGCTTCTCTTGGCACGTTAATGTCATATTTTCACAGTAAGACATCATTTTTGGTAGTTTATATGATAACCCTTCTCTTTCTTACAAATTTAATCATGATTTATTACATAAAAATTCACTTAATAAAACCCATAAAATCAATAGGTCTAGTTTATTTGGGTCTTACAAACATTACAAGACAACATATAACATGAAATACAACATCTTTTTTGAAAACATCGATTATATGACGAGAACATTCCTTCATACTTAGCATTGATTGAGATAACATGACGAAATACATAATAAAATGGTGAGATATAAAGCCTAGTGTGGGAGTAAACAAGTCATAACATGAATAATAAATTATATGTTAGGTAATAGGTATATCAATGGAGAATAAGATAAATATGAACATAAAGGCATGATATAACAAGATTATCATAACATGGAAATGTGGAAACACCATAAAACCTGATATTAACATGAGACAAGGATCATTGAATGTGGATTGGCGTGAGTAAAACCTCATTTAAATTAACTTAGAATGAGTAAACCCTTATTTCACATTTCATATCATGATACTTAATATTACCCAATGCATTAGAGCACTCTCAGGGAACACCCTTCATAATCATTTCAATATCACGTTTAAGTGTGCCACATAAATCATAAACTTGGATACATTCAAAACCATAATTTCTTCCATGATCAAATAATGATGAAAACATACATATATGTATAATTCAATAAGTATATGTGAATAATGGTGAATAACCCTGATAGAGAAATGGGTATGTTATTCACTACATGATGATTTTGGATTGGAAAATTGCGGTGCAATTTCGAAAACATAATGACATCATATGAAAGTTCATAAATTGAGTTGATGAAATATAAATTTATATATCATAATTTATAAAATTAATATATAGTAAGGGGATCATGTAACATAATATCCCAACATATGAATTTAAATTTTGATGCATAATGTACAATAAATTCTTGAATTGAAATAAGAAAAAATAAATCCCCTATAGAATTTTGGCATGGTAACAGGTGTACAATGAAGGAATTAAAGTGAGTTAATGGTGTATCTAATCATTCAAACATAAGTATTAATGTATTCACGATGTGCTAAATCATACCCAAAAATTTTTAATTCAAAATAAAATGGTATAACAACATAAAGACACATGGATAAAATGAGAATGGAAGGAGTCCCTCACTTGAGTGTGTGACCTCAAAAGATTGAAGAGGGGATTTATGAGTTCTTGGGGCGCATTGAGAGGATTCCTGAGAGGGTAGGGTAGAGTAGAGACCTGATAAATGGATTTTGAGTGATGACAAGTGGGATATTGGTTGGTTTATATCTGAAATAGGATGGGAATTTATGAATATTTCACAAACATGGGATATAGAATATATATAATTCAATATTCAATACCACAACCCATCCCATGTTTTTTGCACATGGTTTTTCAAAATGTGGAGTATAAAAAATAATTTTATAAGCACAATGGCCTAAAATAATAAAATATTTCCTTTTATTATGTAGAGTTGAGTCACACTCTCAAGGAAATGAATTTAAAATCCTATAATATATTATACATTTCGTAGGATTAACTATGGTTTTATTAAATAAGATAAAGAAATCTAAAATCCAATTATTTTTATGGGAAAATATGTATTGGTCTGATAATACTCATTATAGTATTTATTACATCATTTTGGGGTCATTTTGATGTCATAAAACACATATTTTTATTATACGGTATTTAATTTTTTACCCAAAAAATCAAATGTCTCTACCAATTATGAAAATTTCATTGTTGGATAATTTTGACATCATTATTCCCAAAAAATAATTTTATCTAAATAATTTTTAAAATATTTTAATTTTATCTTTAAAAATAAAAACCAAAATTTATTAAAAAGTAATGAATTTTGGAAAAAATAGTTTTCAAACTATAATAAAAATTACATTTGACTTTATAAAACTTATATACTAATTTTTTGTTGATAAAAATAATTTGAAAAATAAAATTTTATTAAAATATTAATTATTCCAAAAATTCATTAATTCTTAAAATAATCTCATCAAAAAATACACTTTATGTTTTATCATAAAAAAATATAAAACTTATCAAACTGATTATGTAATCATTTGTAGATAAGGAATTGATATAATAATAATTTATAAGAATTGTTTTTTATATTATTAATAAAAACCATAGTTTAATATAATGCAAATATTTCTCAAATTACAATTTTTACCTGAAAAATTAATTTTTCAAATTTATCATTTATAAAAAATACTAATCCTATAAATGAATTGATGGAATAAAACATTTCATTATAAAAATGAATTAAAAAATAAGTAACTAATACCTTGTTAGACAACCCCTTATAACACCCTCATAAGACCTATAGGTAAGGTCTGTGATACTGACAGACTTTGGGGGTGTCTTGGATAACATCCCTTAGGTGGTAATCTATATTAACTTGAAATTCTCCCATAGATGATTCCATTCAAGATTGATGTGTTGTAGCTTAGCTCAGGATTGGTTAGGAGTGAAGCCTAGTGATGATAACTCCATTCTAAACTCTGAAAATGATCTTTATATAGCCCGAGTTGACTGGATGAGGACATCACCTTCTTTGTCTATGTCGAACGGATTTGTTTGAACCATGTATTTATATTAATTATGTAATCACTATTCAATAACAATATTATTAATGGTAATGATACTTAACAGTCATTTAAAACCAATAATAAATAATATTGATTGTGTTTCCAATAACCATAATCCATTGAAAACAGAAATTTTATTCATAAATGTTTGGGTCATTACAATATTCCTCCATTGAATTTTCCTTTTCCCACACTAAAAATGATGATGGTAACATTGCCTCATCACTTCCTCAGGATCCCACGTTGCTTCTTCAATCTTTTGGTTTTACCACAACACCTTGATAAGGGCATCATCTTATTCTGTAGAAAATTCTCTCTATGATTCAAGATATTCACAAGATTATTCTCTTAGGAATGTTCATTCTCTAATGGTACCTCCTCTAGATTGAATACATGCGATGGTTTAATTAAATAATTCTTTAAGAGTGATGCATGAAATACATCATGTACTTGAGACAAGCTCGGTGGGAGTGATAGTCGATAGTCCACTACTCTAATGAGGTCAAGGATCTTAAAAGAGTCAACATGTCTTGGACTAATCATCCACCTCTTCCTAAATCGCATAACTCTATTCCATAGTGATATACTGAGAAATAAAATGTTTCCAACATCAAACTCTACATCTCATCGATGATTTTTAACATAGCTATTTTGTCAACTCTAAGAAGCATTAATGTGTTGTTGGATGATTTTGACCATTTACATCATTTATTTGACTATTTATGGACCTATTAGTTTTCCCTCCCCAATATTATCCCAACATTCCATTGTTCTACACCTCTTCCTATAAAGTTATTCGTATGGAATCATTTGGATGCTTGAGTGGAAACTGTTGTTGTAAGAGAACTCAACCAGAGTAAGATGTTAATCTATTCATCCTTTCCTGTTCATTGAGAATGATCTCAACATGTACCCATTTATTAGGATACACTGCTAATATTGTCCATTAGTTTGAGGATGATAAGCCATTCTGATGATCAGCTCAGTATTTAGAGCATGTCGGAGACTCTTCTAGAACACAAAATGTTAATCTTGGATATCGATCATAAATAATCGATAGTGGAAAATCATATAGTTTTACCACTTCTATGATGTATATCATTTTCATTTAATATAATGGGAAATATCGTGAATTGCAATGAAGTGTGTAGCCTTTTTAGGATTACCGACAATGCCCATATATCGTTGTTTCCTTTGGAAGTCTTCAAAAGTCCAGTGATAAAGTCCATGGTAATGTTCTCCCATTTCCTTATTAGTATGAGTAATGGTTTCATCTTCCCCTTAGAATCTATCCTCTCATCCTCACTTGCTGACATACAAGACACATTGATGTAGACTTATACATATCTGTCTTCATGTTATCCACGTAATAATGCTCTCAAATATCCTGATACATCATTGTGTTTCTTGGGTGAATTGAGATATTCAAACAATGTGCATCATCCAAAAGTTATTTTTTATCTTTTGATTTGATGGAACTCATAGTATTTTCCCAAATCTCTCAATTCCTTCTTCATTAATATTGGTCTCTAAGGATTTCCCTTTTTTAAAAGAGTCCATTTTCTTCTAAATTCCCACATCATCCTTTTAAGCATCCTTTAACCATTCCAAAAGAGACTGTTGAAAACAATTTTGTGAAAGTAATGATGATTTAATATTCTTTATCATTACTATTACCATCTTTATTATATTTATTAAGATTTCATCTTTTTCAATTCTCATCAATGATAGAATCATTGGGTTCTTTCTACTTAGTTCATCTTCCACCTTGTTCTCTTTCCCAGGGTGGTAATTGATTGAGCAGTCATTGTATTTGATAAGCTTGTAACCATCTTCATTGTCACATATTAATCTATTTATTTTTGAATATATAATTGAGGCTTTTTTGATCCATATATATTTCACACATATCCCCATAGAGGTAATGTATCTATGTTTTTTAAAGCATGGATTACTACATACAACTTCAGATCATGTGTTGGATAGTTCTTGTCATGAACATTCAATTTCTTTGAAGAATAGGCAATGACCTTTTCATTTTTCATGAACACACTACCCATGACCTTCTTTAATGTATCACTAAATACCAAAAAAAGTTGTCCACATGTGGTTTATGTGGGAACAGGCGCAGTGATAATCCTCCTTTTCAACTCCTTGAAGATCTATTCTCATTCATCCTTCCAAAGAAACTTCACTCCATTCATAGTTATCTTGGAAAAAGGGTTTGAAAACCATGAGAAATTTCTAAAAAATCAGTGATAATATCCAACTAAGCCCAGGAATCTATGGATATCCATAAAATATGTTTTCATATTACATCCCACAATTTAATTTTTCATGGATGGATCCATAGATATCTCATTTCTTGTAATGATAGGACCCATGAACGAGACTTCATTTAACCAAAACTCATACTTTCTATACTTTTCATAGAGAGTTGCCTTTTCCAAGGTAACTATTAAAGTTCGTAGATGCTTTTCATACTCCTCCTTATTTTTGGAGTATATTATAATATCATATATAAAGGCTATAAAAAAATTTCAAGGTAGATTTTAAAGACGTTATTCATCAATTCCATGAATATTCATGTAGAATTAGTGAGTCTTAAAGGAATTACAATGAATTCCTCAAGCCCATACCTAGAATTAAAATAATTCATGGGGATATACTCTTTCTTCATCCTTAGTAATATCCAGACCGCATATCCTCCTAGGAGATTTATAGTGCTCCATGTAGCTGATCGACCAAGTCATCAATTCATGGAATATTATACCTGTTCGTTATTGTGATTTTGTTGGGCTCACAATAATCAATGAAAATTCACATTGACCCAGCATACTTCTTAAAGACGAGGACTGGTGCCCCCATGGTGATGCACTTGGGCATATAAGCTCTTTATCCATATTCTCCAATTGTTCTTTCTTTATCTCCTCACACACCAAAAATTACACTCAATATAGAGACTTGGATATTAGAAATTCCCTAGGTATAATATCAATCCTGAATTCAACATCTATTCTAGGAGGAAGACCATGAAATTCCTCAGAAAATATGTCAGTGGATTCCCTCACAATAGGCATGTCTTAAAATATGGTTCCTTCCATAGACTCAATCTTATAAATAAGATAAACGTTCTCATAGGCCAGTAATATCCATGCTTAGAATGATGGTTGTAAGGAAGATTCATCCTCATCATTGAACTTTTACAGAATTGGGGGTCGATCTACCAAATGGAGAGTTATTTACCTCTCATGTCAATTTATATTCGATATATGTCGGGAAAGTTAATACATGCCAAGAATTTCCTCAAATTCCACCATAGGGAGTATAAAGAGTGCCAACGGAAAGTTCAACCCACAAATTGGTATATGGGAGGAGTTAAATTCATGGGATAAAATAATTTTCCCATTTTCTATTCTCACCGACATCTCTACTTCGACTATTTTTTGTAGTGTTTGTATTTTTATACTAATCATTAGGGATATACAAGAATAAATAGATCTAGAATCAAAAACTATATTCCTTATTATAAAATGAATAACTAGCATACCTATCACCACTTCATTATCTGGATTCACATTAGCACTAGTGATTGAAAAATATTTCCATTCTTCCTTACGGATATTGGTTTCCTCCAAAAACCCTTTGATTAGGGAACTGGTTCACAAAGTGCACATGTTCTTTGTAGATCTAGCAATAAACAATGCATTGAGGGTTGAACAGAGTGTTCCTATCCTCTGTTGCAACAACAAGTTTTTCTTGTCGGCCACTATTGTCTAGGTTCCCTTATCTTCTACACCTAAAGACTTTATTATTCCCCTTTATATAATTTTAAAGGTACTTATTTCTAAACATTTGGTCAGTGCGGTGTTGGAATTTCATAGCACTATTGGATTTATCTAGCAGACTGGAAGAATTAAATTACAGTTTCCTATTTTTGACCCCATGATACCCTTATGATTTACAGATCTCTATTTTTACTTTGAGAGTACATCGATCAATTTCCTCATAGCATTCAAAGTCTTGTATTACTAGGGATTTCTGTAGGATAGGTTGTATCCCACCAATGATGTTGTCAACCTGGCATTCTAGGCTAATTAAATGGTTGGATGCATATTGTGAAAGCCTTGTGATGTTATCCTTTCATGTTATAATGGATTCAGAGCCATTTTTTGTGGGAATATAAGTCCCATTCTATCTTAATTGTGAGAGTGTGAGGAAAATATTTATCGAACAACATTTTCTGAAAATCCTACCATTCCAACACCTCAATCTAATCATTAGGATTCATATTTTTTATCAATTTCCACCATTGATCAACATCAAACTCCATACAATAAAAATCCAAAAGAACCTTGTCTTTTTTGGAACATTGATGGGTAAAGAAGATCTTCCCAATGGATTAGATCCATTTTTTAGAGATTGAGGGATTAGATGATCTGTTGAAAGTAGGAGGCCATTTTCTAATGAATCTCTCGATTATGGCTTGTTCATTCTTTGTGTGGGGGGGGTGTGGATGTTCTTCTTGAATCATTCTTCTATCAAAAACGTTATTTAACTATTAGAGTATCGTGAAAATGTTTTTGATTCCCACTCCCATCAGATTGGGTATCCCATTAGATGAGTCATCACATTGATTTTTTCATCTATTGTTTTCCTGATTCCTCTAACTACTATGAATTTTCTTGAATAAAACGAATTTTAGGTGTAATTATATTATACTATAAAACACATAAAGCTTAATATAATGAAATAAGGAAAAAATTATATATTAAATTGATTTCTTTAACTTATGAATTTATAGACATTAATCTAAGTTATCCATGATCTATTTCCTACTGTATATTCTTATGGGAAATTTTTATTCTGTTAATAATGGTTCATACTAAGATTTTTAAGTTAACAACTAATATCCCCTAGGAATGTAGAATAAATACTGAAACAAGACCTATTTTCGTGGACTAGTACCCGTTTGATTCTAGCTCAATGTAGTGTTTTCATGTTTTACACCAAGATACATATGTGCCAGAGCTACCTCTACTTGTTCATCTCCAGACACGGATTTATTTTCATGAAAGACCACTTACTCTATACTAACCAAAATTTAGGTATAATTTCATTATACATATTTTTACCCTTAGGATTTCACTAGGGTTTCCTAATCCTAATCTCAGAAATAACTAAACCTATCATTCGATACCTTCTATAACAAAACTTCTCTTTATTACACACCTAATCATGATTTATTCTATAAACATTAACTTAATAAATCCCATCATAAGAATAGGTATAGTGTATTTGGGTATTATAAACATTAAAAGACAACATAAATCATGAAATACAACATCTTTATTTAAAACTTATTTTACATGACCACAAAATTCATCTGTGCTTAGCATTTCATGTGATAACCAGAGGACATACTAATTAAATGGTGATCTATAAAGCTGAGTAAGGTAGTAAATTAAGAACAACATGAAAAATAAAATACATTTTAGGTGATAGGTATATCAATAGATCAAAATATAAACATGAGCGTAAATGCATGACATAGCATGATTATCATAACATGGAATTGTGGCAATAATATTCAACATGATATTAGCATGATACAAGGATCATTACACGTGGATTAGCATGAGTAAACACTAATTTCACAGGAATTATCATGTGGAAACCCTCATTACACATGGAGCATCATGATAGTAGACAATACCCAATGCATTGGAGTGCTATCAGGGTGCACCCTTCATAATCATTTCAATCACATGCTTGAGTGTGCCACATAGATCATATAACTTGGATTCATTCAACATAATTTTCTATTCCATGATCAATGAATTTTTAATACATAATATTAATTAACATTAAATAAGTATATGTACATAATGGTGATTACCCTTGATAGAGATATGGGTATGGTATTCACTACACAATGATTTTGGAATAGAAAATCGTGGTACAATTTTGGCAACATAACAACATCATATGTGTAGAGACCCGAAGCTTGACGTACATGGACATTACATTACTTTTGCGGAATACTTAGTACATAACAAAAACACACACACAAGGATCGTAATAGTTTAGTGTCTTTGGAAACTCGGAACGTAATCTTCTAAACGTGGTGAAAGATCTTCAACATCTCCCATAAAGATCTTTTTTTTACCTAAAACCTTTCTTTATATCCTGGGGAAAAGAAAACATAAAAGGGTGAGCTCAAATGCTCAGTAAGGGTAAACAAAATAAATATCAATCACATAATTTTCATAAGAACATAACATTTTTGGAAATCTTAACCTGCAAAAGAGAGCATAATTTCATAACATGGGATAAATCATAGTAGTGAAAATGAAACCCTTACTTAAAACATTACTCATTGTGGCATACACACATAATCATAGGTAATCATTTCTTGTTAGTCAAGACTCATTGCCAAGACTATCTTAGTGGACAAAGTCCCTTTCTGAATCGAGTAATCCTCATTTCAGTCCTGTTTCACTGAACTGGTATAACCTACCATTCCAGCCATGTCTATCTCATGAGATATGAAATCTTTACCCAATTCATTGGAGAGAGATATAGGTCACACCCATCTCATAATGATACCATTCTTATGTGTGCCACAAAATCATAAATCATACATCATTGCATAACCCATGTAATAAAAATGGGATTCTTAAACAACATGACATCATAAAACCATTCATATAAGATAAAGGAATTCATAAACATAATTCCATCACAACATAGTCAAATCAATGTAAAAATAAGGATAGAAACAGAACCTTTTATTATCTTAGATGGAAAATAATTTTGATAAAACACTTGAAATGAATTCTTGAGGAAAATATCCTTTCTTCTTCAAAATCAATTTCTTTTCACAAAACATCATACAATTTTAAAAGAAAGAGATTTTATTAAAAATAGTCATGAAATATTTTGGAGTAAGGTTCATGAAAATAAGGCTTTATAAAACCGTAAAAATCCGTTCGTGCCGTATAAGTTAAAAAAAACATTCTTCGTACTTTTGTCGGAAAAGTCAAAAAGTACCTCGTACGGAAAAACGACAAAAGATTCCTTTCATATTCTTTACTAAAAACTCACCTAAGGGTAAAATTGGATTTAAACTATTGCAAGTGGATGGAAACAATATTACATATTGAGGGAACATGGATGTGGATGATAAAATACACCCCAGTAAATACTTACGAATAAACAATCTCGAATAAAAATGAGATTGTGATATTTTCTCTTACCTTAGGTCCGACTTGCTTTGTACGTGTCCGAACCTCCTGTATAATGATTTACATAATGTTATTGACTTATTACAGAATCATATTCATTGTTATGATATCATATATGGTTCTCTTATGGCTTTATATTACCCAGTCTTTTGTAAATTCATGTTAAAGTAGCATTTTGGGTAAAATCGTCTTATTTGTCGTTCGTGTTTTTAACTTGTAATTATTAATATGATTACTTGGATCATGATTACTTATATCCAGAATGTAAAACATGATTTATATATAATATATATTCAGAATATACATATATATATAATATATTGTTAATGGAATGAAATACACCGTTCATGGAGACGGTAGTCTGTACGTACGCATGAACGCTGTTTTCGTTTCCTTATTGAATTGAATGGAATTAAGTAGATGACATACATATAAATATACATAATTCCAGTATCATTATTATGTAATATATTTCATTAGAACTTATTATATATACTTTATAATCATTCATTAATGGTTAATCATTGAAAATGAATCTCATCGCGTCGTGGAGACGGTAGTCCGTACGTACGCACGAGCGATGATATCGTTCTCATGGTCGTGGAATTGTGTTTAAGTGTATGTATACTATTTCAGTATCAATATCACTTTATAATAATCATATATAGTTACTCATTACACCTTTATACCCATCCTATTAAGGTGGTGGCGGAAAATAGATTACACCACGGCGTGGAGACGGTATTCCGTACGTACGCACGCGCGGTGATTTCCTTTTTCCGTAGGATGGTTAGAAGGTTAATTAGAGTTGTTTCATATTTATAATAACATATCAGTATATAATAAATAATGATGTTATTACTTTATCATGAAACAACTAATGAAGAATAAGTTGAAGAAGAAAGAAATTGAAAAAGATCGGTAATGGATATTACCTCTTCCTTGAAGTGCTTCTTTGAGTCCTCCTTTTAGGGAACTAAAATTGGTCTTTTAAGAAGACCAGGACCTCTAGGATGATACTATGGAAGTGTATAGGAGAAAATGGCAGGGGTTGGCCGAGCTTGAGTGCTCAATTTGGTGTGAGGAGGAGGGGGAGGAGGTGTCCTTTTATAAGGGAGGAGATGGGCACCTTAGGAATATCTCAAAATATTATTTTATATTAAAGTCAAAATCGGTTTATAATGGTTCCAAAGGGTCTTATTTCGAAGATAAGGTGGGGAGGGGTTGAAATCCTATCAACCAATAGAATTTAGACAAGTTTAGGATATTATTTTAACCTTATCAATTAGATTTAACTCTAAGTTAAATAATTTAACTTTTACCATGTCTTTTTGTTTTCTTTCACTATATGGTTAATAAACTTACTATAACATGCCAAACGAACCCCAAATTGTTTATTATTAATATATATATCCTTATCTAAGTCATTTGGCCGAACCTTATATTTTTAGGAATACAATAACAATTAATAATATAATATTTGATTTAAAAACTATTTTGTGTCAATTTTGACACTATTTGATATATGATTTTTGTGAAAGTCATAACAGAATTAAATGTTCGAACCAAGTTTATTAAATAAACATAAATATATCATAGTAACCTAGAAAATTAGTGTATTTCATAAAAAATCTCAAATTACATTTATTTTGGTGTTTATAACATCAATTATGTCAATATTTCATTAATAAGATAATTACTGCATCATCGTTGTGTCATAAATAAAATAAATTATTTTATGTCTAAAAATTACAAATAAAATACCATCATGTAGGAAATCGTTTTAGCTTTCTAATTAATATTTACAATCGAATTTATCTTATGTATAACCCCATATTAAAAATGATTTACTTATTAAACTTTGATTTTAACTATTTTAACCTTTCTTTAAATAAATTAATAATAAATGTCCTAATCTAATCCAAGTGGGCCTAAATGGTCATATTTTATTCCTAAGTTTGTTTTTGGTCGAATTACACTTGTCCAATAGAATTAGGACATGTGTTAGGGTAATTGTAATATCATATTTACCCTTAGTTACCCTATTTACTATTAACCGCGGTAAAAAAAGTAAAAAGTTACTATTCACCAAAAAATTATTTTCATCTCATTGAACCACATTTTAGTCCTTGATATTAACCGTGTCTCTCGGATTTTCGAAATTCTATTCACAGAAGCGGTAAAATTAAGTTTTATGCAAAATGCAGTTTTTAACCTACCACTTAGTAGTTTCACTATTCATCAAAAATTGATGTTTTTCAGAATAATGCCAATATTTCATCCCAAGCTATATTTTATATTCCGAATTCAAAAATGAAGTCTATTTTACCAAATTAATAACATAAAAGTTGCATTAATTAATTTTATAATTAAATCCCGCTTTTAAAACAAATAGCGTGTTTTTAAGAAACAATATCTATCAAAAGATTGACACTTGTTTATGTCTAGTTTAAATGTGAAACTACATCCAATGACCAACATTGTATTAAATTGTAAAAATATATTCTAAATATACTTTAAAACCACTCAAATTAATGATTTATCACTATTAATTATTTCGATTAAAAAAGTTGTTTTTAATTATAATTTAGTAATTTTCACTATTCATCAGAATATGAAAGTTATCCGAAAAGTACCAAAATTTCACCTTAGGCTAAATTCGATACTCCGAATCCAAAAATAAAGTTCATTTTGAAAAATAAGATTTACTGGATTTCAAAAAGTGGTTATTACTATTCATAGCGGCTAGTTTTAATAATTTTTTTATAGCATATCGTTGTTTAGTGAAACTCGGTATTGCGTACTACACACGCTATCGAGGAAGGTCGCGATTGAGTGTAATGCAAGTCAAGTCAAGGATGTGTGTTGTGCAAGCTCATTTTGGTGTAGCGTACAACACAAGACATTAATAAAATTAAAAAGAATATTTTTTTATAAAATGTTGGGCTGTTACATTCTACCCCCCTTAAAATGAATTTGGCCCTCGAAATTCGTCGGGGTTATAAATGGTTTACTATTTGAAAGTTTCTTTAATAGAAACCCACATCGTAAAAGGGAATACCAAAACATGGCTTTAAAAACTAAAGTATGAAATGTAACGATTACCCAAATAAACTATTCACTGGGTTACCACATAGGTGAAAATATGGATATGGAAGAGAAATCTAACCATCATGTTCTGATGGAGAGTGGTAGAGAACATGGCTATGGAAAATCCAGTAATCACAAATCCATAAATTTGTGACGATCTAAGGTACCATCTGATTCATCATGTATAAGATCACTAGGACAACATTTTTGGTTTTCAAGATCATTTCCCTAAAGTTGAAAATTTAAATTAGAATAAATACTTACTTTATTTTGATACAATATCACTGTTGTTCGTGCCTTGAACAATTTCCACTTCATCTCTTAAATAAATGAAGTTGAATTTGTTATTCGTGAAGTGTTAGCAGATCATGTGATAGAATGACGGGTCATTCCATCTGTCTCAAACAAAAGGTAAGAAAAAGTTATTAAATATACATAAGTCATTCTATAGTGAGATTAATCATATATAGTTCCTAAAATGGACTTATACTTCATATATCATACTGCTTAATATAATAAAACTAGTTTCTACTAAACAGGGACTTCCTGTAGGCCAGTGGTAGGCGATAAAGGCCAGTCGTACTTCGGTTGTGGGTTCGATTCCTACAGCCTTGTCCGAAGCGATGGGCTGTCGCCCGTCCTGCAGGTTGTCCCTTTTTCTAAAACTACGTTACTATAACATCCCATCAATAATATCGAAAATCTTCTATCCTTAAACAATACTAACTTATGTCCAACATAATCCAGTCTAATATTTAGGCTTATACATAATACTACAGTCCACTCTCATAATATCGTGACATCGATTACCAGAGATTTAATACTGTCGTTGATCCCCACATATCATAAGATATGTCTTGTTGGTCACATTCCAAACATTCAAAGTCCTTAATCGTGTATTCTCTTGAATACCTTAGTGAAAACATGAGTGCAGTTAAATGTTAACACTTTCCACATACCAAAATCCTCAAAATTCTATATACTCAAACCATGATATCACTTAGTCCTTATATCAATCATGAGCTCATGAATACTATTAAACATTTCATTTTCTCGTCTTCATTATGCGCATATCATCTTATTTCCAAAAAATATTTCAATCACTTTGAATACCACATCAATAAATATTGCAATACTCAATGATACAACATTATTTTGGAATCCCATTACATAAACACTTAATCATTCCACCACATCGTTGTCATATTCAACATTGCCAATAGTGATCGCATGTGATTTCCCTTTGTCCTTTGCCTTCAGTGGTTTCTCATGTTGATCATCACTAACCCTTGGATTAGGGCAATTATTAGCATAATGCCCCATTTCCTTGCACTTGAAGCATTGAAGTGTTGGCGGTGCGTTCTCTGCAGTGTTTGCTTTATTCACATCATTAGAAACCCTTTTTCCATTACTTCGACACTCAGCTACTCGATGACCTTCTTTTCCACACTTAAAACATTTTCTAGTCCCTTATAGACAATCTCCACCATGCTTCTTTCCACACTTTGTGGATAAGGAAACATTCATCTTCTTTTCACCATTATTCTGAGATTTCTCCTTAAACTCCATCTTTCGTTTCTTGTCAAAACCATGAGATGGATATGTAACATCAACTTCCATTTCTACCTTGATAGCACAACGCACAATTTCTTCATAGCTACTGAAGTCTCTTATAGCTAATGCCCTTCGAAGACTTGGTTTTAAGCCACAGAAAAATCGATCAACTTTACTTTCAGGTTGGATGATAATTCCAGAAGCATACCTTGCAAGTCTGGTAAAATTTGCTTCATAGGTACCAACAGATTCATCGTCCCTTTGCTTCAGTTCAAGAAATTCTTTCTCCATCTTTGTTCGAAGAATACGAGGGAAGTACTTACTGAAAAACAAGTTCTTGAACTCGTCCCATTCCATGGACTCAATTTCATCTCTTGGCCTCGTATTCTTGATAAGATTCCACCATTGATCAGCTTCACCTTCCAAACGATATACTGCTAAGATGACTTTATCATGTTCAGAACATTGAAGAACTGAAAATATCTTTTCAGTAGTACTGATCCATTGTTCAGCCACAAGTGGATCAGAAGACCCACTGAAAGAAGGTGGACGTTGCCTCATGAAGGACTCAATAGAATATTGTTCCCTTCTCTGCTCATTTGGAAGTCCAGAATGATTCATAGCTTGTGTAAGTATAGCAATAAGATTTTGCACTCCATCTCCCATAACATTTGTTTGTTCAGGAGGGCAATCATTGCATTGTCCATTGCATTGATCAACATGGTTCCTTCGGGTTCCAGCCATCGTCTAAAACCCCAAAAGAATAGTGTGAGAGGCAAAAATCATGCTAGGGAAAACAACATAGTAAAGGGGGAGCACCCTCAATATCTAACATCTTAGGTTAAATTCTAAGATCGTTACCATAGTTCTAGGACTATATCCTATACGTATACTTATCCTTAGGGACATCCCTAGACATACCTTAAAAATATCTCTAGGGATCTCACTAAAGTTCTCGCATCCTAGTTTCCAAAGGTTGACTAAACCTTTCCTCTGATACCAACTGTAGAGACCCGAAGCTTGACGTACATTGACATTACATTACTTTTGCGGAATACTTAGTACATAACAAAAACACACACACAAAGATCGTAATAGTTTAGTGTCTTTGGAAACTCGGAACGTAATCTTCTAAACGTGGTGAAAGATCTTCAACATCTCCCATAAAGATCTTTTTTTTTACCTAAAACCTTTCTTTATATCCTGGGGAAAAGAAAACATAAAAGGGTGAGCTCAAATGCTCAGTAAGGGTAAACAAAAGAAATATCAATCACATAATTTTCATAAGAACATAACATTTTTGGAAATCTTAACCTGCAAAAGAGAGCATAATTTCATAACATGGGATAAATCATAGTAGTGAAAATGAAACCCTTACTTAAAACATTACTCATTGTGGCATACACACATAATCATAGGGAATCATTTCTTGTTAGTCAAGACTCATTGCCAAGACTATCTTAGTGGACAAAGTCCCTTTCTGAATCGAGTAATCCTCGTTTCAGTCCTGTTTCACTGAACCGGTATAACCTACCATTCCAGCCATGTCTATCTCATGAGATATGAAATCTTTACCCAATGCATTGGAGGGAGATATAGGTCCCACCCATCTCATAATGATACCATTCTTATGTGTGCCACAAAATCATAAATCATACATCATTGCATAACCCATGTAATAAAAATGGGATTCTTAAACAACATGACATCATAAAACCATTCATATAAGATAAAGGAATTCATAAACATAATTCCATCACAACATAGTCAAATCAATGTAAAAATATGGATAGAAACAGAACCCTTTATTATCTTAGATGGAAAATAATTTTGATAAAACACTTGAAATGAATTCTTGAGGAAAATATCCTTTCTTCTTCAAAATCAATTTCTTTTCACAAAACATCATACAATTTTAAAAGAATGAGATTTTATTAAAAATAGTCATGAAATATTTTGGAGGAAGGTTCATGAAAATAAGGCTTTATAAAACCGTAAAAATCCGTTCGTGCCGTATAAGTTAAAAAAAACATTCTTCGTACTTTTGTCGGAAAAGTCAAAAGGTACCTCGTATGGAAAAACGACAAAAGATTCCTTTCAAATTCATTACTAAAAACTCACCTAAGGGTAAAATTGGATTTAAACTATTGCAAGTGGATGGAATAAATATTACATATTGAGGGAACATGGATGTGGATGATAAAATACACCCCAGTAAATACTTACGAATAAACAATCTCGAATAAAAATGAGATTGTGATATTTTCCCTTACCTTAGGTCCGACTTGCTTTGTACGTGTCCGAACCTCCTGTATAATGATTTACATAATGTTATTGACTTATTACAGAATCATATTCATTGTTATGATATCATATATGGTTCTCTTATGGATTTATATTACCCAGTCTTTTGTAAATTCATGTTAAAGTAGCATTTTGGGTAAAATCGTCTTATTTGTCGTTCGTGTTTTTAACTTGTAATTATTAATATGATTACTTGGATCATGATTACTTATATCCAGAATGTAAAACATGATTTATATATAATATATATTCAGAATATACATATATATATAATATATTGTTAATGGAATGAAATACACCGTTCATGGAGACGGTAGTCTGTACGTACGCATGAACGCTGTTTTCGTTTCCTTATTGAATTGAATGGAATTAAGCAGATGACATACATATAAATATACATAATTCCAGTATCATTATTATGTAATATATTTCATTAGAACTTATTATATATACTTTATAATCATTCATTAATGGTTAATCATTGAAAATGAATCTCATCGCGTCGTGGAGACGGTAGTCCGTACGTACGCACGAGCGATGATATCGTTCCCATGGTCGTGGAATTGTGTTTAAGTGTATGTATACTATTTCAGTATCAATATCACTTTATAATAATCATATATAGTTACTCATTACACCTTTATACCCATCCTATTAAGGTGGTGGCGGAAAATAGATTACACCACGGCGTGGAGACGGTATTCCGTACGTACGCACGCGCGGTGATTTCCTTTTTCCGTAGGATGGTTAGAAGGTTAATTAGAGTTGTTTCATATTTATAATAACATATCAGTATATAAGAAATAATGATGTTATTACTTTATCATGAAACAACTAAAGAAGAATAAGTTGAAGAAGAAAGAAATTGAAAAAGATCGGTAATGGATATTACCTCTTCTTTGAAGTGCTTCTTTGAGTCCTCCTTTTAGGGAACTAAAATTGGTCTTTTAAGAAGACCGGGATCTCTAGGATGATACTAGGGAAGTGTAGAGGAGAAAATGGCAGGGGTTGGCCGAGCTTGAGTGCTGAATTTGGTGTGAGGAGGAGGGGGAGGAGGTGTCCTTTTATAAGGGAGGAGAGGGGCACCTTAGGAATATCTCAAAATATTATTTTATATTAAAGTCAAAATCGGTTTATAATTGTTTCAAAGGGTCTTATTTCGAAGATAAGGTTGGGAGGGGTCGAAATCCTATCAACCAATATAATTTAGACAAGTTTAGGATATTATTTTAACCTTATCAATTAGATTTAACTCTAAGTTAAATAATTTAACTTTTACTATGTCTTTTTGTTTTCTTTCACTATATGGTTAATAAACTTACTATAACATGCCAAACGAACCCCAAATTGTTTATTATTAATATATATCCTTATCGAAGTCATTTGGCCGAACCTTAGATTTTTAGGAATACAATAACAATTAATAATATAATATTTGATTTAAAAACTATTTTGTGTCAATTTTGACACTATTTGATATATGATTTTTGTGAAAGTCATAACAGAATTAAATGTTCTAACCAAGTTTATTAAATCAACATTAATATATCATAGTAACCTAGAAAATTAGTGGAATTCATAAAAAATCTCAAATTACATTTATTTTGGTGTTTATAACATCAATTATGTCAATATTTCATTAATAAGATAATTACTGCATCATCGTTGTGTCATAAATAAATTAAATTATTTTATGTCTAAAAATTACAAATAAAATACCATCATGTAGGAAATCTGTTTAGCTTTCTAATTAATATTTACAATCGAATTTATCTTATGTATAACCCCATATTAAAAATGATTTACTTATTAAACTTTGATTTTAACTATTTTAACCTTTCTTTAAATAAATTAATAATAAATGTCCTAATCTAATCCAAGTGGGCCTAAATGGTCATATTTTATTCCTAAGTTTGTTTTTGGTCGAATTACACTTGTCCAATAGAATTAGGACATGTGTTAGGGTAATAGTAATATCATATTTACCCTTAGTTACCCTATTTACTATTAACCGCGGTAAAAAAATTAAAAAGTTACTATTCACCAAAAAATTATTTTCATCTCATTGAACCACATTTTAGTCCTTGATATTAACCGTGTCTCTCAGATTTTCGAAATTCTATTCACAGAAGCGGTAAAATTAAGTTTTATGCAAAATTCAGTTTTTAACCTACCACTTAGTAGTTTCACTATTCATCAAAAATTGATGTTTTTCAGAATATTGCCAAAATTTCATCCCAAGCTATATTTCATATTCCGAATTCAAAAATGAAGTCTATTTTACCAAATTCATAACATAAAAGTTGCATTAATTAATTTTATAATTAAATCCCGCTGTTAAAACAAATAGCGTGTTTTTAAGAAACAATATCTATCAAAAGATTGACACTTGTTTATGTCTAGTTTAAATGTGAAACTACATCCAATGACCAACATTGTATTAAATTGTAAAAATATATTCTAAATATACTTTAAAACCACTCAAATTAATGATTTATCACTATTAATTATTTCGATTAAAAAAGTTGTTTTTAATTATAATTTAGTAATTTTCACTATTCATCAGAATATGAAAGTTATCCGAAAAGTACCAAAATTTCACCTTAGGCTAAATTCGATACTCCGAATCCAAAAATAAAGTTCATTTTGAAAAATAAGATTTACTGGATTTCAAAAAGTGGTTATTACTATTCATAACGGCTAGTTTTAATAATATTTTTATAGCATATCGTTGTTTAGTGAAACTCGGTATTGCGTACTACACACGCTATCGAGGAAGGTCGCGATTGCGTGTAATGCAAGTCAAGTCAAGGATGTGTGTAGTGCAAGCTCATTTTGGTGTAGCGTACAACACAAGACATTAATAAAATTAAAAAGAATATTTTTTTATAAAATCTTGGGCTGTTACAATATGGAAGTTCATAAATTGGTTTGATGATAGATAATGCGGTATATAATCATTTATACATTAAATGGACAATATTGGGATCATATAACATAAAATACGAACATATGAAATGAAATTTATATGAATAATATAGACTAAATGAATGAATGGAAATAAGAAAAGAAAAATCCCTTATGATATTTGGGCATAGTAACGGGTGTAAATGGAAGGTATTAATGAGATAGAAAGGGATATCTCATCATCAAAATGAATATATAGAAGTATGGGGGGTTAGTAATTATACCCTAACATTTTTAATTGAAAATAAAGGGGTATAACAATATAAGTAATATTGGATAAAATTAGAATGGAAGGAATCCCATACTTGAGTGTGTAACATCAAATGCATGAAGAGGGGATTTTTGAGGGCTTGGGGTCCCTCGGAGGTATTATAGAGAGGGTTGGGTATGTTAGGAATGTTCTTTTAGGATTTTGAGTGAAGAGAAGTGTGGGATTGGGTGGGATTTCATATTAAATGAGAGGGGAATTTTTTAATATTTCACAAACATAGGTTTTGGAATCTATATAATTAAATATTCATAACCAAAAACAGTCCCATGGGTTTTCCCACGGTTTTTGAAAAAAGGGAGTGGAAAAAATTATTTTATATTAATAATATAAAATATAATAAAATACGTTCCTTTCTTATGTGGAGGTGTGTCACACTCTTAATGAAATGTATTTAAAATCATAAAACATATTATACTTTTTGGAGGACTCACTAAGGCATTATAAAATTAGTAAAACAAATATAAATATGATTTATTTTAAGGGTAAATAATATATTGGGCTTTCAAAACCCATTACAGTATTTATTATATCATTATGGGGTCGTTAAGTTGTCATAAAACACATATTTTATTTATACTGTATTTATCTTTTTACCAAAAAAATTGACTGTCTCAGAAAATTATAATAAATGAACCATTAGATAATTTCGACAAACTAATTAAATTTTAATATTCATTTTATCTAATTTCTTTCTAAATATGTTACTTTTTTACTTTAAAATAAAAGATGACATTTATTTAAAAATCATGAGTTTTGAAAAAAAAACAATTTTCAAACCTTAATAAAATTTACATATAACTTCATAAAAACAATATACCCATTTATTTTTCATAAAATTAATATGATAAAAATATTTTTTTAAAATAATATTTTTATTAAAAATTATTAATTCCTTACAACAATTTCTTTAAAAAATTACAGTTTATATTTTATCGTAAACAATATATAACTATTATCAAACTGATTATCTAATCATTTACATATAAGGAACTGATATAATCATCATTTATAATTAATAATATTATTATTAATAAAAACAATAGTTTAATCTAATGTAAATATTACTCAAATGTACCATTTTTACCTAAATAATCAATTTATCAAATTTATTTTTTTCTTTAGAAAGACTATTCCTATAAAAGAATTGATGGAATTTTACATTTATTTATAAAAATGGATTACAAAATATGTATCTTTTACCTTATTACATAACCCCTTATAACACCCACATAATAACTAAGGGTAAGGTGTGCAGTGGGACAGACTCTAGGTGCGGCTCGGATAATATCGCATGGTTGGTAATCTATATTAACTTGAACATCTCCCATAGGCTATTCCATGAATCCGTAATGTGTTGAATTGTTTCTCGGGATTGGTGAATAGTGAATCCCATTGATGCTACCTCCATTATAAACTCTTAAAAATGAGCATTATATGGCATTAGTCTACTAGATGAGGCCATCACCTCCTTTTTAAATGTCGAAAGAATATGTTAAAACCTTATATTTATATTAGTTGTGTGATCACTATTCAATATCTATATTATCAATGGTAATGATATTTAATGTTCAATTAAACCAAATAATAAATGTAAGAGTGCATGTGTTCTCTATATCCACAAGATACTGAAAGACAAGGAATTTTATTCATAAATGTTAAGGTCATTACAGTTTTGTTTGGTTTTTAGTAGATCTACTTCTCTCCCCATTTTTATTTCTTAGATATACTTTCATTGTGGAGAGATATAGGGTTTTTTATGCCAAATATGATGATATTTGGCCTCTTGGGGGTATGGGAAAGAGATTTAAGGTGGGGTTTTGGGGATTCAACCTGGTCTCATTGGAGTTTTCACGCCATTATTCATTTTTGTGATAAAACATGAGATAGATTTCTTCAATCTAAATATATATTTTTAGAAATATAAGGCTTGATTTAAAATTTTTTATTTTATATTAAATTGATAGTGAATTTTTGGTGCAAAATTTTTTCGAAACCATCATCGGTAACAGTTTATTGAATTGTGAAAATTAGGTGTTTTGGGATGTCAGGGCCAAAAAATAGATAGAAATGGTCGTTGGGGAATAGGATGCAAGAACATGGTGTGGGTTAGGATTTTTTGTGATATCTGCTGACCTGTGTTGGATAATTCATTATTTGGATTCATGTAAACACATGTAGACTCATATGTTTTGTGTGGTATTGACTACTCATTTTGGTAGGGTCCCTCAGTAGATATTCATTAAGTAAATTTTTGGGGGTGATTTCCATTGAATTCCATGGGGATTGTGAGTAACAATAAAATGAATGTGTTGAGTCTTTAGATTAGGGATGAGGCTCAACATTATTTGGGCTGTTGGGCCGGGATAATTTTGGTGGAGGAATATTTCCAATCCTCAAAAAGCTAGTTGTTGTGCCGAAGGTTGTTATTGTTTGAGAATAGTATCATTTTACCTCTAGATGTTGGGATTTAAGCCGATAAGTGATTTCAAGGAGGGGAATAAGGGATAAGATTCATTAATTGGGAGTGCCTTTGGGAATTCATTTTCTTAGTTGATGGAACGAGTTGTCAGGTGACATTTAGAGTTGGAACCTAAGGGTTCACCAGGGTTACATTATATCAAAGGATTCCTTGGGTTATGATCCAATGATCCTTTCCAATAAATTTATTTTGTCATTGGATGAGGTATATAATAGATTCCTAGAGGCTGTTGAGCACTAAGGAATCTTGTGATTATTATATTCATGTATTGATTTATTATTATTTTTAGTACACACCAGCTAATCATAAATTCATGGTAGGCACACATTGGTAGTGGCATACTGAGTCTACTTCACACACCATACATGGGAACCTTTGGGTGAATGTAGACTATATTCTTCTGTGTTCAGGTATGGGTTCAAGCTCTAGACCTAGATCCTAGTGGTTGAGTCATACTGGGATAGAAGGGAAGGGACCATTAGTTCTTATCTCTACTATAGTTTTCCTTCGAGTTTTCCCTTCTATAGCAACATGTTAAATATACATGTGTGTATTGAGGTCAGCCATTGGAAACCATACTGCTTATTGTAATGTATTTCATTTTTGTATTTTCATGCATATCTGAAAATTTATGTTTATATTGATTAGCATACTCCTCTAATTTCATCTAATTATTCTTCCTCTATTTTTTGTTATTGATGTGCTTCCACCATGTGTGAGTGACTAGTCTAGTGTCTTTATTTATTTCCCTTCCACTAATATTTATATAATTATCTAGACCTTATTATTATCATCACCATGGGGTATAGACTCCCCACCATCACCTGATTACACCCTCTCTACTAGTCCTTAGACATTGGTGTATGGTGAGGCATGCCTAAGGATAGTGACACTTGGCCTAAATCACAATATGGGTTGATAAATGAGTCATTGTAATACAAATGGAATTGGATAGGTTATTGACAAAGAATTAGAATCAGTGTTCATATGAATACTAATGATATCTAGTGTATTTTTTGGTCTTATTGTTAGGGTTATAGTAGAAGGAAATTAGGATGTTTTCAGATCTAGGAATATAACTCATGTTTGGGTTCATGTATCCCCATGCATAAGAGGAAAACCAAATTTCCTTGGGTGAGACATGTTATTATGGTATGATCATTTTATAGTTGATGTTATGTCCATCTCGAGTGGAAAAATTAGATGTGAATTCATACCTATTATGACATGTTATCCTTGGTCTAGTTTGACATGGAAGTGGATTTGTAACCATAGATCGATGTGGAAAGGGGTGTATGCTTGTTATAATCCTGATAGGAACATAGGGTGTTATATTTATATATATTTTTATTGTGTTAAAAAAATTTTGTGACATTTAACACACACACACATATATATATATATATATATGAATGGTCTTGGATATTATTGTTGTATGCAGGAATGAAGTCATGGGGTGATGTTGATCACTAGGTTTGGCAATGAGGTCATCAGATTGTAGTGGCATGATTTGTTAAGATGGGAATAGCCCGATGTATAATTGATACTTGGATATAATATGGGGTAATGTGGCCATGTGCTATGGATTACATGTTACATTTGGGAGATGGGGAGATTAAGTGTAGTGAGTTAATGGTCCATGTTACTGCTTTCCCTATTTGTGATATATATGTATGTTATCATGGATATCTGACTGAGTAATAAAAATCAGCGGGCTTCCACCTTGATTGGATACAATGGATTTTTAGGAAGGTGGTGATGTCATGAATTTGAAGCACACATATGTTGTTACCCCTGATGGTAATTTAGAGCATGATCCGTATGTATAAGATCGGGTACAAGCTCTAGTGCAGGCATGTTTTTCCCTTGAAGATATGTTCAGGTTATGAATCATTATTTCTGAATGGTTTCCAATAGGTTGTTTTAAGGAACTAGAAACACAAAATGGTTCTATATCCATGGGTACCTTATTTACAAGGTAAGGTTATCACTAGGTGGTTTGGCCAATGATTATTAAGAACTCACATTGGTTTAGAGGAATGGTGCTCGGGCTCATCACTCTCTTGTGGGGGAGATGAATTATTGCCTACTTTGGAACATTCATATTGATTTAATATATATTCATGAATTTTTTAGTAATTTCCATGTATGATAGGGGTAATCCTTGAATTAAAAACCAATTAATAGTATGCATGGAACATAGAATCATATGTATGTATCTGAGGGTCTTCAATAATCGATATATCAATATAATTTTCAAGTTCTCCATAAACGGTATCCTCTTATGTAAAAATTAGATATTCATTATTAATGATCATAATGTCATTGGTTTTCTAGCCACAAAATGGGGACTCTGGAGTTTATCTTTTTCGAGGGGAACAATAGTCATTTAAATGTTGTGATCGATATCATGGGATGTGATATCAATGTATCATTTTGAAAGGAATCATAAATCATGTAGTTTGATTCCACTTAATGGGGAACATCATAAATTTTAAGGTCATGTGATAAGGACCTAACCATATTGTTTAACATCATGTGTCAAGGACATCTATGAAGATTTTTCATAGTCAATGTTGTGTGGGACTTATGAAAAATCATCCAAGGGAACCTGGAAGGGATATGAATTGACAATTTCAGTTAGTCCCTTCTGATAATATGGACCATAAAAAGGGTTGATTTAAGGTGTTGGATTTGGACCACATAGAGGCTATATATGTATTCCATTTGGATGGGAATCAAATCCTACAGAGTTCAGTGAGTCTCACATGCGATTATACCCCTTTTAGTGAATTATTTTAAGGCTTACTCCTGAATAGGATTCCTTATAATGGTATCATGAGGTATGTTTCAACTCATAGTGGTCTCAAGGTTTATTTCATTGCTTACTCTATAAGGTTATTCCAAGGTTAATTGGATTATGATTGGGGCTTTCTTAATGGTTTTTTCCCATTGATTAAGGTATTTTGGTAGAGATTCTATGCATCGAAGCTAGAAAAGTATTTACAGATATCATAGTTCAATAGATTAGTATTTTTCATTGGTGTTTCTTAATAGAGTTTGGATTGTTGTGACTAGGGTTTACAACTAGTTATGAAGCCCATTATATGCTTGGGATATGATTGGGACTTACTCTCGAGAACTATGGATTTCATGAACACCACTAACCTCTAAGACCATGTGGGTGATTCTTGGGGTGAGAAATAAGAGTAAATGTATGATTTGGGAAACCACATGATCTTCATTTTACTAAGGTTGGATAGATGTCCTTGAGGAACCATGATGATGGAGTCACTCTGATGGATGTTGAGAGGATTATTAAAAGGATGATCTTATTCCAAACATCCATTCAACTGTGTGCATGTCGTGATCATGGATATCCTCTAAGTTCATAAGTAATGATGAATCATGATTTGTTTGAGAAACAATCGGAATTGAATGATCTAGAAAACCATAAAAGTCTCCTTTTATACTAGTCAAAGAGAAGAAAGATGATGCTATGGCCTAGCGTATAACAATTCCCTTTATTAAATTTATCATATACTGAGTCTATATAATGGGGAAGAAAGTTGGACCCCTTTTGGTGTCTAGAAGGTATAGAAGAGAAATAGTAAAACCTCCTAAAAAAGGATATTGGATTAGTATAGGATTGATACCTGAAAATTGGTTCCACGGTATGGAAAGATGATTTATTTCTATTTCAAAAGGAAACACTAGAGTTATCTTTTCCCTCACTACTTGAATGTAAATGATATAGGTCTTAGAGATTATAAGGGTAGGATATGGCCTTAACCCTAGTATCTATGATAGATAAATCACTGATAATATTCCTGGGGTTGGGATCCTGGTGACCATAGGGATATACACTCACATGAACCATGAGGATCCTTACCAACCAACCAGGCATGTTTGGGAAACCTCAGTCCCTATAAATAAAGTCCCAAATGGGGGACATGATGGTGTTCGACATGCCATGGTTGTGCAACTCTATATGTTTTAGTAGAGGATTCAATGAAAATCCCACTCATAAAAGGGATAAAATGAGGATAGGTCCTACCAAGGATGGATTTGAATAATGCCATATTAATGGGTCTAGTAAGATGAGGTTAGGGAAAACCAATGAGGCTCATGTAGGGTGTTCTCCACATAGGTTGGCCTTGGAAAACTGGTGGCACATAGGGATAATTACCACCTAGGAAACTACACTAGAGAGAGTCCATACTCAAGAAATAAAGGGTCAGTATTTTTTGTTTTATAGAAGTGACTCACATATGTCCCTAGATGAGGAAGGGTACCTTATGCTATTCTTCATTAATTAGGATGTGGGTGACTTCCTCATGTAGGTAATTTTTAATTTGAAAACAAACATAACATTAAATTCACTATTTCCAATTAATAAAAATTTCATTTGGATTTAGAACGCTACATAGAACATCGCATAGGGATTGAGCAAAGCACTAGGGAGAACAAAAAATCATTTTTCTATCAGTAATATATGTCAAAAAAATTATGACACTAGATTCATATTTATTTGAAAATTTAGGTATTTGGGAGAAGGGGTTATCTATCTTAGGTGTACTTTTTTGGTGGTTTTGTAAGTTCTCAAGAATATCAGTAGCACAGGTCGATGTGGAGGCCCACCACACATGCTAATATATAGGTACATTATGTGCTGACACTACATGGGGGGTACCTGTGTGTCTTTCAGGGGAAAAATCACTACTCTATAGCATAAGGGATACACACTAATCCCCTACTCATGCTTAGTGTCGATATGTATTCTTATCCCATTGGTTCCATCATTGACCCCCATGAATAATAGAGTGTTACACCACACAATCTTTAAGCATGATTAAGGAAATTTGTATTCATGACACATGGATATCCAATCTGATCATATTTCACGCATTAAGACATATTTCTACTCAAACTCAACATTTTGTGTCTAATAGTGGTTTACATCTTCGATTATGAAAAATCATTCATGAAACACATTTCACAATGTAAAAAACAGACAATACACTTGATATTATTGCTTTTGGGTCATGACTTGATGTGAAACATAGAGTGATTCTAGAATGTGTTATCCAGAGGATCGATAGTGCAGCATAGGGAGTAGATCCTTATATGGTGTATCTAAAGTTGGGGTTCCATTCATAGAAATAATCATTCATTCAGTGTGATAGTGGTCCATAGGTGGCTCAAAACTACATAAAAACTATGTATATAGTTTTCAAGAAGCTTGAGACACCACTTGGGTGATGGGTGAAGATGTAAGTCTATATTTTTCAGTGGAACAACTAACTATGGGTTGGATGTGCATATTAAAGTAGACAAACATGAGGCATTGACCTTAATGGATTATAAGGCCATGTTTTATAAGAACATATTCACAAGGATGTTGAGGGTAGATAAAGATCATGTGTTCTTGAGCCTACAATTGGTTGACATGTCTGTCAAGGACTGTGTAGCAATATTCACCAAGATATCTCACATCGCACTTGACATGGTGAGAGGTTACAACATGATGTTGAGTTCTTTTGAATATGGTTTAAGAAACACCATTCAGGTGCAAGTAAACATATTAAGGATGTCATTGTTCTTAGAGGTGGTGAATTCAGATATCATAACAAAGGGAAATTTTATTGATCGGTTATACTCGAGCCTGGTGAATTCTTCAAATGACTTCAGTGGTGATGCTTCAGATGGTAGGAAGTTTGGTCGAGATGAGTTTAAGAAGGGAATTCTGGCCATTGACTCAATCAGACCACAATACAGTGGATATTAGACAGTGTTATTTTAGTGTCTGAAGTCGGGGGATTTTAGGAATCAAGTTTGTTTGGCCTAAAAAATACTGTTGGGCATGTGGACAAGTCATGCATCTTGAGAGGTTCTGGAAGAAACCTTCCCAGAAAGCCTAAAGTTAGGGACTGGGGTAGACATAGGTTTATGAGATTGGACTGGGAGAAATACCAGTTGATGGTAGGTGAGTTTTAACTTCATGCATACCTTATGGAATAGATAGTGGTATCTAGTAGTGGGGTCAGGACTCAGTGGCTACTACAGCATCATAGAGAGTTCAGGCTTCAATTAGTCAACCATTAGGCTAGTTGCATGTCATGGAGATACTAGGGTCAGTGTAGGCTTGTGAGCTGATAGTGGTCAAAGTACGATGTGGGCATGAACAGGGATCCTTTTTGTTGTATTATAGCATAAAATTTTGATACATCTCCATTTTCGGTGTACGAGGTGCATTAGAAGGATTTGTGGACTAACAAGATGATGGTTAATAGGTTGGAAATAGATCGAGTACCTTATATATATATGAGGTTCGTGACACTTTGATTCATATATGAGTGTTGTTATATGAAGGAATTTTGATGTATAGTGGCATCGGGGCATCGGGGAATGCTGGTTCCATGAGGCTTGTAGGCATCTAGAAATTGATATTATGTGGAAAATGATTGAAGTATGAGTAATTGAGAATAATTGGAGCAGCTAATGATATTCAAGACCTTGTTGGATTAATGTGTGACATAGAAACAAGGTGTACACTGATGTGGTGCATGATTTTGATGGGTTTTGGGTATGACCCCTGGGCACCATATGAGTTGAAGGTGTGATGATGCATCATGAGAGGACATTGAGTCCAAGGAAGGTTAGTGGAATATATGTTTCATTGATTTCTGGGTTAGGATGAGACTGGGGTATGTAACACATAAGGTGGGGAAACCGTTTGAGGTAGTTGGCCTATAACCCATTGTGACCAGGGAAGTCCAGGTTAAATTTATGGTGATTTGAATGTTCAGTATAATCACTGAGTTTTCCTTTATACATCATAGATGATATATGTTAATATGGGTTGATTTTAATGTCTTAGGAATTTGGAACGGGATGAAATCTTTCCCCATTATAATCATTTAGAGTTTGGTGGGTATTCTAATTCCTTTATCATTTAACGAATCTTAAATCCATGTTTTCCAATAAGCGATCTACTTTTATTGTAGGGTTTAGAGTATTGGAAAATTTCATGGGTGTTCATATTTGTTTCGGGTGCCTTAGTGGCCCGAAGGCCCAATTTTGTATAAGTGCATGCTAAAGTGCACAGTTTGGAAAACCATGTTGCAGCTAAGGTGAAACCATGCAGCTGAAATTTTCACTAATCTCGGTATGGGAAAAACATGTAGGGAAAATCGAACGACCATACAGGGCCTTTACAATTTTTAGCATAGTATATCTGGATATTTTTCAAATGGTATGGTAAAAAATATGTATCCCACATGGTTAGTTTCAAGTGTGAAGTACCCTTTCACTATATTATCCATATAATGCACACACTTAGTCCTAATCATGTGGGCTAACATTGTATGGCTTGGATCCTATACGGTAGAAGCCATGTGATTGTTTCATGGATTAGAAAACCATGCAATCTTACTATGCGACTCATTAAAGAGGTGAATTTACCTTTTTACTACTTTACTTTTAGGTTATTTAATTCCCTTTCTCATACTCATTCCTCTGTGGGTTGTGGAAAAACATTGAGAGAGATCACTATTTTCGTAATATGTGTTGATCTAATATCTCCTTCTGACCAACGTTCTTCAAATCAGTTGTTGGGTAGGATTTGTATTAGTATGTCTTTTCATTATCTGAATTTTTTTACCTTTTCCAAAAACTCATGTCCCTCAAAATCTGCGCATGTCATTTTTCTTTATTTTTAGTGAATTCCTCTAAAACATTTATTTCGACCAAATTGCTTTAGATTTCATGATCTGATTTCCCTTCATCTACAATTATGAGTTAGGTGGTTCATATTTTCATTGTTATTTTGTGAGCTTTTTCATGTAATGGCTTATAGTTCACTATTGTGTTAACCAAGTGAGACCCTATAATTCTAAAGGTTTCATGTAATTAATTAAATTTTTCTTTGTGAGATGCCAATGTGCATGTTTTCATGAGACTAAAATTTGTTGGAGCCTTGTGAGGAACATTGGAATCTTGGAAAGTAGGTCAGAAAGATGTTTTTTTACTTTTGAGATTTTTTCCTTACTTAAATTAAACTAAATTATATATATGAATTTGTTTGATGCAATACTAAGATCCATTCGATCATAATGATGTAAGAAAACATATTTAGATACAAATAGATATATATTTTGAGGTGATGTGATAATTATGCATGGTGTTTCTCATTATATGTGTGTGTGTGTGTGTGTGTGTGATGTTGATAACTGGTTGGATGACTCTCTCTTCATTTGAGGAGGCAATACCTTCATGTTGTGGGTATGGAAAGAGATATTTTTGATGAAATGGTCATAATAATGACCGAAATGCTCACACGGTCACGGGGTGATGAGAATTGGTGTGGCTTAAGCTTTTTTTAATGATTTCCACTCACCTATAATGGCCAATCAGACATTTAGAGCCATGTTTAGACAAGTTGACTTATATGTTTTAGGTGGTATTGACCACTCTTGTGCATAGAGGCCCTCGATAGTTTCAGATTATGTAAATTATTAGTGGTACATTCTATATAAATCATCGGGGATGGTGAGGGAACAAAGGATGATAGTGTTGAGGCTATGGGTTGGGTGTTGAGTCTCTCCATGCTTGGGACTATTCATCAAGGATCATTACAGATATCACTATTCCTCGGGATGTTGATTATTAAGGTGATGGTGGTTTTTGTTTGGGGAAATGTGTCATTATACCTATAGATGAGGGATTTGAGCCTATGGGTTATTTCTAGAAGGGATTTGAGGGACTGTATTCTTTGATTGGGCATGCCTTTGGGATGTTGGTTACTTTATTGATGGCATGAGGTGTTAGGTGACATTTAGAGGTGGAAGCTGATGGTTTACTGAGGTTACTATATATGAAGGGATACTTTTGGGATATCAGACAAGGATACTCTATTCTATATTTATTCTAGCATTGTATGAGCTTGGTAATATCTTCCAAGAGGATGTTGAGCTCTAGGGATGTTTGTGATAGTTTAATGCATTTATTTATTTCATATTTATTTTTAGTATACTCCATATTAATAAAACATTTATGGTAGGAACACATTGGTGGTGGACTATCAAGAATCATTATCACACCCTACAAGGTCCCTTAAAGATGCATTTAGAACTCATTCTTTTGCATTTAGGTAAGGGTCTGGGCTCTGGAGTTGGATACTAGTTATTGAGAAGCCTAGGATGAAAGTGATGGGCCTGATGGTTCTTGCCTCAAATATATTTCTCCTTTGATTTTTCCTTCATGTATCTGCATGTAATATATATATGTACAAAGGTTATACATTGGAGACCCTCCAACTTCTTGTAATGTATGTCATGTTTTTATGTATATCATATATATAAATGTATGTTTGGTTTAATTACCTTATTCTGATGTTGTAATTTAATTATTCTTACACTATTGCTTCTTATGGATGTGCTTCTTCTATGGGTGGGTCACTAGTCCAGTGTCTATATTTATTTACCTTCCTCTTCTATGTATATAATTATTTTTACCCTTATTATTATCCTCAGTATTAGGTATATTCTCCCCAATATCACCCATTTACACCCTCGCTATTAGTAGGCAGCCCCTAGAAAACGAGGAGGCGCCCCTAAGGCCAGTGGTACTCATTCCAAAGCACAATTCAGGTGGCTAAATGAGTCAGAGTTATACATATATGGATGTAATGAAATATATAGAATAGGAAATCTCATCTTCAGGTGTGTTATCACCCCATGTAATCGTTATTTGTGGGATTCTAAATGACTATTTTATCTTGTTTTCTTTCATATGATGAAAACAATTGATGATAGGGATGATGTATGGACCTAGTTTTCTCGTGCAGAATGCATGGGTCATTATTGTGTTTCAGAGGCTTGTAACACCATTATTATTATAATTGTAATTTATAATTGAAAATAACAATGAAAAAAATAATTTTTTTTATAAAATTCAACATTCACTATTATGATTTTTTTATGGAAAGTATAATGTGGGTAAATTTTTTAAGAATACTTAATATTTATAGTATATGGTTTTTTAATGTAATAATGCAATTATCTCATTAATTATGATCCAAATGGATATTATAACTTTTTCAATTGTGTATATAATTGGGGATCTTACCTAGGTGATGTTTAATCTTTTTATGGGTTCCTAGTCCATGTTCAGGTATTTGTTTTGTTATTATCCCCCCCTCTCCTTACCCCTTTTACTAACGTATTCTAGAGAAGACACATCACTTGATGATTTTAGTAAAAAATATGGGGAATAGTTTGTTGAAATGATCTCAAATGAGGTAAGTTAACTAGAACCATATCGGTAAGTAATGAAGATCAAGAACAAAACCAATGATTTGGAGATTCATCATGAGGATGGGAATTCATTTTGATGTGCACATCATTCTTGAAAATTATAACATTACTATGTTGGATATTTTATAATTTTCATTTGGTATATATTAGTGTGGTGATCGGTATTGATGACCAGTGAGACACCTTGGAAGGTGATGTGACGTATGAGCAAAAATGTATACGATCACGGGTGTCAGTTAATCAGGTTAGTCATGGTTATTACATGGGAGGTAGAGATGGTTTTAGTGGTGGCTGGTAGATTAAAGTCATCTATACATGACAATAAATGGAAGGGATTTAATGAATCTTTTCTTTTCTAGTTTGAAATTCAAATATATTAAGGAATATTTTTAGAGCTATACACTGAGACGGTGTGATATTATAAGGCTCAATGATCCTGTTATTGATATTTTAGAAATGTTAAATATATTTATGTCAATAAAACATAATTCTCCTAAAATAGTGGGATAAATTATTAATGGATTATATGATTGGAAATATGAGACCCCATTGATTCCAGAATGTGGGATTTACCCTAGGCATGACCTAAGGTTGTTTGGCCTCAGACGCCCAGTTCTGGCATCCATTGGTGGGAATATTTAATAAAATAAAAAATGAAATTATTCATTTATTTTATTAAATGAATAGACCTTTTAAATAATATATATTTACCCACTTATAAAAAATATATAATTTTTCTACATATTCCTAAGAGGATTTGAGAGGATCTCTTGGCATTAATCATTAGTGGGTTGCATCAGAGGATAATGGGTGATCAGATCGAGGTAGATCAAGACTTTTCATACACATTGAGATATATCCTTCAATAAAAACTGAATTATTATAAATTTATTAATCTAAATCAATGTATAAATAATTAATTGTGGTTTATTACCTCTTGATTGAATTGTTAAATCTTGTATTTTGTCTGGTTTTGATTGGATATCACTTGTTCATTGCATGATCTTTCTATTAGAATAAAACATTTCAATTCAATTTTTTCTTGTTAAGAAATTCTATAACCCTAGATATCCCATTTGATTTATTTTTGGATGAGATCACTTGAATAATTTTGGATACACCTTATTTATTATTATCCACCCCCATACTTTTTCTTCCCATTATTCATCATTGGACTATGGGGTCACGATTTGACATTGTCAAGGTGAGTTCAAGAGTGATTGAACCCACAAATTTGTATTTGTTGTGTGGATGTTTAAAAAATTGTGCATTTTGTGGATGGATCTAGATAATGTGTGGGTGATTATTTGTGGAGTTGGGATCTAAAGTGGTGACGAGTGACTGGAATCACACAGGATGTGTGTCCACTCTTCATATATATAGATAGTTTATTATTTTCCTCTATTGTAGGATTAGAATTGATGAATAGAGGTGTTCCTATTTAGTTTTAGGGGATGAAATGGTGAGATTCACATTGATGAGAGTAGATATAGAAACCATGAGAAGAACTATGTTTTCGATGGAAAACATGACTACACGGTGTGTAGTATGATGAACAAACATTGTGTAGTATCCCATGGATTCAATAAATGTTTTTCTGTTGAGTTAAGAATCCCACATTTTTTGGTTGGGCTGAAATTATTTGTGACCCTCCCATGATGGGAAAATGTTGTACTAGATGGAACACACCTAGTAATACATGTAGTCATACACACCATTTACTATGGGATTACATGGTAATGGCAAAATTCCAGGGCATGGAAATGTATAGGGTTAGGTACACAGGCACAACCTGATGCACACTGGCATGACAAATTATACATGGGTAGGCCCTGAGTGGATGAGAACCACAGAGTAGCACCCTTACACATCATATATTATGAAATATCTTCCCCATTACATGTCTAGAGGAGAACATATTTTATAAATTATTTGGGTTCATAGGCCCAGTGGTCCCCCATACACATGATGTAATTTCTTTCCTTAACTTCTTCCTCTCACATATCCTTCATTTGGACTAGAATTTTGGATTCTGAGTAGCCTAACCTGAGAAATTTTCAATGTAGAACATGATAATGACCATCATTATATTAGAAAAGATATTATTCAAGTAGTTCATAGAGTGAACCATTTTTAGGTGAGGCTTTATGATAAAAGTGATCAAGGAATCATACTCAAATTGATTCTGGGGTTGAAACTACTTTATCACAATAGAATGTGGGCCCCACATACTCTTTATATAGAAAGATATTGTATTAACCTATACTTTGAAAAGTTCCTCTATCTATGGGGTGGAACTCCCCCATTCCAAGATTCATTGGCATGAGGTTCCTCTATTGGTTTTGTGGCTTCCTTAGTTTTGGAGCACAATAGGGAGGAGCAGGCCCCTCTTTATGGTGTATAGTGAGGTTGTGTTTTGATTCTATGAAACATTGTTTGTCTTTTGTATTTGCAGTTGACTCATCGACATTAGCTAGTATATATGATGGGGATCCCCTATATGTATCATCTTGGTTTCATTATGAGCATATATGTATCTATTAGTTTCTTATTTTAATCTTTCTTTGGTTCATGATGAGTTCAACTACATATTTTTATTTATCCATCTTTAGTTTTTAGGTAATCCTCATTGGTATGTACATACTCAGCCATTCATTGGATTTTCCCACACATTTGTTCTCTTATATAGAAAAGATATTGTTCATCGGTGAAATCTCTGGATCATAGTGATACTTTGGTGCATTGACTACATATGGTGGTTGAGAGATAGTGATTAGTAGCTGGACTCCCTCAGATCTCATTTTTCTATTTTTTAGGTTGGGGCTTCATTTTTTGTTGGGTATGTAGTTTATCCGTTTTGATTAAGGTTGATATTTTCAAACTCTATTTTATTTTTCATGCTGGTTATTGAAGGAATGTTTATGCTCAATATATTATTGTAATTTATATCACCCTTCACTTTCTCATGGAGATGGTTGGATTCATGTATACAGAACCATTTGAAAAAAACATTCCATTTAAAATATTCCTTATAACTACTTGTCACTAGACCCGAGAATATTGATTGTGTGGTTAGTGTTTTCATGGTTCGACCTTTCACCATCCTGGTGGGCCCCAGTGGTTCGGTTCGTGATAGAGTTGTACTAGAGAATTTCATTCCTTGGGAAGGTGTTTTGATAAATACCCTTATGAAAATTGGTTTGGACTTTGGGAAATGGTGTCAGAGTGACTCGAAGGTGGATTTCAAGATAAGGAACCCAGTACTAGTGTGGTGACAAATGTATCCATTTATCAAGACTCTAAATACCATATTATTAAATCGGTATAAAAGGACATCAGTTGTAGGGAACAATGGTAAATACATCATATAGAATTGCTTCGTTTGATTGTTCTTATTGATAAATATCCATATATATATAAATTCTTATCTAATGGTGGTATATCGTGATTACTTTTTTGATATCCTTATATTGATAGACATAAAATTTACCAATTTTGGTTCATAGAAATGATCTCATGAGTGATATGGTCTTAGTTCATGGGACATCCCATACGTGTTTCCAATAGGAGGGTAAGGATTAGAACCCCCATCGGTTGAGCAGTGGATAATACGAACAATTCAGGATGATGATGTTTGCAGGCTTAGTGACCTCTACAGGTTCTAGTGTTAGATATTGGTTAAATTACAATGTGATAAAGATCCCCATGTAGAGGTGGATTGGATTATTTTGATGGTTTATTTCATTGGTATTTTTCAAAACCCAAATTATCATATTATTTCACTAATATATAGACGTTTGCATGGTACATCAGGTCACTGGTGGTGTCTAGTTATGAAGATTGATGTTTAGATAAAACTCTAGTTATCCATATTTTAGTATATATTTAATGGGGAGTATTACCCATTTTTCGTTCAATCAGTTCTTTTCTATGAGATTTTTTCGCTACATAATAGTGAATTGATAGTGGCTGAGTACATCAAGAGGTTCAAAGACCTCACATGGTACTCCCCGGATATGTTTCAAGATGTTTTCTTCCAAGCATTGAAGTTTGAGTAGGGTCTCCACATAAAAATATATATCTATATAATTTCATAATATCCAAAAAATGATATAGGAGTTCAATATTAGGTTATGTAGACTATGATCTTACTAGTAAAGGGATTTCATATAGTTAAAGAAATTAGAGGAAAATATGTGGCTAAATACTCTTCAGCATCTACTTAGCACCCAATATAGAGGTCTTGGTATATGAGGGATAATATCTCCCTATCTCAAACAAGTGGTCATTAGATTACAGGTCACATAATGGATCAATTCATCTTATAGAGGTATGATGCAACAATTTTGATAGTAAAGGACACTTCACTCATGATTTCCCAACCCGCCATGCCGACCAAGATATGAAGACAATGGATACACCATTATGGAAAATGAAACACCATAATTAGAAATCTATTAGAAATGTATAGGTCAGCCCTTAGTGAGGAGGTTTTGGTAGAAGACCATGTCATGATCTAGATGGAGGAGCTATTAGTGGGGGATTTCTCTTTGAGCTACTACAACCAGTACCACTAGGTGTGCCATGTAAGGCTTCAGAAGCCAATGGTTAGGGTCAAACGAAGCTATAACCTATTGAGGGAAATTACTAGGATAGAAATGAGATGATCTGAGGTATTATATATGTTTATGATACTCTTTCTTCAATACAAGTAGACACAAGGGAAACTTATCCCTTAATCTTCTTATTCTTGGTCAGATATATGGGAATTATAGTTCAGCCTTTAGCCCAATAGTTGTGGATAGAGGTTCCTACAAGTATCAATTCTTCAATATCACTTATATTTTGTTTGTGTGACCTATATGATGGTGATTATTATTTCTCCTAGGACTTATTTGTTAGAATGATGAGACATTATGATGTCATCTAGGCAATTTAATGGTTGTCTATAGTTGAGGCCTAGACTATTTGTCATCACTAGTGAGTTAAATTCGCTCAGGTAGTTGGGATGTGATTCTCCTTATGGGTGAGAGATATCTCATAGGGGATCAAGTGGATAATTTATGAAAGATTCTACAATGCATCACGCATAAATTTTGATCTTATCCCTTAGTGTAGTGATATCTTTTGGAATCTAGGTTTATTTATTTCTGAAGGATTATATGGACATATTGAAAAAGGATGATCTAAGACTACCTCCACACTACGAGATATAATTCTACATTGAAATTCACCCTATGACCATGATGATATATTATGAGACATATTGGATGTCCCCAAAATATTTCATGGAGTTGAGGGTGTAGTTGGAGGACCTTTGAGAGAAGGGCTTCATCAGACCCAGTGTGCCCCTTGTATATCTCCAGTGTTTACTGTAAAAAAATGAGGAGGGAAGAATTAGGATTTGGGTTAATTATCATCACCTAAAATATGTAATGATAATAAAAAGTACCACATAATGAGTGTTGATGTCCTATTTGAACAATTTATAGGTTCAAGTTGGTTCTTGAATAACATTCTATGATTTTTCTACCACTAGTCCAAGGTTTGTTACACTGATATTCCAAAGATGGAATTACGATGTACCTATAAACACTATGAGTTCATGGTGATGCTTTTTGGTGTTATGAATTCACCCATATTGTTTTACTTATTTGAGGAATAGAATAATCTATCCATACTTGGACTGGTTTTTTTGTCATAGTTGACATTCGTATTTACTTTATGTTAGAGGATGAGTGCGCAGAGAACTTGATCATGGTGATATAGTTTCTTTGGGGGTACCAACAATATGATAGGATTTCAATGTGCTAGTTATGTATCCATGAGGTTCAATTATTAGTTCATTTAATTTAAGATCATGGTTTCTATGTGGATCCAATGAATATTGATGCATTTATTTATTGGTATCTAACCAAGAGAGTGTTAGATGTTAGAAGCTTTATGGGTATGGTTTGGTACTATCTATGGTTTATAAAATACTCCCCCAGGATTTCAATTCCTTTATCTAGCATTATACCAAATGGAATGTCATTTAAATATAATGAGTAGTGTCATATATCCTTCAAGGAGTTGAGGTGAAGGTTGACCAGTATTCTTATGTTGAGAGTACTAGAAGAGGGTGTGGAATACGTAGTGTATTTTGATGCCTTCAGAGCTGGTCTTGGTTTTATATTTAATAAAGGAAAAATTTATCGCATATGTGTTAATGGAGTTGATAACCCATGAAAATAACTATGTGAATTGTGACATGTATTTGGAAATAGTAGTCTTAGATATGAAGATGTAGAGTTACTATCTTTTGGGAGATCACTTTATTATATACATAGAGTACTACAGTATTAGATATATCTTCATGAAAAGGGATCAAAACATGAGATATGGGTTCTCATTTTGATTATGGAATAATTTTAAGATTGAGATAATTTATACGCATCGAAATTGAAAATTGGCTATATATTCACCTATCCGGATGTCGGGTTCTCACCAGAAGGGGGAGGCATTTGAGAAATTTTTTTCTTTTCAACTAACTGTCATGGAAGATAGTGGTTTAGTTTTTCTTCAATAGATGGTGTTTATTCCTCCTCTCATTTATTGTGTGAATTAATTACTATTTTAATACATCTATAGTGAGGTGTTATATGAAAGGATATCCTTAGTAAATGCACCTAATGTATTTTCTAAAGGACGAGAGAATATCATCCTTTTATGGATGGTTATTTATTCCAATAAAAATATGATAGGAGGTGATGTGTGAATTTCATACTCCAACATTGGTGTAAATGTCAGTGTGGAAAATATGTACAAATACATTTAGTGGATGTTTTGGTGGGATGGTAGGAGTTGCATCATCACTGAGTTCATTTCTTGGTCTCCCACATGTCAACAAGTGAAGGATATACCCGATGTTCTAAGGGGTTCGAGAAAGACCTTTTGAGATCTTGAAGTTGAAATGGGATAACATATCTATATGCTTCATGATGGATCTTTTTTAAATAGTGAGAGGTTGTTATTCCATCTAGGTGACTTTTCACTAACTTTCCATGCCAGCACACATCATTTCTATTAGGGAGTAGAGTTCGATATTGTGTTTGGGGTAGTTATATGTCTGGGGGATCTTCTAAGACTATGAGGTCCCATAAAAAAATTTCTCCAACTTAGATGTGTGTGTATTTCATCGTTGTGGGGACAACTCTAGAGGTCTTTGGGGCCATGTTAAGGATGGGTACAATTATTTACCCTAGATGGATTGGAATACTGAGGTGACTATTAATGTGATAGAGGATATTCTTAGTGCTTGTGTTTTGGACAAGATTCAGAGCTTGGAGGATCACATTACATTTTTAGTGTTTCCTTTTAATAATATATATCACTATACAATAATTAAAAAAACCATTCGATTTCCTGTACGAGATCCCTAAAAGTTTTCCATATGTTGGTCTGAGATTGGAAATACTTATCTCATTGGGATATAGATGTTTTAGAAGATGATAATGAAGGTTCAGATGATTTGTGAGTAGATGAGTAAATACTAGAGCATATAGATATATTAAAAAAATTACTATCATAGGCATTTTTAGTTCATTAAGGGACACTATATCTCCATTAGAGTCTCCCAATGATGTCGATTGTGGAGATTTGTTAAGGGAAGATAGTTATGTTGGTATTTGATCTAGTCATTTGTGATCCTACAGAGGATTGGTGTGGTATATTACCCTCTAGAATTACCCTCATATTTGGATCAGAAACATTACATATTCTATGTTTTTCAACTGGGGAAATACAAGCATCAATCTATAAATGTGATTTACTAGGTCAATATTGACATCGAGGATAGAGCCACTAGTAATCGGAAATCATATATATGTATTTCTATCATTTTATTAAGTATTTTAAATAGTTTACCCAATAATTCATATATTATGGGTTGATTATTATATAAAATATACCTTCATGATTTCAAAGTAAAAAATTTAAAAAATATCATATATTGTCTATTATACATCATGAAACATCATTTGATGACGTGTAGTATAATTAGAATTTCATAACATGTTGAAAGTCGTGAAGCCAAATTGTGAATAATTTCAAGTCCTGATGCCATTAGATGTCATGATTCACCATTAGAGGTCATTTATCCTTTGAATTCATTTCCCATTTCTAGAAAAATCATGAAGAAGCTACATGTTGTGAGACCCAAATACACGACATAAAGGTGTCAGATTTCAAAATCTATAGTAGAGATTCAGGGGAGATTAACACATATTCAAAAATAATGAATGGAAACATGGATCAGAATTACATTATTTGAAACACCATCACACATCAATTAATATCCTAATTAATTACCAAGTTCAATGCACCATGGATTGAAAGGATGGAATTTTTTTTGATTTATTTCATTTTCTATCTCATTTCTTGGGTTTATCCTTTGACTCTTTCTCCCCAAACAAGAATTTATTAAATTTTTTACTTTTTTTACTTTTATAAAAAAACCATAGAAATATTTTCATGAAATTATTCATAACTTTTTGCATCACCAATATCATTTCACAAATTCGTTGAATTAATCAATAACATATGATGAATCTATGATCTTCTTGTTCTTGTAATTATTGCAAGTATGTAGTTGCTTAAAATAGTGTTTCATTTTAGATTAATATTTTTTTTCTTAATTTAATGTTTTGTATTTGGTTAATCTGAATTGTAACATTTTTCAATATTTTAAAATCACTCCTTGTTTCCATTATAATTATGATTTCAATTCATTATCTATTTATGATCAATTCTACCATGAGTAGCTAAACTACGTAGGGTAGGGATCGAGAGTATGTTTGATTGAATACAGTTAATCTTTAATTCTTTACATTCTAACCATAAGTATTTTTAATCAGGGTAAAAAACATTTTTCTATCCAATTAATTTGAAAAACACTAGCCATAAGACATTTTAATGAACGAATATAACATAATTGAAGTATAAAAGGATATGACCATAAACCAATGATAGTTTCTACCATAAAAGACAATTTTAATGAGTCTAGTTTATAGTAATATCCATACTTAGAAATAGTTTCCTCCTAGATAGAGTTAGTTGGTCTGACCACGATCAACTACTGACCTCTTCTTGCTTTGCATCCTAATCCTTAAGACTATACCAACTTAGAATTAAAGATCATTATTTCTCCCAGACCCCAAAAATAATCATGATCCCTTCTTAATATCTAATCGTTATATATAAAACTCATATTCACAGTCATTATCCTAATGTCCATCATCTTGAGAGGTATCCTACCCCTAAGGGTTATGACCAAAATTCCTACAATCCAATCTAAGATCATCATGTAATAGACCCAACACTATCACTATACATCGTATAATTAGCATGTTTACTTTGTGGAATATAAATCTAATCTGAATAAGGCACATATGCATTAAACGATGTATATAGGATTTTAAAATTTTGGCACTATTTTCAAGGATCAATTTTGATATGCTTCGCACGGAATCCCACAGCGCAAACCTGTCATTACCAGTCTCTTTCCCCATATCCCTTTTTATTCCTATCCCTTTTATTTTAGATGCCACAACATACTTATTCTTCTTGAATATTAGTGCATGCAAAAGAGCCCTATGACTCATTGGATGATCTTTGATGCATACGAACAACTTTAAATCAAACATTATATCAATAGGTATATCATTACACACTATCATTCAAAATTGGATAGCCACAATAGTCCTTCATGTCCAAATCATCCCAACCCATCCAACATGAAACCATTCATTCGTGATGAGCAGCCTATACATCAAGAATGTACCATCACATATAATGGATTTCCATCAATAAATGGTGATAAACAATGTATTGAGCTCCCACATATTCATTCACACAACTTCTAGATCAAACCTAGACTCACTCATATGATCAATAACATGGGCCTATTTTGAGAGAATCAATGCGAATATTCCAAAGAACACAATTCGACATTCCAAAAAGTATATCATAACATTACCTACTAGGGAGTGTCTTCTAATGCGATAAGAGTCAATGTATTTCTATTATTTCTATGAGTCCAAGGGAAGGCCTTTCCAAAAATTCAAACATCCATGTACATCATGACTTGTGATGATATAGATAATAAATTTTTGGGCTATTACATTCCACCAATCTGCACAATAATATTACAAGAACGACAACAAGAATTTCACTCGTGAAAATAGAGAGTCAGCATGGGAAGCATGGGGTTGTATTAAAGAATTCACTCAAAATTCCCCACATCATTGACTCAGCATATGGATAACTCTCAAGAAATTATTCCAAGGACTCCAACAAGCTTCTCATATAGTCATTGATGTCGTATATAGTGGAGGAATAATGTTTATGATGCCTAAGGCAGGCCGATCACTTCTAGATGAAGTCTCTCATAATTCCATCATGTGTAATAGTTATCATGGGCCAACTCAGTGTGGAATCCACTATGTTGATGAAAATTCATAACTAGATACACAGGTATATTCCATGACAGAAATTCATGAATCCTTTTAACTACCTACTACCCCACCCCCAATCTGTCCCTTGTAATGGATGTTCAGTATGTGTAATGTAAAGACCCGCAAATTTCAAGGATATTTTTTTCTTAATTTTCTTTGGAATTTTACAAGAACGCAGCTTCAGACGGCACCTGATTCCGAGGCCCGGTGTGCCCGGAATCAATTTCCGAAGTTTGGCTCGGGTACGTTCAGTGAACGGACGAGCGGGTTTTTCTATCTTTTGAACCGGTGCCCGGAATCGAATTCTGAGGGCACCGATGAAATCGCAGCGCCGGTATTTGCTTAGAAACGCCTCTTCCGGAGTTGCGTTTGCTCAGACGTGGTTTTTAAATTTTACGGCTTTAAGTCAGAAATAAAATAAAGTTTGTGCGACAACTTTATTTTATTTCACTTAAGCTGCTTGGAAGCCACTTGAAGTCACTTAAAGACGGCTTGAACTGAGTTGAACTGGATAGGATGCTATCCAGAAATATCCTACCCCTTGGTAGGATATTTGTGCGGTGGGACCCGCACGAGCCCCGCCGTTTCTTTCGCTAAGTAACGCACCCGCGAAAACCCGTCAAAGTAACTGAAAAGTCAACCGACGCGTTTTCTTTAATTCTTAACAGACCATTTAATTGGGCGGTTTATTTCGTGAATTAAATGGACTGTTTCTTCGTGAATTAAATGGGTCGTTTCTTTCGTTGAATTAATTCAACGAATTGATGGATCGTTTCTTAACCGGTTTCGTGTTGGCATGTTTATAAAATAAGACCAACATAAAAATCCTTGGAAAGGATTTGAGAGAATCTTCGTTCCTCCACCCTCTCCGCGAAGAACGCGAAGAACGCGAAGAACGCGAAGAACGCGAAGAACGCGAAGAACGCGAAGAACGCCGGCGACCGGAATTCGACGACGCACACCAAGATCTGCGACGTCGACGAGATCTACCCGCGACGTTCTTCGGCGACGTCTTTCTTCCGCGGCCGATCCTCGTTCGGCAACAAAGGTGAGAATCGGATCTTTCCTTCTCCCTTTTTAATTTCAATATCAACGGATTTAAACTAATTAAATCCGTTGATCTTGATCCGGAGATTGGCGACGCGACGAGCGATTCCGCGACGACGCGGCGATCTCCATCTTCCGCGACGAGCAAATCCCGCGACGATCCCCCGTTCGGCAACGACAAAGTAAGGGATGTTGGAATTCTTTTTTTTAAAATCCCGTGTTTATTCTTTTGAAATATAGAACCCGATCACGAAACAATTTTAATTTATTTAAAATTGTTGATTGGTTTCTTTCCTGTTTCTCCCGTTGATTATGACTAACGCGGAGGGTGCGGGTCTAACGAACAAGACCCGGCAACCCTCCGTCGATCTTCCTTTGAGTGCGGATTTGGCGAGCGACGGCAAAAGCGCGACGCAAGGGCCATATGTTGATTCCGCAGTGGAGGACGCATCCCGGGAGGAACAACGGCGCAGACGGGAGGCAAATCGGGCCACCGGAACATCTCCGGCGGCCCGCGGAAGGAGGCGGCGGCGCGGGTCGCCGGCGCGGCGGCGCCGGCGACCGGGGGCGGCGGCGCCCGGCGCGCCGCCGGAGGAGTCCGCCGCGGCCGAGCCGCGGCGGCGGCGAGCCGCCGGACCGCGTCCGCGGTCCGGCCTTCCAGCACGCGGCCCGCGCGGGCCGCGTTTTCTCCAAAGCCGCGGGTTTGACCCGCGGCGGCAGCGCTTCGGCCGCTCGGCCGAAGCCGAGCCGGTCCGGTCGGCCGGGCCGCGCCCAGGCCGGACCGGACCCGGCCGAGCCGGTTCGGGCCGGGTCGGGCCGACCCGGTTCGGGCCGACCCGGTTCGGCCGACCCCAGGGGGGGTTCGGGCCGGGTCGCCCCGGGCCCAGTACCCCCGTTTCGGGCCCTCTACGGTCTTTCGCCCATATCTTGGGCCTGGGACCTCCGATTGACGAACCGTCAGCGGCTACGCGATCCTTGGATCGAGACGGTCGTTTCGGTATATTATACTCAAGGTTTCGGAAGACCTTGGGTTCGGCCGGGTTGGTTCGTACACGAAGCCAACCGGGCCCTCGGAGCGGAAACGCTCATAACTTGAGCTACGGACGTCCGAACGACGTACCGTCAGCTGTGGTAGTTTCCTCTAAGTGAGACGGAACTTTTGGCATACTCCGCCCGAGGATCGGATACAGGCGGAGTACGGTCGGGTTGGTTTTGCCCTAAAAACCAACCGGGCCCCTGGGACGAAAATGCCAATAACTCTCAGACCGGGCGTCCGATTGACGCGCCGTCTGTCGCGTTGAGATCCTGTTGTCGATACGGAACTTTTGGATACATCAACTTCGGACTACGTGTCAGTTGATGTATCAGCCCCTCGGCTCGTGGAGCGGACCCTCCTAAACGAGCTCGCTACGTGCGGGAACCCTAGCGCTGGCTGTGACCTCGACGACAGAGCAGAGATCCTCCGTGGACTGCGACGACGGCAGAGCAGAGATCCTCCGTGGACTGCGACGACGGCAGAGCAGAGATCCTTCGTGGACTGCGGCGACGACTGTGCAGAGATCCTCAGTGGACTGCGTCGACTACTGCACTCAGCGATCCCACGTGGATCAGTGCTTCAGGTTCTGTGTGAGCCCGATCCTCCGTGGGTCCTTACTACCGGTTCTGTGTGAGCCACTGCCTACAGGTTCTGTGTGAGCCCGATCCTACGTGGGTCTTTTTGCGGGGGGTTAGTACCTATCGATCCTTCGTGGGTCCGACGACTGAGACGGATCAGTGATCGTCTTTGACGTCATCTGAAAAAGTATACCTGGTTGAGCTGAATCTTATGTTACTCTCCTTTGTGGATTGTGTTGAACCATCCTTTGTGGATTTACTGTTTACTCTCCTCTGTGGATTGTGTTGAACCATCCTTTGTGGATTTACTGTTTACTCTCCTTTGTGGATTGTGTTGAACCATCCTTTGTGGATTTACTGTTTACTCTCCTTTGTGGATTTGGGTCTTGCTTTCCTTTGTGGATTGAGTTGTTCTTGAGCTCGTGAGCAGAGCTAGAATTGGGGACTTAGGTATATGTATGGGCATATACCTAAGTCGAGTCAGATGTTACTTCGTGATTGCATCTTTCTTTTGTGCTATATCCTTTGTGGATTTCGGGAGACCTTCGGGGGTCTCGGGGTCCTTACTGAGTAGTTGTACTCACCCCTGCACGGGCTATGCCCGCACTTCGTGGTGTTGGTTGCAGACGACGGACAGCGCTGATCGCGGTTGGGGCGTGGAGCAGGACGGTACCTGGAGGTGGACCACTGGACGGGACGTGCTCAGAGCGGACGTGGGGCCCGAGGAGCTTGGAGGCTATCTGTACCCACCCTTCAGGTGGGATTGCCAGTGGACGACACGAGGCCGCCGTCTTTTCTTCAGTTGCTGTTCTTTTTCTTTTCAGTTGTACTTTACAGTTGGGCTTGTATTTCCGGCCCCTTTACTTTTCTGCACTTTACTTTCCGCTTGCTGACTCTGTGTGGTTGTTACTTATAAAGGCAATGCCTTCCCTGTTTACTGGGATTTTACGCCTTGGTGCTAGTCGCCAGCCCCTGGCCTATGGAAGGCGGGCTTGGGGTAGTCACGGCACGGGCCCCGAGGACGGGTCGTGACAAATTGGTATCAGAGGCGGTCGGTTCTACCGCAGACTCTGATCGTCCTTTCTTTCTATGTGAAGCAATAGTGTTTAGTGTATTGAGTGTGGTTATCAGTTCAGGGAGCCCAGTGTTGGTGCGGCGGCCGACGTATCCGTACACCAGGACCCTGACTCCTGATTTCCGACTTAATGCATGAAAACATTGATTGCGTGTGTGTTTCAAGTTTTTCCTTGTGATTACTTGTGTCAGCTCACCGGGTATACTGATCTGCTTTATGAAAGTCTCAAGTTTTCCTTGTGATTACTTGTGCCAGCTCACCAGGTATACTGTTCTGACTGTGGTGCTCTTGTTCTCCTTTTCAGGATGGCCCCGCGACGACTGCCAGCTAGGGTTCCGAGTGTAGGGCGCGACGGCAGCCCACCGAGCGACGAGGCCTCGGTGCAGGGCCCTTTGCCAGCTGTGGCACCGGCGGTAGCTTTACCCGCCGAGCCACCGATGCTACCAGTACCAGACGCTGACGATGCACGTCGCCTCAGGGCACTGCACGAGTTTCAGAGCCAGCGACCGCCCAGGTTTCGCGGTGAGGCGGACCCCCAGGCCGCCGAGGACTGGCTAGAGGCGGTGGTACGGATCTTCAGGCTAGTGAGGACACCAGCGGATCTCATGGTGATCCTCGCAGCGAGCCTCCTGCAGGCGGCGGCAGGACGATGGTGGAGCCTGATGCTCCAGGTTCACGATGAGGCATCCTTGCTCTGGGCGGACTTCGAGAGCCTCTTCCGCTCTGAGTTCGTCCCGGCCACCCTCCGAGCGGTGCGCATCCAGGAGCTTCTCCAGCTGCGCCAGGGCAGCATGACGGTCGCTCAGTACGCGGCGAGGTTCACGGACCTATCTCGCTACTCGACCGACATGGTACGGGACCCCTTCTTCCGGGCCCGGACCTTCGAGCAGGGCTTGCGACAGGAGATTCGGGCGTCGCTGATCTCCCTCAGCATTCCGACCCAGGCGGGAGTGCTGGAGCGAGCCCTCCTGATCGAGAGCTTCCTGGCAGAGCCTTCTTCAGCGGCGAGACCTAGCGCAGGGCGGCAGGTAGCTGAGTCATCGGCAGCAGGCAGCCGACGGATGACTCACGGGTCCAGGCAGACCAGACCCCCTCGCAGGCGGCCTCAGGACACCGGCTCAGCGGTGCGGGGCACACAGCGGAGTGCCAGCCTTTCGAGAGGCAGGCTGTGCTACTCTTGCGGCGGGCAGGGTCACATGGCTCGTGACTGCCCGACTCGCCGACCAGAGGAGCAGCAGACGGTGGAGGGGCCACCCAGGCAGAGGCAGAGGGTCGACCGTGGCGGTCCGCAGGGAGGAGGCGGACGAGGCAGAGGAGCTGGCCGAGCAGCAGGTGGTGGGCGACGCTTCCAGGCTCTACCCCCACCACCACCAGGAGGGCCACCTCGACCACAGGGAGCTGGAGGGCAGGGACAGGCCCAGCTCCAGGCAGTGGAGGCCTACGACCCCGACATGCCAGAGATGATTCGAGGTACGATCTGTGTCTATTCCACCCTTGCTGCAGTACTTATAGACACAGGAGCGAGTCACTCTTTCATAGCCTCTGCCCTTGTTCGGAGCTCGGAGATTCCGACTGAGCCGTTGGCTCGATCCTTACGGCTAGAGACTCCTACGGGAGCAGACTCGACGATTACGCACTGGTGCCGGCAGTGTGAGCTTACTCTAGGAGGCGAGAGCTTCGGCTGGGATCTCCTTGTAGCGGCGTCGAGGCCTTACGACGTCATCTTGGGCATGGATTGGCTATCCACGGTTCATGCCCAGATCGACTGTTTTAGGCGCAAGGTGCGATGTGTTCGTACCGACGGGAGCAGGTTTACCTTCACTGGCGAGAAGGGAACCTTTGCAGCACAGGATGGACTTCCGCGGAGGAGAGTGCAGCCTATCTCTCATCAGTTGGCTAGCCTCATCCTAGGAGCAGTGGATGTGCGGAGTCCGGCTTTTCCTGCAGTGGTGGACCAGTACGTGGACGTCTTTCCCGACGACGTTCCAGGGCTACCTCCTCGTAGAGAGGTAGACTTTTACATCGACTTGTACCCCGGGACAGCCCCGATATCTACTCCAGCATATCGGATGGCCCCCGCCGAGCTTCGAGAGCTGCGGGTACAGTTGGAGGACTTGCAGAGCAAGGGGTTTATCCGACCCAGTGTTTCACCCTGGGCTTCCCCAATTTTGTTCGCCAAGAAGGCGGACGGGAGCTTGCGACTATGTGTCGACTATCGTCGCCTGAACCAGGTGACAGTGAGGAACAAGTACCCGCTGCCACGGATTGATGACCTCTTCGATCAGCTCAAGGGAGCACGGTGGTTCTCGAAGATAGACCTCCGGTCAGGCTATCATCAGCTCAGAGTTCGAGACGAGGACGTGCAGAAGACGGCCTTCAGGTGTCGGTATGGCCATTATGAGTTCTTGGTTATGCCATTCGGCGTAACCAATGCTCCAGCAGTGTTCATGAGCCTCATGAACAAGATCTTCCAGCCATACCTCGACCGATTTGTCGTTGTCTTCATTGACGACATTTTGGTATACTCGACGACTGAGGAGGAGCATGCCTACCACCTGCGAGTTGTGCTAGACACACTCCGAGAGCACCAGCTTTATGGCAAGCTCTCAAAATGCCAGTTCTGGTTACGTGAGGTCCATTTCTTGGGGCACGTCATTTCTGAGGCGGGAGTTGCAGTGGATCCCGCGAAGATCGAGGCAGTGCTAGCTTGGGAGCCACCCAAGAGCGTGACAGAGGTGCGGAGCTTCTTGGGCCTAGCGGGATACTATCGGAGATTCGTTCCAGACTTCTCCAGAGTTGCGGCACCACTCTCAGCGTTAACGAAGAAGGGGAAACCCTTCGTGTGGTCAGACAGATGTCAGCAGAGCTTTCAGGAGCTGAGACAGAGATTGACCAGCGCACCTATCTTGAGGTTGCCTGAGGAGGGAGTGGGATACGTAGTTTACTGCGATGCATCAGGGACTGGACTCGGGTGTGTCCTGATGCAGGAGCGGGCCGTGATCGCCTACGGATCACGTCAGTTGAGGCCGCATGAGCAGAACTACGCCACTCATGACCTGGAGTTAGCAGCAGTGGTCTTCGCTCTGAAGACTTGGCGGCACTATCTGATGGGCGAGCGCTTCACAGTCTTTTCTGACCACCAGAGTCTCAGGTATATCTTCTCTCAGAAGGACCTGAACCTGAGACAGCGGAGATGGCTTGAGTTCCTCCAGGACTATGACTTTGAGATAGTCTATACTCCTGGGAAGGGGAACGTAGTAGCCGATGCCCTCAGCAGGAGGACGGGCATTCAGCTACTTGAGGAGGCGACGGAGCAGCTAGCCTCCTTGCAGATATCCTTCGTGGATAGAGACGGAGCAGCCTTTCTTCAGTCTCTCACAGTCTCTCCTCCACTTCTACAGCGGGTTAGAGAGGCTCAGCGTGAGGACGCTGACTGTGAGACCCGGCGTGCACTGATATCCTCAGGTCAGGCGCCTGATGGTTTCTCCCTTGGAGCAGAGCACGACATCCTTTTCAGAGGGCGTACCTTCGTACCAGTTGCTTTACGAGAGGAGGTGCTGAGAGAGTTTCACACTTCTCCCTTGGCGGTACATCCCGGAGTGGCGAAGATGTACCAGGATCTCAGACGACAGCACTGGTGGCCGGGCTTGAAGAAAGCTGTGGCAGAGTTCGTTTCACGATGCCTCACCTGCCAGCAGGTGAAGGCAGAGCACCAGGTACCAGCAGGCTTGGTACAGCCCTTGGAGGTCCCGGAGTGGAAGTGGGACGGCATATCTATGGACTTCGTGACTGGACTTCCACGTACTTCCAGAGGTCACGACTCCATTTGGGTGATTGTCGACCGACTCACCAAGTCGGCACACTTCTTACCCATCAGAGAGCAGGGCTCAGTGGAGAGCTTGGGACGTCTTTACGTCCAGGAGATCGTACGGCTTCACGGTGTGCCATCGTCTATCGTCTCCGATCGAGATGCTCGTTTCACTTCCCGGCTTTGGAAGGGGTTGCAGGAGGCGTTCGGGACGCGGCTCCATCTGAGCACAGCCTTCCACCCTCAGACGGATGGACAGACGGAGAGGACCATACAGACACTCGAGGACATGCTCCGTGCATGTGTTCTCGACTTTGGTCGCAGCTGGGAGGACCACCTACCCTTGGTGGAGTTCGCGTACAACAACAGCTACCACTCCACCATCGGGATGGCACCATACGAGGCGTTGTACGGCAGACCCTGCAGATCACCGTTGTGCTGGACAGACCCTGGGGAGTCAGCACTCGTGGGACCAGAGATGGTCCGAGCCACGACAGAGAAGGTCCAGATCATCCAGGAGAGGATGAGGACAGCTCAGAGCCGGCAGAAGTCATATGCTGACAGGAGGCGGAGGCCACTAGAGTTCGAGGATGGCGACCACGTCTTTTTGCGTGTCTCACCTCGACGTGGTTTACGGAGATTTGGCCGAGGCGGCAAGTTGTCTCCACGCTTCATCGGGCCTTTCCAGGTCCTCAGCAGGATAGGAGAGGTGGCTTATCGCCTGGCTCTACCACCTCAGTTGCACCGGGTGCACGACGTCTTCCACGTGTCTCAGCTGAGGAGATACGTGCACGGCCCGACGCACATCATCGACTTTGGGGAGCTGGACGTGGACGATGGGGCGACTTTTGCGGAGGTTCCAGTGGAGATCGAGGATCGACAGGAGCGGGTCCTACGTGGGCGGTCGATTCCTCTTGTGCGCGTCAGATGGCAGCACGGGAACCTCCAGGAGAGCACTTGGGAGCGGGAGGCTCAGATTCGTGCTCAGTACCCCCATTTGTTCCCCTAGTTTTGATGTATCTTTACGGGGACGTAAAGCCCTGAGGTGGGAGTAATGTAAAGACCCGCAAATTTCAAGGAAATTTTTTTCTTAATTTTCTTTGGAATTTTACAAGAACGCAGCTTCAGACGGCACCTGATTCCGAGGCCCGGTGTGCCCGGAATCAATTTCCGAAGTTTGGCTCGGGTACGTTCAGTGAACGGACGAGCGGGTTTTTCTATCTTTTGAACCGGTGCCCGGAATCGAATTCTGAGGGCACCGATGAAATCGCAGCGCCGGTATTTGCTTAGAAACGCCTCTTCCGGAGTTGCGTTTGCTCAGACGTGGTTTTTAAATTTTACGGCTTTAAGTCAGAAATAAAATAAAGTTTGTGCGACAACTTTATTTTATTTCACTTAAGCTGCTTGGAAGCCACTTGAAGTCACTTAAAGACGGCTTGAACTGAGTTGAACTGGATAGGATGCTATCCAGAAATATCCTACCCCTTGGTAGGATATTTGTGCGGTGGGACCCGCACGAGCCCCGCCGTTTCTTTCGCTAAGTAACGCACCCGCGAAAACCCGTCAAAGTAACTGAAAAGTCAACCGACGCGTTTTCTTTAATTCTTAACAGACCATTTAATTGGGCGGTTTATTTCGTGAATTAAATGGACTGTTTCTTCGTGAATTAAATGGGTCGTTTCTTTCGTTGAATTAATTCAACGAATTGATGGATCGTTTCTTAACCGGTTTCGTGTTGGCATGTTTATAAAATAAGACCAACATAAAAATCCTTGGAAAGGATTTGAGAGAATCTTCGTTCCTCCACCCTCTCCGCGAAGAACGCGAAGAACGCGAAGAACGCGAAGAACGCGAAGAACGCGAAGAACGCGAAGAACGCCGGCGACCGGAATTCGACGACGCACACCAAGATCTGCGACGTCGACGAGATCTACCCGCGACGTTCTTCGGCGACGTCTTTCTTCCGCGGCCGATCCTCGTTCGGCAACAAAGGTGAGAATCGGATCTTTCCTTCTCCCTTTTTAATTTCAATATCAACGGATTTAAACTAATTAAATCCGTTGATCTTGATCCGGAGATTGGCGACGCGACGAGCGATTCCGCGACGACGCGGCGATCTCCATCTTCCGCGACGAGCAAATCCCGCGACGATCCCCCGTTCGGCAACGACAAAGTAAGGGATGTTGGAATTCTTTTTTTTAAAATCCCGTGTTTATTCTTTTGAAATATAGAACCCGATCACGAAACAATTTTAATTTATTTAAAATTGTTGATTGGTTTCTTTCCTGTTTCTCCCGTTGATTATGACTAACGCGGAGGGTGCGGGTCTAACGAACAAGACCCGGCAACCCTCCGTCGATCTTCCTTTGAGTGCGGATTTGGCGAGCGACGGCAAAAGCGCGACGCAAGGGCCATATGTTGATTCCGCAGTGGAGGACGCATCCCGGGAGGAACAACGGCGCAGACGGGAGGCAAATCGGGCCACCGGAACATCTCCGGCGGCCCGCGGAAGGAGGCGGCGGCGCGGGTCGCCGGCGCGGCGGCGCCGGCGACCGGGGGCGGCGGCGCCCGGCGCGCCGCCGGAGGAGTCCGCCGCGGCCGAGCCGCGGCGGCGGCGAGCCGCCGGACCGCGTCCGCGGTCCGGCCTTCCAGCACGCGGCCCGCGCGGGCCGCGTTTTCTCCAAAGCCGCGGGTTTGACCCGCGGCGGCAGCGCTTCGGCCGCTCGGCCGAAGCCGAGCCGGTCCGGTCGGCCGGGCCGCGCCCAGGCCGGACCGGACCCGGCCGAGCCGGTTCGGGCCGGGTCGGGCCGACCCGGTTCGGGCCGACCCGGTTCGGCCGACCCCAGGGGGGGTTCGGGCCGGGTCGCCCCGGGCCCAGTACCCCCGTTTCGGGCCCTCTACGGTCTTTCGCCCATATCTTGGGCCTGGGACCTCCGATTGACGAACCGTCAGCGGCTACGCGATCCTTGGATCGAGACGGTCGTTTCGGTATATTATACTCAAGGTTTCGGAAGACCTTGGGTTCGGCCGGGTTGGTTCGTACACGAAGCCAACCGGGCCCTCGGAGCGGAAACGCTCATAACTTGAGCTACGGACGTCCGAACGACGTACCGTCAGCTGTGGTAGTTTCCTCTAAGTGAGACGGAACTTTTGGCATACTCCGCCCGAGGATCGGATACAGGCGGAGTACGGTCGGGTTGGTTTTGCCCTAAAAACCAACCGGGCCCCTGGGACGAAAATGCCAATAACTCTCAGACCGGGCGTCCGATTGACGCGCCGTCTGTCGCGTTGAGATCCTGTTGTCGATACGGAACTTTTGGATACATCAACTTCGGACTACGTGTCAGTTGATGTATCAGCCCCTCGGCTCGTGGAGCGGACCCTCCTAAACGAGCTCGCTACGTGCGGGAACCCTAGCGCTGGCTGTGACCTCGACGACAGAGCAGAGATCCTCCGTGGACTGCGACGACGGCAGAGCAGAGATCCTCCGTGGACTGCGACGACGGCAGAGCAGAGATCCTTCGTGGACTGCGGCGACGACTGTGCAGAGATCCTCAGTGGACTGCGTCGACTACTGCACTCAGCGATCCCACGTGGATCAGTGCTTCAGGTTCTGTGTGAGCCCGATCCTCCGTGGGTCCTTACTACCGGTTCTGTGTGAGCCACTGCCTACAGGTTCTGTGTGAGCCCGATCCTACGTGGGTCTTTTTGCGGGGGGTTAGTACCTATCGATCCTTCGTGGGTCCGACGACTGAGACGGATCAGTGATCGTCTTTGACGTCATCTGAAAAAGTATACCTGGTTGAGCTGAATCTTATGTTACTCTCCTTTGTGGATTGTGTTGAACCATCCTTTGTGGATTTACTGTTTACTCTCCTCTGTGGATTGTGTTGAACCATCCTTTGTGGATTTACTGTTTACTCTCCTTTGTGGATTGTGTTGAACCATCCTTTGTGGATTTACTGTTTACTCTCCTTTGTGGATTTGGGTCTTGCTTTCCTTTGTGGATTGAGTTGTTCTTGAGCTCGTGAGCAGAGCTAGAATTGGGGACTTAGGTATATGTATGGGCATATACCTAAGTCGAGTCAGATGTTACTTCGTGATTGCATCTTTCTTTTGTGCTATATCCTTTGTGGATTTCGGGAGACCTTCGGGGGTCTCGGGGTCCTTACTGAGTAGTTGTACTCACCCCTGCACGGGCTATGCCCGCACTTCGTGGTGTTGGTTGCAGACGACGGACAGCGCTGATCGCGGTTGGGGCGTGGAGCAGGACGGTACCTGGAGGTGGACCACTGGACGGGACGTGCTCAGAGCGGACGTGGGGCCCGAGGAGCTTGGAGGCTATCTGTACCCACCCTTCAGGTGGGATTGCCAGTGGACGACACGAGGCCGCCGTCTTTTCTTCAGTTGCTGTTCTTTTTCTTTTCAGTTGTACTTTACAGTTGGGCTTGTATTTCCGGCCCCTTTACTTTTCTGCACTTTACTTTCCGCTTGCTGACTCTGTGTGGTTGTTACTTATAAAGGCAATGCCTTCCCTGTTTACTGGGATTTTACGCCTTGGTGCTAGTCGCCAGCCCCTGGCCTATGGAAGGCGGGCTTGGGGTAGTCACGGCACGGGCCCCGAGGACGGGTCGTGACATGTAATGCTCGGTGGCATACATACATATTATTATGGTATAACAAGTATTGATTAACAATAAAATAAAGTTTATAATTATTCTAACTAAAATCATCAAATAAAAATGTTCCAACAACCGTAATAATATTTTCAAGGGAGGAAAGTAAAAAAACTACAACAAAATAATTAGGGGTATTACAAACTATGAAGTGGTTAGGAACCTTTCAGGAATCATGGAGCACCAAGTGATACACCAATGAATCATGTACCATGACCATAAGAATAAGAAGCACAAAAAAATTCCCTAAAAGGGTACACTTTTTTTTTATCCAACTACACCAAGATCCCAACAACTAGTTATACCACATAAAACAAATTTGGAAAATATACTCTTGTCCTTTATCCAAAAGAATGATTAAAGGATGTCCACCAAAGAAACTGTAATGTAGAATCAAATAGAATTTCTTCAAAACCTCATGAATCAAATGGGGAAGGCCTCCAATACCTTTCTAGATAGATTACCAAGAACCCTACCTGGTAATACAGAGATATACCCAAGATAAGAAGCAATGGTAGAGTTTATTTGGAGTGGAAGAGAGATATATTTTCAGAGACCATGAAAAAGTGATGAAAGAAAATTAGAGGAACCCATGAAACATACACCAATCATAGAGGAAAACGTTGATGATACCACTCAAGTAATGTATCAAGAGGTACCACCAACCAAAAATACCCAAACACCTGAACTGCCAAAAGAGAAAGTTTAGGTTTCTCCACCACCCTATAAACCATCCCTTCCCTTTTCCAGAATGATAATATAATGAAATAATTGAATGTAAACACAATGTTTTTTTGGAAATGTTAATAAAATTTAACATCAACATTCTATTTTCAGATGTAGTCACTCATATTACAACCTATAAATATTTTTTCAAATATTTCCTCTCAAACAAATTAAATAAAGAGAGACCTAGGAGTCATCTATCTAAAGGAATATTTATTTTCTATTGTTCAGTATAAAACTCCACCAAAAAATGAGAGACCAAGGTAGTTTCTCAATCTCTTTATCAATTTGAATATATAACATTAGAAGATCATAGTTTCATTTAGGTTCCAACGTCAACCAAATGTCTATGAGTGTATTCTTCAAGATGGGACACAAAGAGATCTAACCAAATAGAGATTATTTGTAAATGGCTGACCAATCAATAAATTATACCTGAGGAATTCCCAAGGATGTCTTAGTCAAAGATGGTAAGTCAATTTTTCGCCCAAATATTTTCATTTTGGACATGGAAGTGGAATGATACATTCCAGTCATCTTAGGCTGGAAATTCCTAGACAATAGAAAGGCAGTGATAATTGTAAAAAAAGGAAGACTTATATTCCATGAAGGATAAGAAAAGAATTTGTTTCATCTAGAAATGTAGCATAATAAATAAATGATTCATTTAATTTACAAGAGATCTTTCTAAGTGTCCAAAGTGAAGTTTACTTCAACATTGAATAAGAAAGTGATAAAATGTTTTCTAATGAAGACGAGAAATATATATTTGAGAAATTAATCTACATCAACCTTTAAAAAGGGACAATATCCCACCATTGATATGTTTAGTCAGTCTACCACATAAACTGTAACTAAAGACCCTCTCCAGTACCCTCATGTATTCATTTATAGAAACTGATGATGTGCTACTAGTTATTATTAACTCTGAACTATTATAATGACATGAGGAAAAAAATTATGTCTGGAAAAGTAATTAGAATTTCCTAATAAGAGTGATCTCATAATAAAAAATAATATAATAGATGAACTAATCTATACTTTTATAGTCACTAAATGGAAAGTATACATGAACTATAGAAATAAAAATTAATCAACTAAGAATGATCAATTTCCCTTTCCAATCATGGATAAAACATCTAGAGGGGATTTTAGGACAAAAAATAGATTTTTCTTGGATGGATATTTAGTTTATAATCAGATTTCATTCAACTAAGAAGATTATAAAAAAATAGATATTAAGTGTCTATTTAGAACCTTCTTCTATAGGTTTATGGAATTTGGTATATCCAATTCAATGGAATCATTCCAAATATTCATGAAACATATATTTAATGATATGGTGGAGGAATTATTAGAAATTCTCATGGATGAAATTTCAGTCTATGGAATATCTTTTGATGTCTACCTAATGAATATTGAGAATGTCTTGTAGTGAAGTAAAGATAAGTGTCCGGTTTTATACTGGAAAAAATGTCACTTTATGGTCCAAGGAGGCATACACCTCAAACATAAAATTTCCAAGAAGGGCATGGATGTTTATCTCATCAAGATAAAAATTAACAAATAATTACATGATCCTTCAACATTAAATATTATATGGATCATTTTAGGACATGCATGATTATATCATAGATTAGTAAAATACATTGCAGATGTTAGCCACCCTCTAACGAATATATTTTAATAGGAAATTGTTTTTGAATATACTGAATAATTTCAATGGTCATTTATTAGTTTAAATAAAATCTTAATAGATTCTCTTGTAATTATTTCACCAAATTGAGAAAAATAACTTCAATTAATGTGTGATTCCATCAACTATAATGTTGGTGATGTTTTAGGATAATTTGTTTGTCACATATTTTTTATAATCTACAATTACAGTAACATGTTAAATGATTATCAATTCAAATAAACAACTATTGAGAACAAACTCATAGCGGTTGTGTATGATTTTTAGAAATTATGTTCCTATCTGGTTTATTCTAAGGTTATTGCGGACACTGATCATGATACCATAATATATTTGATGAATAAAAATGATTCCATGCCATGTCTGATAAGGAGGATCTTATTACTCTACGATTTTGACATCTTCATTATGTATACCAAAGGAATGAAAAATGTTATCACTGATCATATATCCCGACATCTATTTCGACTCACAATGGGAGATGATGATATTGAAAAATAAGTTGACGTTCTTGGATAAACCCATTTCAACATAATGGTAAAACCATGCTTTACATATATTGAAAATTATCTCTCCATGGTATTTTTACACCATGAAATATCCTACAAAGAAACAACAATATTTTTAGTTTAAAAATTACACTACTACTAGGATGAAACACTCATGTTTATGCATTGCATTGAAGGCTTATTTCAATACTGCATTCCAGAATATGAAATCAAAAATGTAATAGAATCACAACATATGTTACCAATTGGAGGATATCATGGAACATAATTCATAGAATAAAATATCTTTCAAATTGAAAATTTTCTGTCCATGCAAAACTACAATGAAATTGATTATTTTCAGGGTTATGATAGGTGACAATTAATTGAAACCACTGTAAAAAGAAACAAATTTCCCCAAAAACTAATCATGGAAGACGAAATCTTCAACGTATGGGGAATAGATTTCACATGACCATTTCCCAATTCACATAACAAGTCTTATATCCTTGTTGATGTTGACTATGAAATCAAATGGGTAAAATATAGGGCTACAACAGATGAAAACCAAGTGGTCATGAACTTCCTGAAAAAATTGGGTTTTCTATATTTGGATTTCCAAGATTACTCATTAGTGATTGGGGGGAAACATTACTAATGAGTCTATAAATGACTTCTAGATAAATACATAATCTAGTACAACACAGGAACTCCCTACCTTCTGTAAACAAGCAGGCATGTTGAATTTTCAAATAGAGAAGTCAAAAAAATCCACAAAAATACTATGAACATAAGTAGGAGTGATGTGGGTCTAAAATTAGATGATTCACTATAGAAATATAAAACTCCACAAAAATAAACCCATTAGACCCACACCCTTTTGATTGTTTTATAGAGAACCATGTCATCTACTTGTTGAATTACAACATTGCTCATACTGGGGAATTAAGAAGACCAATTTTGATTCTAAAAAATATGGAGAATCTCAGATGATGTAATTATATTAATTGGATGAAATTAGAAAATATTATTACAAAAATACCAAGATATACAAATAATAATCAATGATATTTCAAGATTAATGGATTGAAATACACATATTTATCATAGGAAATTATGTTTTTCAGTTCAACTCAAGATTAAAATTCTTCCCATAGAAGATGAAATGTAGACGGTTATGGCCCTTCATAATCATTCAAGTACCCCCTTATGGGACCATTAAAATTTATAATTAATTTAAACCGCCATTCAATGTAAATGGTCAGTGATTTAAAATATATCAAGAATGATTTTGGAAAGTTTGTTTCATTAACAAAAAATTCATCTATGCCTCAAAGCGTCAATCTCTCGATGTTATAAGAAGCATTAACTAAGAGGAAACAGAGGATATGTCACCTTAAGATAGAATAAGTTATAATAATCCTTATGAAAAATTATGGTGAGTTGGGAGGATAAGATCAGATTATATTTTCAATATGAGAAAATATAGATATTACATGTTGTGTACTTGTCATTCATGATGTGTATTTCTACAAAAAAATTCATAAAATTCCCAAATACATGATTATAAAATCAGTAACAGATCATGTATTCTTTCAAACCCATTTTGCAAAAAAGTCCATGAACCTAGGGTTTACATCCCAAACACCCCTAAATCCCCTCCTTCCCACTATCTTGATCGCACACCCCTCTTCCATTCCTACTCTCCCCGAAGCCCCCTCCCCCCTTCCCTCTATAATGGCCAAACACTCACCCCTATCCATCTTCTATTCCACACCATACCTACTTCCAACTAGGAGAATGAAAATGACCCAATGAAAGACAATGAACCTTGAACCTATAGATTTTTTGTCTGATCATGAAGATCCACCTTCCATAAAGCATCCACAAGGTACTACACCACCCACACCCTAACCATCTCCCGCAGCTCCTCCCTACATTTCCACTACAGCCTCTAAGTAATCCACTACTCATGAAGAGACCCAATTATCCTCTAGTGAGTCATATGATGATAGATTCCTTCTTCTTCACCCTATTATTCACTTTTCTGACTTGAAACACCATATTCCACCCAAACTCTTTTTGTTGAAATTGATGAGGACCAATAAAACCATCAACATGGCTATCTTAGCTCGCCTTCATTTCAACTAGGTTGTCCTCCAGCTCTTAAATTTCATAAATATTTCATATACTATTGAGGTACATGAGGAGATGTATCAGGATATATTTTTTTTGGAATTTATAGCCACATTTTTTGTCCAATAGGTCATCCTACACTTCAGACTTGGCAGATAACCTCATGAAATCTCCTTTGCAGAATTTGGGATATGCCTCATCATTTATACTGATAATTTATTCACATTCCTGATGTTCCATACACTTAATCTTGAGAAATCAAAATCAGATTGAACGACCCTCTAGAGGATGATAGCCTGATATTCTCACATTGATCAGGATCCGAGGATAACTAAATCCACCCATCTCTGAGGCCCAGCACAATGTATACTACATAGAGCCGTAAAACATGCATAGTTTTTTTTTATTTGTGTCTCATTGTACTATATATTATATAGATGCCATTATACTCACTATATCCATGGGAAGACCTTATATCAACATGGATTCTCATTTCATATTCTATTATTGATCCCATATTCAAAGGAAGTGAGGCACACTAATAGTTGGTATGTCATTATACAGCTAGCCCATCATCTCACAATTTTTGATGTCACCCTTCCAGTCACCTATATCATTAATATAAAGACCCTTGATTTCCAAATGTTTCATATGATTCTTATCCTAATCATGGATGACGATACCTACTGATGTGCACCTTGATTTCCAGAGGCTGGTGATGAGGCCCCATGAGATCATGAAGCAAAACATGTTCTCACTCCACCAACCACATCACCTCACCCCCTATAGCTCATTTACTACTCTTCAACACCACTTACTATACTACAACACCAACCCCATAATATCTCATAGATTTCTAGGCTATGCACCTCTACTTCCAAGATTATCTATGTCATATCTTCTAGCATCTATGTATCCCTTTTGTAGTGTTCTCCAAATTTTCTACACCTTCCTCACCCTCACAAGCACCTTACCAGTCCCTCCTCATATATCACTCCTTCCCCATCCAACACCTTGTACAACATAACATCTGAGCTAAAATACCTTCCTTCTTAGTAGAAATGTCAATCAATGTAGGCCTAGAGTGGAAAGGTACCAACAAACAACCCATCCACCGAGGTACCCTTCATTGATCTTGCTACCAGACCCATGACCACACTATAGATTGATACCTCCCCCCACAATACAATATAAAATTATCATCCATATCTGACCATCAAGCCCCTTCCACCATCATAACCATTGACCATGAAAGGAAATTGTAGCCACACTCTATTCAGAAGTAGATTGACAATGGTTTCATTACTAACATTGAATTTTCATAGTGTAATCCAGTACCCTTTCCTGATTTTTGTGTGCTACCAGGTAATGGTGATGTTTTTACTAAAAAAAATTCAATTCATTATTGTATCACTACTCTATACATATATCAGATACTTATTTTTTTCCCTTTTTATACTTGGCTTATTTTTTTCAAACCTTAAACTTCTATTGTATCCATGTTGAGCACCTATGTTTCATCTATGATTTTTGATGCACCTATGCCTCTATCATTTCATGTTCAATGAGTGAATCAAAACATGGTTATAGTCGAGTGATAGCTACAAGATTTATCCCCATATATTCGTGCTATGCAGCCACCACCTCAAGCACATATACATTTCATTCCAAATAATATCCATTCCTGGTATGTTCCCAAGGTGATGAATCCTTCCCAAATACCCCATGATATTGAGGATAGTTCCAAGAGTTGCAATAGAAGACATATAAGTGACTCACATTATGAATGATACTTCTTAATAATTTCATCCATCCATCTAGATAAAGATAAAAATTTTGAGAAATTTATCGATGGAAAACCATATTTCATCTATTCTACTATTTTTATCTTTATTATGTCATTATGATTGTACTTTTCAAGTCACTTCACCTTTTTTTGTCTTGCGTTACATTGATCTTTATTATATCTACTTGCATTCATTTAAATAAAATATATTTCATTGTTATTCATATCACATAAATGACCTATTTTAATTTCATATTTCATTTAATTTCTCTTCGTTCCTTGTTTTTTAGGGTTACCAAGCTTTTATGGAGAAATGAGTGAGTTTTCATGAATTGGGTCAAACTGTGAGCCCAATTCCAAATTTAAAAATAAATTTTTATTCCTTTATTACTCCTTCATTTTTCAAAAATTTTCATCCATTCTAATTCCTACTTGTCATACCCTGACATATTAACACCACAATACTAATTTGGACCATTTAAGAATCTATAATCATGGTGGGTACGGGTTTTTATTTAAGATATTGGGCCTGCTCGAAAGCCCATTTCCTACATTAAAAATAATTTTTAATTTTTTAATATATTCTTCACTATTTTCATTTTGTCAATGATTCAAACTCTACCTCGAGCCCAAATACCTAAGGCGTGACCCCAATCTCTCATCCCTCTATTTGGAGCTCGGTTTCATCACGAAATTGGGAGAAACCTCTCTGGATTGGACAAATCACCCAGATTTGAGGATGTAAATTGATCCTTTCATAACTTCTTCGATATTTATTATTTTCCACCCATTCAAGTTTCTACTTGACCTCATCGTTATTGTTCGTAACTCAATTAAATTTTTATCTGTTTTAAAATCTGATTCTGGTCATTTTTTGGCCGTTTTCTTCAGGATTGTTTTGTGTAAGTGATTCCTTCTTGGTTTTTTCCATTTCCATTAGGGTTTCCTCCTTCTTTCATTATGTTCTAAAATTTCCAAAAGTTAGGCAAAGATCCTGGGGTTTAATTTGGTGTTTTTGTGGTCAAATATTGTAATCTAGGTCTGAATTTATCTTCATTGTGGGGAGGTGGTTGTGCAGTTGATGTTTCGCACCATGTTTTTAGGGTTTCATCATAAAAGATAGGTGATTACATGTGTAAACATTTCTAGATGAGGTAGTTTGCTTGAATAACTTATTATTCATGTTCATAATATGCCGTGTGTGGTGCGTGAGCTATTTATGATGTAATTGGTAAATCATTTGTTTTTATAGTTTCATTTTAGCTTAAAATTCGGTATTTTCATGTGCAACCCTTTGGGTATTGTTTGGGATTGTTTTATAACATATGAATTTGGTTTAAAAAATATTTTTTGGGATGAAAATTATGATTCGGTGGGGTATTAGTGTTCCAATAGGTCTTAATGTGGTTTTTATGGATTTATGGTGTAAAACTTTATAGTACTTCTTGAAAGTGATTTTGAAAATGTGTGTGTTTCATGTGGATCTTTTGTGAAATTGTTTGATGTGTTTGTAAAAAACATGGGGGTTATTTAATAAATGTTTTTGGGGCTTCAAATTCTATTTTGAATTTGTATTAATGTGATTTTGTCCTTGAAATATGGTTTTGAAATGGGTTTTATTTGAAAAGCTTTGGTACACTATTTAGAATTGTTTTATGAAAATTTTGAGTGGTTTAATGATAAATGTAAGAGGTGAAACCATATTGGAAAACTATTTTGGATTGTTTATACTTTCAAATGAACCATTTTAAATCTGAATAGTCCTGTTATGCGATGTTTATCATATTTTTAGGGACACTATAAATTGTTAAAGGATGTGTTTGATTTTGCATGTTATGAAAAAAGTGTTGTGGGCTATTTTGGTTTGAGTTTGATTTAAAAATGAATTTGAATGAAAAGAGGAATTTGTGAATTGTGTTATGTTCATGGAGATTTTTGGATAATTTGTGATGTAGAAGTGATATTTTCATGAGAAATGTATATTTCTCAGCTTGTTGAACTTGTTAGAGCACAATGGGAAAACCCGAGTATCTAGGTGTTTGGACTTGTACTAGTATGCTAGTGAATCCATTGGTTTTGGCCTCAGTTTCACTTTGCAGGATTGACGCTTACAACTCTAACTAAACTATGATGATGATGATGATGGGGTACCACTAGGTTATGGGTATGCTCCCTACTAGTGGCTCGTGTATCATAATGGATAATTTTTGTGGTTACTCTCACCATGATATGATGTACCTGGGACCCACAGCTAGCTAGGGCCTAGGGGTTATTTCATATTGCTTATGCTCATTTGATCCTTTTTACATACCATCGGCATATGGTATATTTGGCTGGATAATTCAGTATCTTTTGAATTTATTTTAAAAGTGTTGATTCTTTAAATTAGCCCACTTGAAATCTATTTTTTAGGTTGCATCTTTTATAAATTTTAACTAGTAATTACATGTTTTTGAAAACATGCATGATTTTCATCTTTGAATGTTTATCACATGGAATCTCATAGAGGTGGTATTCTACTGGGCATTGGCTCACACCCTACTTACACTTTTGGGTGTAAGTAGACTTGGTTATTTTTTTTGTCGCAGGTTTGGGTATAACATTTGTGCCAAAAGTTCGTGTTTTCACCGGTCATTCATGATGCGGTGTTGTGGAGATGGCTTGAGGGAAATGCCTCTTGCCATGTTGAGGTTCTTGGGCTGTTCATTTTTTTGTATTTTTCCTTTGTTATAGTCTTGTTTATTTGTTTTAGACTATGTAATTCAGTTCTGATTCTCTGTAAAAAATAGTTTGGTTTGAAAAATCCAGATTTGTTTCATTGGATTAATTTGTTGTTTTATGTTTATAAATTCAGTTAAATCGTTCCCAAACCAAGATAAATGATACCCGAGCACTTGTTCCAGCCATTGGGGATAGGGAATGCCCTTCGGGCCTTCACATGGGCTGGTTCTGGTGCCGGTTTTGGTATCGACCAGATTCGGTTCATGACAAAATGGTATCAAAGGAGGTTTACTCTCTTTAGGTCATGTTATTTAGGGAACAGTCAGGATAGTCTAGATTTAGGATTGTCGGGACATGGAATTTCGGATATGAGTAGTGTGGCTTATCAACACACCACATCATGGGATTCAAGTCGCCAGGGGAAGTTAGTATTTATCTATGTCTTTTGGTTTTCTTGGTCTGATGATGATTAAGGGAAATGAAAAGAGAGTTGGGTTAATGGTGTCAGTGAGCACGCAGGGTCTGGCAATCCATGTGGAGCCAATGATATTCCCTAGAACACTCTATATGATGGTGAAGTGATTGGAATATGGCTGCCAAACATATTTCTAAGTCACCCACTAAAACTAGATTCATGTCACATTGTTTTGTGCTTTAGTTTTTAAAATCATGGAAATGTGGTTTTAAGGTCACTTTGTTTAAAGAAGTGTAAAGTTTTTATGAAATTATTTTCCAATAAATATGGATTGGTTTGATTTATTAAATAGTGGAACTAAATACTCATAATTATTCTGAAATGGAAAATGCTGTGCTTACACATCTTTTGAATGTAGAAACTATACTGAAGTTGGTTTTGAAAAAGTGTTTCCAATAGAGTTTTCTAAACTATCATAGGGTGTTATTTTGGGATGAGATTTTATGAAATTGATGATAATAACATGAAATTGAGTTATTGTATAAATTGTTGTGTCTTTATAAAAATTTTAGTAATATTTGAATTGGGATTTGGATCTCCTTGTTAGCAGTTTTTAGAAAAATGATGTGTTGGTTGACCATTTTGGTTTTGAAAAGTGGGATGAATCATTGCTTTAACCTTTGGTATTTTCATGAGTGACCACATGCATGTGGTTATATGGGGTGATGGATGGTTTATGGCATGACTGAATGTGTTCCAGGATGGATATGAGGAGGGTGCCCAGTGTGCCACAAAAACATGCATGTGTGAGGCCCATGGGGTACCATTGGTGGATATGCTTACTGCTAAACCATTTGTTTTCAAAGAATTGGTTTTAAAGAAAAACATAATGTATTGATGAATAGTTTTGTATGGTTTTTATTATGGGTTTTTGAAAATGATGATGTTGTGGGATGTTTTGAGTCCAAAAACACCTTCTGTTTGAACTGTGTTTTGGTTTTGTGTTTGGATGGTAAGCTGTGTTATAGGGATGGTTAGTGGTCTCTTTTGAAAAATGTTTTTGGATTCCTTTACGGTGGTTCCCTTCATGTGTTTAGATCTGGTTTGTGGCATGTTTTGACCAATGGACTATCTTGGTTGGGTGCTTGGGTTCTCTCATTGGATAAGGTACGCCCCCATTAAGGGTTAATGCACAACTGAAGTGCAACCCGTATTGTTTCTCCATTGGAAAATCCTTCAATTGATCAATATAAGGAATATGTTATCAATCATTGTTGATTGAGTCTACAACCATTCATTTAGTTGATTTTTTGATCCTCTTGTAGTGGGATAGTGCTTGTGGAATGTTGAAAGAGACCTTAGTTTCTTATGTTTCATGATTCATCAAAGGTGGAAGTGTTCTCTGGTTGTTAGTGTGGATGAGTGTCATGATGGTGTCTAAGAGGGACTCTGGGTTATTCATATTTTCCTTGAAGTAAGAGTTATTATTAAACCACCAATTTTGAGATTTTAGTCATGATAGGATATTGTGTCCAATTGTTGGACTTGTCTGTTGTTTAGGGACTTGGAATATGGTCTTGTTCCATGTATCGTTTCTATCAATCGCAAGGGTCATGTTAGGTGACGCATTGTGATGTTTTGTGCTCTTTTGACTGTAAAGGTGAAGTTCAAACAATCCTCAGAGGTTATTTGGTATGTTGGGAGTATGTCTCCATTGGGAAAAACATAAAATCCTCTATCTTAGAGGAAGGTGTTTATACGTTTCCTACCCTTCTGTTGTTTCTCACCCAAATAAACAAGGTGTGATGTGTGTGAATCTTTTGATCTTTTGTATCAGTGAAATTTATGGTTTTGTTAAAGTGAGTTATGAAGTTTGTTATGTCTTGATGAACCCATCAGGGTATGCGGTGTACTTGTTTGTGGCATCGAAAGAGGAAGTTCCATATAGGGGTTTCCACAGCCTAACTGCGAGGCCAAAGATGCTTCAATATTTTGAGCTCCAGCCATAGGTCCTGGAGAGAAGCTGGCGCATAGTCAAGGGAAACCCCAGTGTCTTTTAATCCCTTGTACAATGTCCTATCATCAGTATGAATGATAGGAAGATTTTAAACCTATGGTTTCATCATATTTCTTCTATTGTTCCCATTCGGTGGAAATAGGTGGAGGGTCTTGTACCCATGTCATCACACAATGTTATTCTCTCCTCCTCTGGTTTCCATTGTGTCTTTGGAGAATGGTTGGAAATTTGGCTAGACAAGTTGAGCACACAGTTTTCACATGGTTAGTTATAACCACGAACAAAAAAAATAACAATGTAGTTATAAGGATCCACATAGTATCGCACAGTTTTCCAAACATTGTAGACTAACCGTGCGGCCATACCAACTCCTTAATCTTGGGGTCTTTTCATGTCGTCCCACGCCGGTGGGTTAAGATGGTTTGTTCTTGTGGTGGGAAGACACACCATGGGTATCATTCATATTATTTTGTAAATTTCTAATGGATGCATACCCCTTGTACTAGGGAGTCTATTTGGGCCTCCCCCTATTAGTGTCTTTATTCTGTCTCGGGAAAAAAAATTAAGTTGTCTCTTATGGTGGGGAGCCCATGTGTGTATCTTCATATGAGTAACTCATATTTTTCCTTGGTATTATTTGGGATGTAGTTATTATCATTTGGAGATATCTAACTACCTACATCTTACTTGGGTCAACATTGATATTGGAGAGTTCCCAATGGTTTAGTTATAGTAGGGTACATTTATCCTTGTTCGATGTTGTTGTTTATTTGGGTAAATTGATTGAGTATTGTTCAGATTGTGTTTGAGGAGTTTTCACTTGGGATAAAGACTTAATGTTCTTGATTGTTTCAGGAATGTGGTTTATTTTTTGATTGTGAGAGTATTCCTTCCTTCATTGATCACTGGAGGTGTTTTGGCCTTCGGGGGAGAAACCTAGAAAAGGAGTACCTCATGGTTTCCCAGTTTGGGTTTGGTTGTTGTTTTGGCCTTTTTGTGACTTTCTGGGTTGAAAAGATTTCATGGTGGGCAGACTTATCACATAAATGACTTATTTTAATGTCATATTTCATTTAATTTCCATTCATGCCTTGTTTTGGGGGGTTACCAAGCTTTCATGGAGAAATGAGTGGGTTTTCATGAATTGGGTCAAACTGTGAGCCCAATTCCAGATTTAAAAATAAATTTTGATTCCTTTATAACTCGTTAATTTTTCAAAAAATTTCATCCATTCTAATTCCTACTTGTCATACCCTGACATATTAACACCACAATATTAATTTGGACCATTTTGGAATCTATAATCATGGTGGATATGAGTTTTTATTTATGATATTGGGCCTACCCGAAAGCCCATTTCCTACATTAAAATTTATTTTTAATTTTTTAATATCTCCTTCACGATTTGCGTATTTTCGGTGATTCAAACTTTACCTCAAGCCCAAATACCTAAGGCGCGACCCCAAACTCTCATCCCCTTATTTTGAGCTAGGTTTCATCATGAAATTTAGAGAAACGTCTCTGGATTTCACAAATCGCCATATTTGAGGATGTAAATCGATCCTTTCATAACTCCTTCAGTTTCATTATTTTACCCCCATTCCAGTTCATAAATGACCTCATAATTATTTTTCGAAACTCCATTAAATTTTTATCTGTTTTAAATTTCAGATTCTGGTCATTTTTGGGTTGTTTTCTGCAGGATTGTTTTGGGTAAGTTATTCCTTCTTGGTTTCTTCTTTTTCCCTTAGGGTTTCCTCCTTCTTTCATTATGTTCTAAAATTTACAAAATTTAGGGTTAGATCCTAGGGTTTAATTTGGTGTATTTGTGGTCAAATATTGTGATCTAGATCTGAATTTATCTTCCTTGTGGTGCGGCGGTTGTGCGGTTGAGGTTTCGCACCATGTTTTGAGGGTTTCGTCATAAAAGGTAGGTGATTCCATGTTTAAAAATTTTAGATGAGTTAGTTTGCTTGAATTACTTATTATTCATGTTCATAATATGTTGTGTGTGGTTCGTGAACTATTTATGTTGGATTTGGTTAATCATTTGTTTTTATAGTTTCATTTTAGCTTAAAATTCAGTGTTTTCATGTGCAACCCTTTGGGTATTGTTTGGGATTGTTTTATAACATATGAATTTGGTTTAATAAATATTGTTTGGGATGAAAATTATGATTTGGTGAGGTATTGGTGTGCCAATAGGTATTAAAGAGGTCTTTTTAAGGGTTTAAAGTGTAAAACATTATAGTACATCTTGAAAGTGATTTTGAAAACGTGTGTGTTTCATGTGGATCTTTTGTGCTATTGTTTGAGGTGTTTGTATAACACATGAGGGTTGTTTAATAAATATTTTTGGGGCTTCCAATTATATTTTGAATTATTATTGATGTGATTTTGTCCTTGAAATATGGTTTTGATATGGGTTTTATTTGAAAAGCTTTGGTACACTATTTAGAATTGTTTTATGAAAGTTTTGAGTGGTTTAATGATTTATGTAAGAGGTGAAACCATATTGGAAAACTATTTTGGATTGTTTATACTTTCAAATGAACCATTTTTAATCTGAAGAGTCCAATTATGTGATGTTTATCATATTTTTAGGGACTTTATAAAATTGTTAAAGGATGTGTTGATTGTGAAAGTTATGAAAAAGGTGTTGTGGGCTATTTTGTTGTAAATTTGTTTTCAAAATGAATTTGAATGAAAAGTAGAATTTGTGACTTGTGTGATGTTCACAGGGCTGTTCAGATAATGTGTGATGTGAAAGTGATATTTTCATGTGAAAATTATATTTCTAGGCTTGTTGAACTTGTGTGAGCACAAAGGGAAAACCCAGGTATCTAGGTGGGTGGACTTGTACTAGTATGCTAGTGAATCCATGGGGTTTGGCCTTAGTTTCACATAGCAGGATTGGAACTTACAACTCTATGTAAACTATGATGATGATGATTGGGTACCACTAGGTTATGGGTATGTTCTCTACTAGTGGCTCGTGTACGAGAACGAATAATTTTTGTGGTTACTCTCACCGAGATACGAGGTACCTAGGACCCACATCTAGCTAGTGCCTAGGGGTTATTTATTATTCCTTGTGCTCATTAGATCCTTTATACTTACCATCGGCATACGGTATATTAGGCTGGAAAATTCAGTAGCTTTTGAATTTATTTTAAAAGTGTTGATTCTTTATATTAGCCCACTTGAAAACTATTTTTTAGGTTGCATCTTTTAGAAATTATAACTAGTAATTACATGTTTTTTAAAACTTGAATGCTTTTCATCTTTGAATGTTTATCACATTGAATCTCTTAGTGGTGGTATCCTACTGGGCATTGGCTCACACCCTACTTACACCCTTGGGTGTATGTAGAATTGGTTATTTTTTTTGTCGCAGGTTTGGGTATAACATTTGTGCCAACAGTTCGGGTTTTCACCGGTCATTCATGATGCGGTGTTGTGGAGATAGCTTGAGGGCAATGCCTCTTGCCATGTTGAGCTTCTTGGGCTATTCATTTTTTTGTTTTTTTTCCTTTGTTATAGTATTGTTGATTTGTTTTAGGCTATGTAATTCACTTCTTCTTTTCTGTAAAACATTGCTGGTTTGAAAAATCCAGATTTGTTTCATTGGACTCTTTTGTTGTTTTATGATTATAAATTCTGGTAAATCGTTCCCAAACCAAGATAAATGATACCCGGGCACTTGTTCCAGCACGCGGGGATAGGGAACACCCTTCGGGCCATATCATGGGCTGGTTCTCGTGCCAGTTTTGGCAGCGACCAGATTCGGTTCATGACAATTCGTACAAAGAACCTGCATGCATTTTATTCATTTAAAATGCTTAAAACCAATGGAAAAAATATTAACTAGCGTAGGATTTGTATTTCTGAAACATTTATTAGTTATCCCAATTCAAAAAATCAAGGATGCTTATCTTTCCCCATGGAATGACAATATATACCAAGATCCCTTGATTCATTAGAATTTCCTTTTTTAAAATTCCATTTCAATAATCAGATAATTATCTAATATAACCATCTCATTATACATCCATGGATAGTGCATAAATTGTATCCTTCTATGTTTGGGGTAGTATTTCATGACATTCAAATTCAATAAACATTAATTTTTGCCTATTTCCATCTTTTTAGAAGACTTATATTATTTGGATGCATGCTTTAAACCTAAAAAACATTATAACCATTTAAATAAAATAAAACTTATGTTGGAAATTGTTGGAGCTCCGTGTTTTGTTCTTGTATAGATTCATATAATGATTGATAAGTTTAATAATTTAATTCAAATCTCAAAATTTATTAAATTACATTTAATTGACTAATTACGTGGTGTTATACACTTACTAAGTTGATGTTTGTTTTATTTACTCATATTCCTAACAGGCTTATGAGCATAACATTTCATATTATTTTCTGTGAATATTTCATGAGTGACAATTGGATATTTGAATAAATGATCCTCTCCCGATTGAAGTAGAATAATCCATGATCATTAGCCTATGACACTTTTGGTATTGAAGCTAAGTTTATTACATCCAGATTTTAGTTATCACTATACTATGGAATAGTGGCCTCATATATAGGGCATGTTGTTCTCACCATGATCAACTAGTGACATATTCTTGCTTCATATCCTCAACCATACGACCATACCAAGTTAGAATTAAATATAAGAAATTCTACTAAAACAATAATTTAATCTCATTCACTTCCTAATATATGATCATTATCCATAAGTCTTCAAGTCCTTGTCATTTTTCTAGACTCAATCATCTAGAGGGGATTCCTATCCCAATGTGTTATCACATTTGTTCCTACAATCCAATCCATGATCCTCATGGGCCCAACTCGTCTCCATCAATATACTATGTATGAGTGTAATGTGTTGTTTGGGAAATATAAATCTAATCTGACTGTTACCCACATGAATTATATGACTCATGCATGGATGATATCCTCCTTCATTGGGTAACCTATAGAGATTGAGGATCAATAGGAGAGTATTTTTTAGGATGGACCGTTACCCTGTTTCATGTGTTGTGGTAGTACGAGATTTTGAAGTAATTCTCTTGGGAGTATGAGATCCAAATACAGTCTCAGTATCCCAATATTTTTTATCTTGTGATTTTTAGAGTGAAAATCCTTGAAGGATGGTAGAATGTATTGAATCTCTATTTTTCTTGTATGGTGACCATAGACTTTTACAAATAACATTGCATAACTAAAAGCTTAATAAAACATCATATTGCAATCCAATGATGATAAAGTCTAATGTCTTGAAATACTTGGTACATAAAACACAAAACATTGTACTAAATATAACATTTGTTTATTTAGTGTTTATAAAGATATCGTAACTTCTATTATGCTTGTACATCTTCATAGGATAAATTTGGGATGACATAAATAATGGGATAAGCTAAAAAACTCAGAAAGGGAATAATCATGAGAAATAATTCTATTGTACTTGGGTTAGAATGAATAACATAATGATATAAAATGTAATGGAACATTTGGAATCATATTATATAAATATGGGTTACTATAAACATGAATTCATAGTAATTTTCTAGCAATATAAACATGGATTTATCATGATTGAAGGCTCCTTTGACCTAGAGGAGCACAAGACATGGTTAACCACCAAGATCGTCACACATGGTAGCATGAGTCAAGGCTAACCGCCAAGACCATTTCTCATAATGTCTTAAGAGACGCAAATTTACTCAATTAATTGGAGATCTATCCAGGTGAAACCATCATAAAATCCTCATGAATATACATTCCACATATATAATCATACATAATATATCATACCTAAACATAACAAAAACCCATTGAAACAAACGGGTATCGTAATCAATCCATAAAGCATAATTTATTGTCTGTATCATACATGTTTCCGTGAAAAAAGGAATTTGGTAAAAAATGGAAATAAATAAAGTATAATAGTTATATATCACAATAATTGATGCCTAATTTAACTGATAACATGTAAAAGTTTGTTTCAGATACCGTAGAATTAAAATATGTTAGTGCGGTGTAATGAAAATATCAAAGATAATTTAAAATATAAAAAGGAATAATATTTTTTATAAAAATAGAATTTAACAAATATGATTTCATGATAAAAATATTGGTTTCATAAACATAATTTTTTCTTAGAAACATATCGTATAGTGTACTTGAAAATGGGAATGAATTCGGGAAGATCCCTTAAAATGGTTTTGCTTATCAGGATGTTTTGAGGTGTGAATCAATTAAAAGCATTTATATCCCAAAAGAGAATGATTAATGGATCCTGATAATTTATTTTTTACATATAAAAAAATTATAAGATGCAAATAAACATTATATAATATTTCATTTGGGTAAAAAGGGAGTATGAATAACCCCAAAGAGTAATGGAGTTCCGGGTAGAATCCCTTACCTTAAGTCTCATAGTGTTATTCAAATAATATTAATTCCTTGAATAGTAAAATTAGGTTCATTAATTTATAATTCCTAACCCTATTTTACATGTAATTAATTTATTATAATCTTTTTGAGTTCATTCATAACCTTCTTGATTGGTTATGAGGCTCAATTTCATTGTTCGGGTCTGTTAGTTTCATGATCGATTTACTTATATATATGAACTGATAATCATGTAAAATGAGGATGGTTGTATTAAATTGGAGTTATATTATATTATTTAACATATATATCTTTATATTGTTCTAAATTTAATTTGGTTACTTATAGTTATTATGAATCAGTATGTAAACCTTTAGTAATAGGCTTTTAGGATAATTGGTGGGTTTTGATTACAACATGCACATATTGTTTTATATATCAAAACCTTGTGTAAAAAATTATTCTAGAACCACAGAGGAGAAATAATACATATATTACGGTATTTATCATCTATAATATTGGTTTCATGACCAGAATTGAAAATGGTCTTGGAAATTGAAAACCTATCATCCTTGAAAGTTGAAAATTAACACATCTCAGATGGTGTTTTTACTACTAGTATAAAAAAGGATAATTGAGAGATGATAATAATTTATTCCATTATCATCAATACCTTAAAGTTAATATAAGTTTCTAGAGATTTCATATCATTTTTATCAGGATATGTAAGGATATAAAACAAATCAAAGGAACTTGAAATGAAATTAAATGAATTGAAATTAGTAATTACCTCTTAAATTTATCTTCCTAGAGAACCTCTTAAGGAGAAATCATTTGTTATGTTGAAGAGACCAAGGGAAGAAGAAATTACGGTAGTAAATTTGGTATATATTTGAGTAGAACATAGGCATGTCACAAGGTCTGAGAAAAGTGATGAGAAGAGGGAAGTTTAGGTGGTTTTTATAGTGGAGGGGAGAGGTTTTTCTTATTATTTTAATAATTAGTTTATAATTTCTTCATAAGACAAGAAATATTGAATATTCCAAGACAAATACAGTAATATGTTCATGTGAGTTTGAAAAAATGTCCATATACATCATCCATGACTAATTCATGATATAGAAATTCAGGTTTTTGCAGTTGTCGTAAATTATCGTATTTCACTATTCATAAAAAATTCATGCATTTTAGAAAAATCCAAAAAATACACCCTAACCATTTTTAAATGGGTTGAATTAAAAAGTGAACTCCATTTTTCAAAATTAATTTTCTACATATTAGTAATTTAATTCTTAATTAAAATCATAATTGACATGAAATACCCAGATTTTAAAACTACAACATATTTTATAATTCTTTCAAAAATTAAATAAGGCCTTATAAAATTATATTACAATCAGAAGACAAAAAATGGATAATTTATGAACACCTTTTTAAAAAAAATATTTTAAATTTATTAATTAATTATGACTTACAAAAAAACCAATACTTTTATTATGGTCATACTATCACTTATAAGATGCATAAATTATATTTATATATTCATGGGTGAGGTTAATATTCTTTTGGAAAATTTAATATTCACAAGGGCAATATTACTATTCATGAGGGTATGTAACTATCAATATGGGTAGGATACTATTTCCCAAACATTATTTTTGTTCTCTCAAACTCCAAAAAACACCCTAAACACAACCGTGTATGTCAGAATTAAATAATTCAAAACATAGAGGTGGTAAAATTTATTTTAATAGTTTGGATATAAATATCTAATTAAAACAAAGTGTTTTTTACAAAGACATGTTGATTCATGGATTTATTTATATTATTTTTAAATCCTTGGGATGTTACATCCCTCCCCCCTAGGAAATGTCTCCCTTGAAATTTCATTTTACCTGCTAATGTTAAAAAAGGTGAGGGTTTGAATACTTAGCTAACAAAAATTAAAATGGAAAATTTATTCATAAAGGGACAAATTATTAAAGGAAAGGTATATCATAAATTGTGAGTACCTATGTTTAAATCTAGGATATACTTGATCTATTTCTTAACTTATATTCTTATGATATATTTTTTATTCAATTAATAATGGTATATACAATGATGATTAATTTACCAAATAATATACCCCAGGATTGAAAAACCAAGAGTACAGAAGGGCCCATTTTCATGCACCAATTCTCATTCGATTCTAGATCAAAGGGGTTTTTTCAGATTTTAAACCTAGATTCATATGTCTAGAGCCACCTCTTCCTGTTTTTATCTATACATGGATGTATTTTCATAGTAAACCACTTACTCAATATATACTAAAATTTATTGATGTTTCCTTATAATTAGTCTTATTCATAAGGATCTTACAAATGTTATTTATTCCTAATATCTAAAAATAACTAGACCATCCTTTGATACCAACTATAGAGATCCTATGCTTTTCAACATAACATTAGATGACATTAAGCACAATAAAACATCATATTACAAGCCAATGATTGTAAAGTCTTGTTTCTTGGAAGAATATGTACATAAAACATAAAACATGGGACTAAATATAACATTTATTTAATTAGGATTCATAAATATATATAAAATACCATTGTTATCATACATATTCTTAGAATAACATTTGGATAACATGAACAAATGGATGAGATAAAAAACCCAGGAAGGTAATAAACATGATAAATAACGCTTTAGAAAATGGTTTAGAAGGAATAATATAATGATATAAAAGGCATGGAACATATGGTATCATAACACATAATCATGGGGTCTTATAAACATGAATTAATATTAATGTGTAACAAATATGAAATAATTATTTATAATGACTAAAGGATAATTTCCCATAGAGGAGGAAAAGTCAAGGCTAACCACCAAGAATGGTTCACATGGTAGCACAAGTCAAGGATAACCTCTATGACCATTGCACATAATGTCTCATGAGATTTAACTTTAACCAACTAATTGGAGATCTGTCAAGGTTCACCCATCATAACATGTTCATGAATATTATTCCCATTTATATATTCACTCATAATCCATCATACATATACATAAGTAAACACATGGAATGAAATGAGTATCGTAATCGAGCCATAAAGTATATTTTAATGGGCCTATCATACATGTGTCCATGAAAAAAAGAAATTAAATCCGGAATGGGAATTCATAAAGTATAATAGTCATATATCATAATAAGTGATACCTAATTTGAGTGATAATACGAAAATTGGGTTTTAAGAAACATTAATATTAAAACATTTTAGTACGGTCTAATGAAAAGGTCAAAGATCATTTAAACAAATGGAATACTAATTTATATAAAACAAGAAGGTAACCAATTATGTTTTCATAATAAAAATAATTATTTTATAAAAACAATTGTGGCTTAAACAATATAGTAGATTGTACTTGAATTTTGGTAAATATTCGTTAAGTTCCCTTAAAACAGTTTTTCTTATCAGGAAGTATTGGGGAGTGAATCACATAAAAGAATTTATATCCCCAAAATAGAATTATTAATTGATATTGATACATTATTTTTTACATATAAACATCAATTATAATAATTACAAAAATTGAATATAGTATTTAATTTTGGTAAAAAGAGAGTAAGAATAATGAGAAGGAGTAACGGTGGTTCATGTAAAATCCCATACCTTAAGTATGAAGGTGTTCTCTAATTGATATTAATTACATGAATAATAAATTTATGTTCAGTAATTAACAATTCCGGAACCTATTTTAAAATAAATTTATTTATTATAACGTTTTTAGTTCATTTATAACCTTTTTAATTGGTTATGTCGTTCAATTTCACTATTCGGGTCCGTTTATTTCATGACTAGTTTACTTATATACATAAATAAAAAATCATGTAAAATGAGGATGGTTGTATATAATTGCAATTATATTTTATTATTTCAATTATATAAGGTTACATGGTTGTAAATTTTACTTGGTTACATGTAGTGATGATGAATCATTATGTAAAATTGTAGTGATAACCATTTCGGTTAATTGGTGATTTTTTATCACAACGAACACATTGTCTTTTATAAAACAAAAACATGGGTAAAAAATATTATAGAACCATATATGAGACATATTGAATATATTATTGTCTAGTTCAACTATAGGAATGGTTTCATGACCAAAATTAAGGATTGAAATGGAAATCAAATAGCCATTGATCTTGAATGTGGTAAATTTACACATCTTAGTTGGTGTTTTTAATACTAGTATAAAAGAAGGTTAAAGGAGAGATGATAATAAAAAATTACGTTATCATGAAAATATTCCAGTAGTTATAAGGTACTAGAGTTTTCATAACATTTTTATGAGGAGAGGTAAGGATATTAAAGAAATCAATGGAACATTAAAGGTAAGTAAAAGAATTAAAAACCAGAATTTACCTCAAAAATTAATCTTCCTTTAGAGGCACTTAAGATGAGAGTATTTGGTGTTTTTAGGAGACCAAGGGATAAGGGATGAGGGGTACGGGATTGTGGAGATATTTTAGTAGAATTCAAGCAATGAAAAATCCTTTAGATGAGTAATGATAAGAGTTAAGTATGGGTAGTTTATATAGTGGAGGGGTGGAGGGTTTTCTTAATATTTTTACCATTAGTTTATTATTTCACCATAAGACTATAAATATTGATGATTACATGCCAAACATAGTAATAACTTAATGCGAGTTCAAACCAATTTCCATATACATTATCCATGTCTCAAGCATGATGCAGATATTTAGGCTTTAGCACTTATCGTAACTTATCATATTTTAATATTCATAAAAAAATTCATGTATTTTAGAAAAATCCAAAATAAATTAGCCAAAAATTTTTCCAAAATGTATAATCCATATAAAAACTATATTTTTCAGAAATAAATCTCTACATATGTTAAATTTAAATCTTTATTAAAATCATAATTTACTTGAAAAATAGAGATTTTAAAACTATAACTGAACATATAATGCTATAAAAAATTACATAAGGTATTATTAAATTATCATAAAACTACAAGAACTAAATTTTTTAATTTATGAACGCCATTTAGGAAAATAAATTTTATTTTAAACTATATAATTAATTTAAATTATTTTTTTTAGACATAAAAAATTCAAATATTTTTACTATGGTTATATTATCACCTATAAGATGACTAAACATTATTTATGCGTTAATGGTTGAGGTTACTAAGATTCTGGATAATTTTCTCTTTATAATTGTTATATTACTATTCAAAAAGGCAGGTTACTATTGATAAGGGTATATTACTATTCACCAAAATTTATGTTTGTTTTATCAAACCCTAAAACGCATCCTAAACGCAATTGTGTATGTCAGATTTTCAAAATTCAAAACAAAGAAGTGGAAAAATTAGGTTTGACATCTACATTATAAATATATCCTTAAAAAAATATTTTATATTATAGAGACATAGTGTTTCATGAATTTCATTACATTTATTTTTTAATCATTGGGGTCTATCATTCTTCCCCCTATGAAATTTTTCAATCAAAATTTCATTTTACATACTAAGGTGGAAGTAGGTGAGGGCTTGAATACCTAGCTAATAAGAATAAAAGGGAAAACTTTAACATAAAAGGATAAATTCATAAAGGAAAGTTATATCCTAACTTGTGATTCCATAGGTTTAAATATTAGTTATCTTTGATCTATTTCATAACATATATTCTTATGGGCTCTTTTTTTATTCCCTTTATAATTGTTTGAACTAAACTCCTGAATTTATAAAATCATATCCCACCAGAGTGTCAAACCAAGAGTGCAACAAGACCTTTTGTCATGATCCAGTTCCTGTTCGATTCAAGATCAATGAGGTGTTTTTAATTTTTACCCCTAAATACATCTATGCTAGATCAACCTCTACCTGAAAGTGTCTAGAGAGAATTATTTTCTTGTTAAACCTCATACGCTATACTTACCAAAATGTAGTGATGTTTTTGTTATACATAGTCTTATTCATAAAGTTCATACTAAATTGATTGATTCATAATCTCCAAAAATAACTAGACCATCATCTGATACCAACTATATAAACCATATACTTTTACACAAAATATTACATGAATTTAATCATAATAAAACATCACATTACAAGCTAAAGATCGTAAAGTCTAGTGTCTTGGAATACTAGGTACAGAAAATGTAAATCATGGGACTAAATATAAAATTTCATTATTTACTATTCATAAAGACCACATAACTTCCATTGTGATCATACATCTTTAGAGGAATATCTGTGGATAACATGAACGAAGGGAGGAGCTAAAAATCTCAGTAAGGGAATAAACATGAAAAATAAAGATTTAGAACATGGGTTAGAAGGCATAACATAATGATATATAAAGGCATGGAAAATATTGAATCATAAATATAAATATGGAGTCATGTAAACATGAATTCATAGTAATTTGGAATCATCATAAAACATGTCATTAGCATGAGTCAAGGCTCGTTGCACATATAAGGGCACAAGTTAAGGTTAACCACCAAAACTATTGAACATGGTTGCATGAGTCAAAGCTAACCACCAAGACCGTTCCGCATAATGCCTCATGAGACTCTAATTTACCCAATTAATTTTATCATTATCTAGGCACACCCATCATAACCTGTTCATGGATATTCCTTCCACATATAGAATCATACATAATCTATCATATATAAACATAATGAAACCCATGGAATGAAATGGGTATTGTAATCAAGACATAAAGAATAATTTAAGGGTCATATAATACAAGTGACCATGAAAAAATGTAATTAGATCAATAATATGAATTTATAAGGTATAATAATAATATATCATAATAAGTGATGACAATTTTCCATGATAACATGCAAACGAGTATTTTAGAAAATTTAAAACTAAAACATTTTAGGGTGGTCTAACGAAAATATCAAAGATCATTTACAACACAAAAGAGAATAATATTTTATATAATACTAGAATTAAACCAAGAGGGATTTAATAATAAAATTTATGATATAATAAATAAATGTTTGCTTAAAATATATTGTAGAATGTACATGATTTTGGGTAAAAATTTGGGATATTCCTTTAAAACGAGATTGCTTATCGGGAAGTATTGAGGAATGAATCACATAAAAAGATATATATCCCCCAAAAATAATTATTAATGGTTATTGATACATGGTTTCTTACATATAAATAGTAATTATAATATTTAAACAAATTTAATATAGGATTTCGTTTGGTAAAAATAGAGTAAGAATAACCCAACGGAGTATTGGTGGTTTGGGTAGAATCCCTTACCTTAGGTCCGATAGTGTCATCCACTTGTTATTAATGAAATGAATAATAAAATTATGTATATTAATTAATATTTTGAGAACCTATTTTACAAGTAATTGATTTAGTATAACCTTTTTTAGTTCATTCATAACCTTTTTGAATTGTTATGAGGATCAATTTCATTGTTTGGGTTCGTTTGTTTCATGACTAGTTTACTAATATACGTGAACAAGTAATCATGAAAAATGATGATGGTTTCCTAGAATTTGAGTTATATTTTGTTATTTAAAATAAATAATTTTACATGGTAGTAAAAAAAATTTGTTACTATTATTGAAGATAAATAATTTTGTAAAACATTAGTGATAACCTTTTGGGTTAATTGGTGGTTTTTGATCACAACGAACACAGTTTGTTTTATAAATCAAAATCATGTGTAAAAAAATATTATTGAACCATATTAGAGACATAAAAGATATAATATAGTTCGACATAAGAATAATAATGGTTTCATGACCATAATTGAATATGGTAATGGAAATTGAAAACCCAACATCCTTGAATGTGGTTAATTAAGACATCTCAGATGGTGTTTTTACTACAGGTATAAAAGAAGGGTAAAGGAGAGATGATAATAACTTATTCAACTATCATAAAAACATTCTATAAAATATAAGGTAATGTAGTTTTAATAACATTTTTATTAGGACAGGTAAGGATGGAAATGAAAAAAAAGTAACTCAAAAGCAAAGTAAAATAATTGAATGGAGGAATTTACCTCTTAAATTAATATTCATTGAGATCCTATTAAGGGGAGAGGATTTATCCATTTGAAGATACCATGGTCTAAGGTACATGGTGGAGGTTCTTGGGGAGATATTTGAGGAAATATTAGGCATTAAATAACTATTTAGTGGAGTGAAGTGAATATGTATGTGTGGGTGTTTTTTATAGTTGAGGGGAGGAGGGTTTACATAATATTTTATTCAATAGTTTATTATTTCTCCATAAGAATAGAAATATTGATTATTAAGTGACCGAAAATAGTAATATGTGAATGTGAGTTCTAACCAATGGCTATTTACATCATCCATGACACAAGCATGATGTATAGATTTAGGTTTTAGCAATTATCGTATATTATTATATTTTAATATTCATAAAAATACATTTATTTTAGAAAAATACCAAATATTAACTCTAACCATTTTTCAATGTGTAGAATCCAAAAAAGAACTCCATTTTCTCAATACTAATTTTCTACAAATGAGAAATTTAATTTTTAATTTAAATCATACTTTACCTTAAAAATAGATATTTTAAAACAATAACTGATTTTTAAGAGCTTTAAAAAATTACATAAGGTCTTATAAAATTATCTAAAAACAAGAAGACATAAAAAATTTATTTTATGAAGACCTTTTAGAAAAATAAATTTTCTTTTAATGTTATTTATTAAATTTAATTATTTATTTTAAATAAAATACCAATACGTTTACTATGGTTATATTATCACTTACAAGATACCTAAATTTATTTATACATTTATGGGTGAGGTTACTATTGTTTTGGATGATTTAATATTCCTAAGGGTAATATTACTATTCATAAGTGTAGTTTACTATACATAAGGGTAGGTTAGTATTCACTAATAGTAATGCTAGTTCTATCAGACAGAAAAATACACCCTGAATGTAACCGTGGATGTTCGAAGTGGATAATTTTTGTTTAACATATTTGCTGTAAATGTCTCCTGATAAAAATGGTTTTTATAGGGAATTATTGTTTTATGAATTTCATTATATTTATTATTAAATCCTTAGGGTGTTAAAACTTGTAAGTCATTGGAAGATATAAATGAATATTATTGAAGCCAATAACTTATACAGAATGAGATTTTGAGGCATTTTGAGCCTAGTAATGATATTATAAAAATAATAAATATATTAATATCACACAAATGATTTTTTTTTGAAATGGTGGAATGACTCCTAAAGAGAGTTACAAATTGGAAATTTTATATCACAATTGGTTATGGATCATGGGGATTATCCTAGGAATAATCTATGGTTTGTCAGCAAGTAACGTCTAGTTGAGGTAGCCATTTAAGGGCGCTTTTAGGGAAATAAATAATTAAACTATTTTTTTATTTCATTAAATGACATAGCCTATAATAACCTATATAAGTACCCACATATAATTAATTTTTAGTTCTAGCTTTATAACCATTATCGGTTTGATATGATCTCTAGGTAGAATTTATTGGAATATCAAATTACATGATAATGGGGGATCAAATTGAGGTGGATCAAGATGTATTGAATGTAGATGGAATTCTCCATCACTGGATAACACCTTTTTCAACATTGGTCAGTCAAAATCATGGTAGGACTCATTATTATGGTATCGAGAAGTAGTGTATGTAGATGAAATTATTTTTCAATGGGGAACCAGTGCATGATAATGGTCCTTGCTTCACTTTTGGTTCAATAGTCATAGGGGATATTATTTTTTTTAATTCATAATCTTAGTATTAACCATTATTAAGGGAAGACAAAAATTCCCAAAAGAATATAATTTTGTAGTAGATCATGGAAAACTTATATTGAAGCCTATAAATTCACAAGTTATTGAAATAAATGTAATTTTTATGTTATCCTTTTTTGTCATTGGACTCCCCATTATGTGTTAACCCTAAAATTACTTTTATTCTAGAGAATGCCCAATAATTTGATGAATCAGGTTATCAACCGATATGAAGATCAATGTGACGACTATTCTACTGAGATACCCTATCCAATGGGTACGAGAATCACAAACATTTTCACAATACTCTCTTAGTTAACTAATGTTTTTAATAGAAACATGGGTTAAGAAGAACTTACAACCACATCTAAGAAAGAACAACCCTCAATAAAAATCATCATAAGACAAAGGAATATTAATTTCAATGGATAATATGATCCCTCAATCGCCGAATAATGGATCAACTCTATTGAAAAGATCTTCCCCATCCTTCAATGTTCTAAACAAGTGAAGGATATCCTGGTTGATTATCATATGGAGTTTGAATCTAATCAATTGGGGAAATTGATAAAAAGAATAATATGAATCCTAAGGTAGTGATTGAGGTGTTGTAATGGAAGGATTTCTAAAAAATGTTTTTCGATAAATATTTTCCCCACATACTCTAGCATATGATGGAAAGGGACTTCCATTCCCTCAAGAAAGAATATGATGGGTCAATCAGAGCATATGAAGAAAAAATTTAAAAGTCGGGCACAATACACCTGAAGCATTTTTGTTACCCTCAAATGAAAGGTTGACTGCTTATTTGGTGGGATAAAACCTATCCTATATAAAGCCTTAGCGATCTGTGACTTTGATAGCCATGAAGAATTTTTTTTATGTTCCCTCAATTTTGAAATGGAGATTGGGGAATCTCAGGGTTATCATGGGGATAAGAAGTAGAAATTGGACATTAATTCTAGTGGTATGATAGATAAATCCAATGATTCTACGAAATTATAGCACCCCACTTTCCACAAGTGAAGAAAGAAGGATCCTATAAAATTCCTAAAGGGGTGAGAAAATGATTTCAGTGTGGACAAGAAGGGAACCTAGCCATTAAATTCATACTACCAAAATCTAATAATATGATAAAGGAGAGGAATGTTATGTTCGACCCTCAACATGATTTTCATTTCCTCAACTACAAATAACCAGGGCACTTTTCAAACCAATTTTCTAAGACAACGGTTTTTGAAGGAAAACAACAACCTCTAATGTATCAAGGGTGGACTTTTTCCATCACATCTTCTGAAGAGAACCACAACAATGAAGTACTGATAGGTATGTTATTTACTCGTTCAAGAATAGAGAACATACATTTGATGTAATTATTTTCATGGTTTGGTCGTCCCTCTATAGAGAAAATATAAATTTCGTTGAGAGAGAAATCACTCACCATATTGCGAATCGATCCCCGATTCTCTGCAATAGCACCATAATATCATGTATGGATATTAATACCCTTTTAGCATGAATATCTTGCACAAAGGATTGATTCTATGTTAGAAACTATCCTTGAAGACATGCCTATTTTGAGGGAATTTTCTAAAGTGTTTCCTGAGGAATTGTTTGGCCTTCCTCCTATAAGATATGTTGAATTGTCGATTCTTATTATACCTGGGGAATTGAAAATATCCAAGACTCCATATATAATGGCTACTATGGATCTTGAGGAGATAAATAAACAACTACAGGAGAATCAGTATAAATGGATTCTATGCCCAAGTGTTTCACCATGGGGTGCACCCGTCCTTTTATTCAAGAAGAATAATGGGTCAATGCGCCTTTTCATTGATTATAATGAGCTCAAAAAAAATCATTATATAGAGAAATTATCCTCTTCTATGAATTTTTGACTTGTTCGATCAACTACGTTGAGTACAATAATTCTCCAAGGTTGATATGTGGCCCGGATATTAATAAGTAAGAGTGAAGAAGGTGGATATCCCCAAGATTGCTTTTCAAATAAGGTACAAGAACAATGAATTCATAATAATTCTTTTTAGACCACATAATGATATAGGAATCATTATTTAATTTATTAATAGAGTCTTTAGAGATTACATCGACAAATTTTTTGTAGTCTTTATAGACGATATTGTAATATACTCCAAAACCAAGGTGTAGAATGATGAGAATCTAAGTACAATACAATAGACCTTGTGAAAGGATAAGCTCTATAAAAAGTAAAACAAGTGTGAGTTTTTGTTGAAGGAAATATCATTCATGGGACATATCATCCCATGAAATAGAATATGTGTGGATCCTTAAAATACAAATGGAATTGAGGGATGGTCAAGGGCCACATTGGTGATAGATATCTGTAGATTCCTAGGGTTAGCAGGATATTATTTCCCATTTGTGAGAAATTTCTTGTGATTTTCATACCCTCTCACCAAGCTATCCTTGAATGGAGTCAATTACTCTTGGAGAGGTGATTGTGTAGATAGATCCAAGGAGTTGAAAAGGAGGATTATCACTACACTCGGGCTCATACTAACCACAAGTGGATAACATTTCGTGGTATTTAGTGATGCCTCGAAGAATGGCATGGGTTGTGTGTTGATGAATAAAGGAAATGTAATTTCGTATGCTTCAACGCAAATGAATGTTCTTGAAAAAACAATGCAACACATGATCTAGAGTGGGATGCAGTAATATTCACATTAAAAATTTGGAGACATTACCTATTTGGGAAGAAATGTGAAATATATATCGATCACAAAATCCTAAAGTATATATTCTCAAAAAAAAGAGATGAATATTCACCAACAAAGATGGTTGAATCTAATTAAAGACTATGGATTCTCAATCCATTACCACCATGGGAAAGTGAACAAGGTGGAATATGCTCTAAGTAGAATAGATCTATCAATCCTATCATTTATGAGAGATAACAAGGATACATTCTTCATATATTTGGCGATGATGGACATGTGAATCATAAATAAGGGAACATCATCAATCCTTTCACAAATTATTGTTCAGCCATCTCTTTTGGAAAGGATCACAGATGCTATAAAGGATGATGTGGGAATTAAGAAGAAAGTGGAAACTACCAAGAAAGGAAAATTCTCGGAGTTCAATGTTAATGAATAAGGAATTGTGATAATTAGGTCAAGAATTTGTGTTCAAAAAAATCCAACGATAAAGAATGATCTTTTGGATGATGCGCATAGTTTGAATATCTACATTCACCCAGGAAACAAAAAGTTGTATCTATATCTATGAGAGCATTATTGGTGGTATAACATGAAGAAGGAGATCACTGATTATATATTAAAGTTCTTGGTATCTCAGAAAGTGTAGGCTGAGATGAAGAAGTATAAGGGAATGACAAACCATTACTGATACCAACATGAAAATGGGAGAACATAACCATGGAATTTGTTACTAGAGTCAAAAGATATCCAAAGAAAAAAATTCTATCTGTGTTGTTATGGATTATTTTACAAAGACTACTCACATAATTGAAATTTGAAAGGATTTATCATCGGATCCAATATCATATACATACATCAAACTAGTTGTAAGTCTGCATGGAGTAACTCTATCGATTGTATTTGAACGAGATATTAGATTCACCTATATGTTTTGGAAGAGTCTCCAATATGCTCTGAATACTTATCTGAGCTTCAGTATGACTTATCATTCTCAAATAGATGGCCAATCTGATCAGACTATCCAAACACTAGAGTACATGTTTATAGAATGGTCAATGGACTTCAAAATGAGATGGGATCAATATCTTCCTCTGATTGAGTTGTCCTATAATAAATGTTTCCACTCAAAAATCCAAGTGGATCTTTATGAATTACTTTATGGGAGTAGGTGCATAACACCAGTATGTTGGGATGAATTTGGGGAGCAAAAACTTCTAGGTCCATCAATGGTCGATGAAATGGTGGAGAAGGTTACGACCATCCAACAACACATTAAAGATTCAAAGAGCCGACAAAAGATATGTGCTTATAATCATTGACATGACCTAGAGTTTGATGTTGGAGACACGGTATTCCTCTTCATATCACTCTGGAAGAGAGTTATGAGATTTGGGATGAAGGGAATGCTTAGTCAAAGGTACATTTTCCCTTTTTAGATCCTTGATCGCATTGGGGAAGTGGCATATCTACTAGAACTCTCGTCAAACCTACCTTAATTACATGATGTATTCCATGTATCACTATTGATAAAATACATACCTGAACCAATCCATGTACTCAATCCATAGGTGGTAACCTTGGATAATGACCTCTCCAATGAAGATAAGAAAGTGAAGAACATAGATTGTAGGGAAAATGTTCTACAAAAGAAGACAATGCCCTCTCCAAGGTGTTGTGGTGAAACCACATGTTTGAAAAGGTAATGTGGGAATCAGAAGAATTGTTTAGGAAAATTTACCCTCATTTATTTTCATGTGGGAAAACGAAGTTTTGAGGGTGATATTTCTTAAGGGGAGAAGATTGTAATGACCCAAAATTTTATTAATAAAATCTCATCTTGATATAATTAAATGTATAATTATGTAAAATGGTTATATAAAATATATACATTTCCATGGTTTTATGTTTTTAGATTTTAAAATACAATTAATAATATTAACCATTGCAAATATAGTCGTTGAACAGTCATCACATGATTATAATAAATATAGAGCTTTAACAAATCCAATTTACTTAGAAAAAAGAAGCATTGGCCTCATGTAGTAAAATTGCTCCATTAAAATCCCATTTTTCATAGCTCAGAAAGGAGGTAGCTTCACTAGGCTTCTCTCTTGACCATGCCCAAGCTGAAGTTCAATACGTTAATCTTGAATGAAATCACTTGGAGAAGAATTTGAAGTTAATAAATATTACCACCCGAGCAATGTTATCTGAGATGCCTCAAGAGTATGTCATCATCACACACCTTACCCTTAGGTCTTATATAGATTTTATAAGGTGTTATGTAACAAGACCATAGCACTATGATTATGGGAATTAATTTTTTTATAAATAATATACATTAATTTTATTATTGTTACTTTGTAAATGGGTTTTAAAGCACAAATAGTATTTTTAGTTAACATTAAAATCCAAATTAAAAATCTATTTAGGTGGATTAATTGATTTTTGAATTAAAAAATAGGTTAATAAAAATGTATTAGTAAATTACATATTATTAAAAATAAATTATCATATAATTTTTTTGAATACCACTGTAATTTATATTAATGCTTGAAGGCTGTTTTTGTCAAAACACATGTATTTTCGATAGATGTCGGTTTTTTTAAAGTAAAAAATTCACATATTTAGAAAATTATATAGATAAAATGAAAATTATTTTTTGATTATGGATGTCAAAATTATCTAATGGATAAGTTTTCATAATTTTCTGATACAATCAAATTTTTTAGTAAAAATTAAATACCCTTTAAATATATAATGCATTTTATGACATCAAAAAGACCCAATAGTGTTATAATTAAATACTATAAAGTGTATATTCAGCCTATATATTTTTTAAATTTAAAATAATGTTATTTTAGATTTTTTTTATTAATTTTATTTTTCCTTAGTGGGCCCTCCAATACTAATAAAATATTTTAACTTTTTTAAATGGTTTCAATGAGAGTGTGACTCACCTCCACATAAGCAAGCCTTATATTTTTATATTTTTGAAAATTTCCAAATAAAATAATTTTTTCCACTCTTATTTGGATAAAACCATGTGAAAAAACCATGGGATGATTTGTGTTCTTCAATATTTAAATATATTGATTCTAAAACCTATGTTTGTGAAATATTAAATAATTACCCCCACTTTTCCTATATAAACCCGCCAAATATCCCACATATATTCACTAAAAACTGATGGATCACATCCATATTCTTGCCTCCTTTCTCTATAATCCTCCCACTATGCCCAAATCTCACAAGAAGTCCCTCCTCAAGCACTTAAAATCACAAACTCATGTAAGGGATACTCACTTTCCCTCCTCCTGAATCTATGTCCATGTTTCCTTATATTATTATGACCTTTTATTTTTCAATTAGAAATGTTGAGGTATGATTTATCACCTCCCCTATACTTCCCTCCTTATTTATATATTATGAGATACCCTTTTCTCTCTATGTAATGACACCCGTGTACACTCATTACCATGCCAAAATTTCTTAAGGGATTTATCTCTCCTCATTTACATTAAAACAATTCACTAATATTATGCATCTAAATTCGATTACATATTTTGGGATATTATGTTCCATGACCCCCTTAATTTTTAGTTTATATTTAAATGATGAGAGACCCATATCTCATTAATCAACCCATTTTAAGATTTCTATCTTATGTTCTTATGCTTCCAATGTTATATCAATATTTCCCATGCCAAATTCATCATGAAACGGAATACCATACCCATTTCTCTATCAAACATATTCACCTATATGAACATGTACTTTTGAGGAAATACATTTATTTATTCAACATCTATTATTCATGGAATAAATTATGACATTTAATGAAACCATCTTGTATGATCTCTGTTGAACACTTATGCATGAAGTGAAATGATTAAGAAGGGTTCTCCCTAATAGAGATCCAATTATCTAGGTAATGAATAGTATCATGATAAATCATGTGAAATGAGTGTTGAATCATTCTAAATCATGTAAAACAAGGGTTTAATCATTTTAATTCATGTGCAATGCAGATTTACTCATGCTCTATGTGCAAAGAGCCTGGTATCATTATAATATCATGATAAATGTTGTTTCCAAATTTCAATGTTACGATAATCATGTTGTATCATGCCATTTTGTTAATTTTTCACTTATGATCCATTGATGTGTCTATTTCCTAACATGTATTGTATTATTTTTGTTATTACTTGATTAATCCCTTACTGGACTTTATAGATCAACCTTTTCTTATGTCTTTCCTTAGGTTACGTCATGCAATGCTATGTATGAAGGAATGTTATGGCCTTGTAAAATATGTTTTCAATAAAGATGTTGTATTTTATGTATTAAGTTATCATGTAATGTGACTAATTTACCAAGACACTAGACATCTTGATCCACAGTATTGTTTTAAGTAAAATTTAAGTAATAAATCAATTTTAAGTCTGTAATAAAGAGAAGTATTGTTATATTTACGTAACTTATTATTGTTTAGAAATCACACGCTCTTCTCATAAAACCATTATCTCAATTAAATTGTTTAATTCAAGTTATTTATGCTATTCCATGACATCACCCTAAATATATTGTTTTCATGATCCATTTCACAGATCCATTTTCTAGTGATGGTTACACCCTATTTCGTGTGTCAATTCCCCACATTTTGTTCATGACCTTCGTCATTGGACCATTAGAACATGATCTGACATTGTCGGGATGTGTTCAAACATGATCGAGCCCCCAAATTCATGGTTGTTATGTTTATGATGAATGGATTAGTGTTTTAAGGATGGATTATGAATTATTTTTGTTGATGGTTTTTAGATAGGGTATTTGTGGTGGAAACTGATGATGGGAGGCACATAGGACATGGAGAGACTCTTCTTATGGATAACCACTTTCTAATTTCCGGCCATTGTAGGGTTGGAATCATCGACTGGAGGTATTCCTCTTCAGATTGAGGTGGTTAAATGTAAATATTTTCATCGAAAAGATCATATCCCAAATCGTCATGAATAACTATGTTTTCAATATAAAACTCAACTAAAAAACATGTAATACAATTAACACACATTGTGTACTCTCCCATGGTTTTGGTACTAGTGTTTAAAGAGGAGTTATAGATCACACACTTTGTTTCTAGACCCACAACTACCTGAACTTCCCTGGGTATCCAGGACATGTATCATCTGGAACACACCTTGGAACCCATATGGTTGGACACACCATGTACTTTGGTACTACATGGGAATGGCATAGTACCTAGACACTTCCATGTACACGGTCAGGTATAAGGGCACGACCAGCTATAAATGGGTAGGCCGTAAGTGGTTGAGACACATCATGTACCTCTTTTACAAGTCATGGAGTATAAAATGGATTCCCCATTCTATATCAATAGGATGACATATCAAAATGACATGGTAGGGTCACACACAGTGTGGGACCCCATAAATGCCATTTATATTTTCGTCCAAAATGACTCCCTCTCATATATCCTTTGATTTGACTTGGATTTTATCTTGTTATTAGTATATCCTATGAATTTTTTTACATTAAATGTAATGGTTGTCGTCGATATGAAATATGAGATATGGTGTGAGGTGTTTTAGGTGTGACAATTCCTAATGAAATTCTTGATGATGGATGTGATCAAAGAAGGATCATTAGAGTGATTTATGGGTTTCCAGTACTATATCTCACTAGGTAAATGGTCCCCCATACTCTTTAAATAGATATAGATAGTAGTATAATGCATGGTACACATGTCCTCTATCTACAAAGTGGAAGTCGCCCATATTTTTGCTCTAGAGGTGTGTGGGTCCTTCATAGTTGTTTTGGCTCCCTCAATTGTGGAGCACAGTACAGAGGAGAGGGCCCCTACACAAGTTTTTTTTTTGTAAATTTTGATTTAATGATGGGGATCAATGATGGAATTTTGGAGTTTCATGATGACTCATCGACTTTAGCTGAGTTGTGAGATGGATTTACCCTTTATCTCTCATATAGGTTTCTTTATGATCATATATATTTTTATCTTTTGGGTTCTTGTTTCACTATTTATTTTGGTTGAGATGACTTCTTTAATATCTTTTTATTTATCCCACTTTTATTTTTTAGGCATCTTTCTATATATGTACATACTCACTTATGCAAGGTTTTTTCCTACAAATTTATTATCTTATGAATATGATGAGTAGTTTGGTGATGACATCAATGGAGTTTGGTGATACATTGGTGAATTGACTATGTACAGTGGTCGGGACATGGAGATCAAGTGTTGGACTCAATTAGTTTTAATTTATACCATTTAGTGTTATGATGGGACTTCATTTCAATATTGGAAAGTATTTTTTACCTTTCAATTTTTGTTTATAAAATCATACAATAATATATTTTTCATAATGATTGTTGCATCTATTTTTATAGTATACTTGTTTCTATATTTTATACTCCTCTTTACATTTTCATGGATATGGTTGGTGCGTGTATAAAGGTACATTACTAAAATTCCTCCAATTTGCATTATTTTTGGTCAACTATTATTGTAAAACCTCGTCTTAATGGAGGCCAGATTTGGATTTCCATGGATCATATTTTCTCTAGTCAAGAGAAACCAATGGGTCAGTTTGTGATAGTTGGTATAAAAGGGGTTGACTAGGGTATGGGGGACAAGTATCATGTGTCATGGTTTAACATGACGAGAAACCATAGGGGTTTTGTCTGATCTTAACAATATCATTGATATGTGATGGATCCCCACATATAATATGGTTGGATGATCTGGGTCAGTCCCGAATGTATTTCAGTCAGGTAATGATGGATTTCTATCATGTCAACCCCAACATGTAATGGGACGTTGGGCCCTATGCATGTCTTCTAGGTGGGAATGCACCAGATTGAGTATGACCAACCCAACCCGGGAGGGTGCGATATGGAAATGGGGTTATGTGAAAAAACATGGCCACATTGTGTGTTTAGATTGGGAAATGTGGGGCATGCTGTGTGCACAATGGTCTACAAGTAGGTCCCTAATCACCTTACATGAGAGTTTTTGGTTCTACCTCTATCGAGAGTCCACATTGGAAAACTAAATAACCAATATTGAGAATTATTTCACATAATCTTGAAAATATAATATATTTATCCATTAGAATATATTTATGTAATTATATTTTCATATTTTGAATTTTAATGTATAGGGCTCCCATCATAGTTTAGTTTTTCTCGAGCAGTGCCCTCGGTGTAATGAGGTGGAATAAACAGACATGTAGATGTGTATGGTTAAATAGAAGACATCCCTCCTTCCAATGAACCCCAAATAATGCTATGTTGCATGTAGATAAAAATGGATGATGGTCGGTTAGTTACCCACTACCATGAGATACTACATAAGCTAGAGTGAGACAGTTACAATGTTTTCATGGGGATACATTCATTAGATCATTGGATTAATTTACTGTGTTCATAAAATGATATATATTTTTCTATTTGTGTACTCCAAAATGATGGCATTGTATGAGGAGGTTTGGGTTTCTCCTTGTGTTAATGAGGTAGGAACTCCCCCATAGATGCAGGGTACGAGTCCTCCAAGCCATGTGATGTTTTTATGGAGGTCATTCCTTATAGTGTGGTATTTTTTATTGATGATATATATGTTTCTCCTAGGATAAATTTCAATTCAATGTTGTTTTGATGATGTATGTATTGTTTGATAGATCAGGGACTTATAGTGCACAGGGTGCACTTGGTTACCCCCAGCAGTATGCAGATCTTTTAGAGCTAGGATGAGTTGGGGGGTATTCACCTTATAGTTTGGTTATCTCCCTATATGGGTAAATCTAAGGCTTAGTAATCCCTTATTTTATCTTAGTGTGGTTTGGGAATTATCTTACCTATGGTATGATGAGGTGGGAAACTCACCTAAGGGATAGGGTGTGGGTCACCCACCCATGGGGCAGTAACCACCCTAATCATATCATCATCCTAGGGGTGAAATTACCTTTAAAAGTTAAATTGAGGATTCAATATTTGGTTTTTTTGATATTCACGTTGGCTTCCGTTGGCTATAGTAATTTTTATGAAAATAACATTTTATCTGTGAGTCTGGCTACTCGCACAACATCATAGTAGAATGTTGACATATGATAATGATGAGTGGATCATGGATGATGAAAACCTTATATTGTGGATCTCCCTGACAAGATTATTGGGGTTCAAATTTATTATCTATATTTTTTGTCACCTAATGTGGAAATATTTGGCCTCACATTATGTTTTGTTGAGATTAAGGGAGGTGATTACCCCTTAGGCGTGTGGTGTAATTGTTAGGGATAGAAAATGGGGTTTTTTACCTTATGGTTTATGATAATGGAGATGTTTCCCCCAATATTATAGGATATTTGATTATAGAACATGTTCCATAGTATGATTTGAGTCTTGGTTTATCCCTTATATATTCCCTTGAGCTCATGTTTGATCATATTGGGATGTGGTGTTAGAGCTTATTCCGTGGATGGTTATGGAGTTGGGTGACTATGTGGTTTATCCCCTGGCTATGTGCTAACATGATTTCCATTTTATTTCTAAGATACCCTACTATGAATTGTTATACATACCCTAACACAGGCCTCAAGCCAACACTTTTGGTGTCTATTCTTATGGAACATAGGTTGATATCAATAGTGGTGGGTGTGGAGCTAGTAATATCTCAGGGGACAAGATATTAGTGGAATCCAAAGGAACCATGGATAAAAGTTATCAGGATTGAATTATAATGACATGGTGATCATCTTTTTCCTAGTCACTTTAGGTCTATTATTTTGAGAGTATTGGGCCTTGTATTTTATCTCATTTTATAATGGAATTTACATTGCACACCATATCATTTTTAGTCAATATATGCATGCATATTTTATATTTTTGATCACTATATCATGCATATTTGTGGTCAATATTGATAAATGATGATGAATGTTTGTTTTGGGTTACATTGGTTAGGGCCTCCATTATATTATTCATATCCTCATGGTGAATGTCACAATCCCCTAACCTATTAGAGGTGGGATTGGGTGGCACAACTAGCTCACCACCAACTTAGTTGGTGACCTAGTGGGTTAGGTCGAGTCATAATTAATGGCTAAATATTATATATTGAAAATAAAGATGAACGAAGTTCTATTAAAAATAATAGAAATAATATTTTTTTAGAATCTATACAAATATGATGAACTAAATGAACCCCATTTTGGAAAAAAATCATACTTTTGGTTCAATATAGATAAAAGAGAGTTATATTACATAATGTTTCAAGTATGATTTTTACATTCTAAATGGGTTGAAAATAACATTTCTCTTCAAATTTATGATTTTCAATTTATTCATGTAAATATTAAAAGATAAGTATATAAGGATAAAACCATTATTTTAGTATTTCATTTTAAATAGGTGTTTTAAAAAAATACAGAAAACAATAGATGGTATACTATCCATTTCAAAAGTATTTTTTTTATTATTACATGATTCTAAAGAAAAAATAAATATCAATGTTAAATATGATCCAAATCTTATAATATCATAATTCGTTTAATCTAAATCATCAATTAATGTAGCTATATATATGAATAACTATCATATTGATGGAATTTTCATCAAAAAAATTGAAAAAAATTGATCCATTAAAAATAAGATTATATTTAATTAAATATGTATAATTTTGAATAATTCATATAAATTTGTTTTAGTAAACCCACATATTCTATTAAATTATTGATGTTGTTTATGAATTGGTTTTATAACTTATTTAATTTTTATATAAAATTGGTATTTTCACACCATCATTATTATCCTCACAATGATTCATGAAATGATTGTGTTTCACATCTATTCATCTCACATAGGATATCACTAGAGGGGGTGGAAATTGATTCATCTATTATGTATAAATTCATCATGGAGTCTATATAAATTAATTGGGGTACCACATATTTGGTTCATATATGTACGAGTCATATCTCCAATCACATTGTTATTACTCACACATTGTTTGAATGGAATATGGTTGTGGACTTCCTGTCCTTACAGGACACCGCTGATAACTCTTGTATCATATTTTATACCATTGCCTCCATCTCCCCAGAGTGTGCTAATCTTGTGAGAGCTAATGTAGCTGAACTAAATTATTTTAGGCCCCAGTAATTGTATTTGGGAATGTCCACCTCTTTTTTCAATGAAAATTGTTAATGTTGGATGGATTGTTTTTCATATCCTAATGGAAACAGAATTCATCACGAAAAGAGAAAATATAAATGTCTAACTATTTTAAAATTCGTTTTTCAATAATTAAGTAGATTTAATCTATTTTATAGTTACTAGTAACTAGTTAATCATGCATTAAATGACCATGTTGACAAAACCCAATGGTCCAACCATATGATCATAAGATGTTGTCATAAATACTAGGGGATGAATGTCATGTGGATTCTGATTTTCCCACATAGAATAATTTGATAAACTAAATAATTCTCAAACACATAATTTTCATTACATAACATAACACTAATTATTATAAGAGTTTCATTACTTAATCAACGGAAGTAGGTGAATATTAGAATAGCACTAAATGAATGAAATAAATATGAATATGATATATCACACATTCTAATTATTAATAAATATATAAGAAATAAATAATGTGAGTAAATCTAGATAAAAAGACATATGTATATATAGGGTGAGTATAATGGACAGTAAAGAAAAAAAATTAAAATACCATATGTGATATCACTCTTGAATAAATATATAGATAACCCCTATGCATCCACTCTATATATACATTAAAATGTATAAAAAAAATACACATGTAACCTTCCCTCAATTTACTACAAATCCCCATGCTCCAATGCTTTCACTTTCTCTAGATAATTTACAAAATAATCGACACACATTCAAAAAAGTTGTATATAGGGTTTGAGAATAATATTACCAGTAGGCTGTCACCACCCTCCCACTTATTTTATGTAATAAATATAATATTATTATAAAATAATAAAAGGATGGAGGAAAGGAAATATTGTCAAAAAATTAGATTTATTTGAGACATACACCATGTTCTTTAATGATTACATGTAAATCCCCACACCCTAAAGGTTGATACCTATTTTACCTATTTTGACCCACATCACGAGGTTTGACATAAATACATATAATAACATAAGGTGAAATACAAATCATTTAGAAAATGAATCTTGTATAATAAATAATGTTATTAGTGCATATTTTCCTATAGAAAAGGTGAAAGGTGTTTGATGAATAACGTAATTAACATCCCATCCAAACCACTAATCCATTAATCAAATATCAGAGTACCTATATGAGTTTTATATTGCAACAATATACCACATTTTAACATTCCTGTATACATGAGTCATTAATACCAATCTATTAATAGTTACTAGAATGATCTATTAATTCAACACTACTAAATTAAAAAATGATATTTAAAAAATAAAACATTTTTAAGGTTATGGGGAATAGTATCCATGTGTAATGATTTTGAATATTTTAAATGGCCTTAAATATGTACACATTATATGTCATGATAGATGAAAATTTAGAAAAAAAAATTCCGAAGAATTAGTCCATTCATGCCAATAAGGGGAAAAAATTAATATAAAAAAAATTTGAAATTTAGGAAACCTTGTATTAAAACAAGTAGTAATAAAAAAACATTTTACCCTATTAATTTCAATCAGGCCCACATCACTATCATTTCAACCCATTGATATTATCACAGGTGGAAGGGTTCACATATTGAAACTAATACATAATGATCCTTTGAGCATAAGAGGGAGATGGTATCCCACCACTTTATCCAACAAGGAAACCTATCATTGGATATTACTAGGTTTGTAGTATTTACCAATATTATAGAGTAAATATATAATGAAATTTAATGATTGTACTTTTTATTCTCTTAGACTAAAATACAAAAGCATATATGTGATGAGGAGACTAAGGTATTTGATGAAAATTCACTATCAGTACATTAGGAGGAAATTGAATTGAAGTTTTGTCCATAAGGAAATAAAAAATAATGTAATACTAGAGTGAGACCACATACTTCTGTTACTATAGATGAGATTTCACAACTAATCTGAAGTGACCTAAACCATTAATGAAGTTGGATTCACCTAACAGTGTTAGGGGAGAGGGGTGGATTTCATCAGAGAAGCAAAATTAGAAATGGGAATGATATACTATAGTATAATGATTTTATAGATGTAATTGTAATGTGAAATAATCCATTTTAAGTAAAACTAAATCCACTAGCCCACCGAGTAATTGGCCCAATAACATTGCTTATCTAGTGGGGGTGATTGAATACCTACAACCAACTAACCACAATTAGGTACTCAATACTTGTCCACCATGTACTATGTTCTATCTGAGCTCCATGGGCACTTTCCTCCTCCATTACTCCCTCTTTGAAACCCCTTTAACACTACCCAAACTTGGAATTTCCCCCGTAAGGAACTAAAATATGGTAATAAAATAAATCACACATAAAGGTTAGATAATCTATAACCATTACATCATTGATATACTTTTCCATGAGAATATTTAACTAGATTCTAATGAGAATAAACTGAACCACTGATCCTTCACTTATGCTTCCCACTTACATGATTTATTTGGGAGATTTCCATAATATTACATAACCCAATCTAAAGGAATGTCCCTTCCCTAAATTACGTTATTACATTGATAAAAAAAAATAGGATTCTATACATATAATTAATACACTTTTATGCAGAACATTCATATCAAAAAATATGGAGGTAGTCAAGGATATACATCATCAAAGAGGATGTTTATAATTTATTATTCATATAAAAAACATTGGAAGAAAATCTAGATAATATGTATATTCACATATATTCCCCACAAAATGAAGTGTAGAAAAAATATAAATATTAACCTCCTTTATTCTATCATCCATTGGTAACCATTATTTAGTGAAACATAAAGGAAGAAATTGTCATTGATTTTTAATTCCAAGGGATTACTTTAATATTATATATGTTTTTATTTTAGATTAGAGAAATTGGTCATAATTTCAGAATTTTATTCAAATACTTCATTATATCATGGGTAATACTATGCCAATTCATAAATGATTTGATTAATTTGTTCTAATATAGATGTGAATGATAAGTTCTTAGATTAATAGAATCAAATAAAGCCATTTTAATTTAGGATTGAAAACTATTATTATAATAGAATTCCAAAAAATACAGGTGGTCATACCATAATCCACTAAACTCTAGTATATAAGCCATAATCATATATACCTAAATACCAATGGTTATTTCAAACTATCCATTGGTTTATTGGTAAATGGTGGTACTCGTTTTTGCCTTATAACCTAATGCTCCGTATAACCCTTGAAAATTTTGAGATTGAAATCTTTGATCCCTACAAAATATAATGATAGATAGTATACTATATAATTTTATAATCTCCTTCACATGTAATTTTATTATTTCATCAATTAATGAATCTCCCTTGATAGATATAATGTGAGTTGTATTTATAAAATGATCTACGGTCAACCAAAACACATATCAGCCTCTCAAGGATCTAGGTAAACTCATCCTAAAATCCATAGTAACTCCATCTCAATTTAATATTATTAGTGTAAGTATAAAAAGAACAACTAATTATATTGGATTCTATACTTATACGTATTGACAATTAAAGAATCCATCTACAAACCTTATGATATCATTTATCATGTAAGGATACTAGAATTATCAATGAATATATGGATACATATTATGGATTCCTAGTTTTATAGTGTATATGTAGGAATAATATACTATATTTACTTTTTTAATAATATTTGTATGACTGATAAGTCTTGTATAGATGTATAATAAGCAATAGAAATCCCGAAACACATGATCAAGGATCTCCCAACCATTGAGTCTCTCTTGAATAAGGATACATTCATGGAAAACTATCTCGGAGTCCTTGAAATTACCCACAACAAATTATGTAATATTTATATATTATCATTATGTACTACTGTAATCATAAATTATATGCCTCAATCTCTATTTTTCGGTTACCTATTACACAAATTGTGGGAAAACATTCCAACTGATAGAATCATCAATTATATTTCTTTTAACATTATGATACTAGATATATAAATCAAATTACTATAAATATTAATTCTATAGAAATTAAAAAATATTAAATACCTTTAATAATATATATATATATATATTCTATGAAAACCAAGAAGAATAAAAAAAATAATAGTGTATCCAACACTTCAAAATATAAACAATAATACCAACTATAAGTCATGGGTTGGGTAGTTCCTTTAATAATAACATTGTTGTCTAGAAAAATATACCCCCACCTGTAGAACTTGATTTAGTATAAATGTAAGAAAAATTGAATATGTGTTATAATATTTCTCAAATAATTAACCTTCTAAAGTTAATATAAAAATAGAGTTATGGTCCAACTCTTTTCTAAATCATGAAATAATCTGGTTAGAACATATAAACATCACCCCATACATTGTTAAATTTTTCCTTATATAATATATATTGGATAAATAGTGAATAAAAATGATAATTCCTAATAAATACATTTAAATTACTTATTTCAAAATCCTTTTAATGATAATTCCATGGAATAATAGATTTAAAAATTTTGGCATCCAAAAAGATACTAGTATTAGATTTAGTGGTCTACGGAGATTAAATTCATGGATCTAAAATAAACAATCAGTGGATTTGTATATTGATGGTTTTATCACAATGTATCCATGACAATATGGAGATATAAACCATGTTCATCTTAAGAACTTAAATATATTGGGATATTGTCCATGAAGACTACACTGAAGGAGTATATGAATGGATGAAATACTATGATCATTAATTCTAGGAGAATAGTTTGGAACTAGTCAACCAAAAAACAATCACTAAATATTTAAAGTTTCCATAATACCCCAAAGGTTCATATTTGGAATTTATCTTAGCCTTAATCGATGTAGATGATAACGTTAATGAATGTTGACATTGGAAACCCAATTTTCTCTCTTTAACTGATCAAGGGGAAAATCAATTCATGGAGAAGGAAAATCATTTTTTTTTGTTACATGGTTGATTTTTAAATAAAAACACATAAACATAGACTTCAACCATGATTATTTGTAATATTGACTAAACCACCCCAAGGAGAAGTTATCATCCGAATAAACTTCCATTAACTAAAATACTCTAACTATTTATTTAATTCACTTAACATATTTAGTTGCATCTAAGGCAGAAAAATTAAGATATGTTCAGTTACAATAATTAATTTAATGGAAAATAACATTTCCCTATTAGGAGTAACTACTAATAATTATTGAGATAATATGTTACAATAAAGACCTACCAAAGTAGTTAAATCCTCTATCTATCGTTATCCACAACTTCTCTATGTATAATACTAGACATCTTAGTGGTAATATATCTTCATTTTCATTGGTAAGGTCCATATCAGCTGGACTAAAACTTACATACTCTTTGAAGAGTATATTGAATTCTAGTAGGTGGTGAGAAATATAATTTTTCATCTATAATAATCAATACATTCTCAAAACATTGTTTATTAGTTCTTTACAAGAATCATATCTTAGGATTTCATATTATGAGTCCAAAATAATCCCATATGATAAGACTATCTGTGAAAAATAAAAACACATAATTTTTTCCTGTATTTTTCAAAAATATATGTGTATCTAGACTTATTAAAAAAGAAATATTTTAATTTTGAGTTTATGAAGGGTATCCAATTATTTAGTGATAAATTAATGTAAATAACCTTTATTAAATAAGGCAGAGGCCAAAGAGAGGAAACCAAAATATTATTATTAACACTAAAAGGACCTTCCCAATCATCAATGATATATAACTCTATAGAATAAATCCTACATAAGCCCTAATTCTATATTTTCTTTATAAATCCATATAAAAAATATTTCATTCTAAAGAAATCTACTTGACATCAATATTCAAATCCTCAACCCAATATACTTGAGTGTGGTTAGCCACAGATGATAGACTGTGTAGCTATCTTGCCAAATGATATAGATTTATGGATGTATATTTCAAAACTAACATCAAAAAATACTTTAGAATATGTAATATTGATCCCCAACTTGATTAAGACTTCCAGGATAAAAAGATCAAAGAATGACTCTGGGGTGTTCTTCAAGGTAAGACCTAATTATTTCTTACCCTTTAGAATAACATCCCACTACCATCATGAAACCACATCTAGCATAGAGGTATATAATATAACCTAGTGGTTCCCAACTATTTCAATGATTTTAATAATATGGTGTAGATAAACATTCATTTTTATATCCTCTTAAAGATACACATCTCCACGTAAGGTTGGAGGATGATAAAAGTATGAATTCCATAAAATATAAAAAGTAATGGGATCCCTTTGGAGAGATCCTTGACTATTTTATTGATAGAGTTACATAACCACAAGTTGAGTTTGTAGTGAATGCTCTTACACACTTTCATGGATGGTCACAGGTGGATGTCTAGGTGGTATAAACTAAAAATAAGTAGGGAAGGAAATCAAAACCTTTTCATAATAGATAAGTGACTAATGGTTCATAACAAAACTATAAAGGACATGAATAACCTCATTTCTCTTCCTATGTACATCTCATTATTCAATTTACTAAAATCATATTTTAAAAATATTTTATATAAAATTACAATATAATTGAAAAATTATGACCAATTAACAACCTAAATAATGTAAAACAACTTTTCCATGATTGATAAAATCAATAGGATTCAATTTAATGTCGTTCATTAAAGACAAACATAAATGGGCGAGTTATTAATATAAATAAATGGAATTCTATTTATTATTGTAATCAATTATGGATCCATATTAAACTATTCATGAATAATAAATATATAAGAAAAAATATTTATTTATTAGTGAACATTCTATTATTATGAATCATAAATTGGTTCTAGTAAAAAAAATTAAAAACTAGGGAGCGGAAAACATGAATTCCGGAATCATACAATACTTTTTCCAACATTATAAAACTTTTCATGACACATGAGTCTTAGAAATATAAAATTAACTCAAAATAATAATAATGTTTGTTATTGGACTACATATTATACTCAATAATTTATATCAATTATGATATCTAACGATAAGTTTGGGTAACTTCCTGGGTCACAAAATTCCTACCTTCGGCCACCCTCAAATCCCATACCTACGAGCCCTTAGAGATCATTGATACCATTTTTTAATAACCATGACCTAGTTACCCAAACATTAATGGAATAGGTCACCATTTCAACTCAAGATCACCTCTAAATCACTAATGGTTGGAATAAATACATAGAGTATGATTCAATATGAGTAAAAGATTAATATCCCACCAAATATAATATCATAAACTATATAAGTTTCATGCACATATATTGAATGAACTAACAGAATACTATGTATACCACGAATTTAATTATTCAATAAATATAATTTCTTTAATAATAATAATAAATAAATAAATCAAATGACCCGAAAATCAAATAAAATATACCCCAATTCCATAAAAATATATGAACAGTCTAAAATGTTAGTGAAACTAGATAAAAATACTTGAGTACATAAAAGGATACCCAAAAACACTACAAGAAACAAAAATGAAAAAATATAAGACATATATATTTTGAAGTCATATATGGATATCTCCTATGCATCCACAACATCTATCTTTCAAAAGGTCCAAATGATAATACCAAAACATCTCACTATATTCCCTATGAAACATCATGATCTAGTAGTTTTTTGTACCATGAATCACATAAAAATAGTATATGCACATATAGAAAAGTAATGTTCAAGGAGTGAGTATTATATTCATATTATATAGTCATTTCACAACCAATTATGATCTATAATAAAATGAAGTTCATGCTGAAACATGAAAGGCTATAGGAAGGAAAATCCAACCAAAAAAATTTCATCTGGGACATGTGACATGTTCACAAATACTGACCTATAAATTCTAACACTATGAGGTTTTATACCTTTTTTAACTACTTCGATCCTCATTTCTAAATATAATATTAATGAATTAAATGATTTGAGGTTGAACAACTACAATGGAGGAAATGGAATCTTGTATAATGTATGATTAAATCTTCTATCTCATCCTAGGGGATTTAGGAAAGAGGTATAATGTTTTAGGGAATTGAAATCGCATCTTAACAACAAACATGTTCATTATAAATTGATGAACCAAAACATTTTTTTTATATAAATTACATAATATTTATAATAATATTGTATACTATAATCATTCTCACAAATCAAATAATTATTTCTAGTATGGTAAAATATTTCAATACCGTTTAATTATGAATGAAAACAATTAAATTAAAAATATAACATTAATTACGGATATAGTGAATACTAACATAGAATAATGAGTTTTCTGTTTTTAAATTTTCATTAAAATCCAAATAGAGAAACCATGAATAATGAAAATTCAATGAGGGAAACATAAGTCATATAAACCAAATATCTTTATAACTTTACGAAACCACGAATGATAAATATTATTGATTGATAATTTGAATTTAATTATGTTCAATATACCCCCACAAATCATTTAGTTCAACCATTTTAGGTTATGAATGGATTAATGGATCACATACTGAAATAAATATAGAAAGATATATTTATGTGAAGAGATAGAGGGTGTCATACCACTATAATGAACATACCATCCAAACATTATATATTATTATGTTTTTCATCATCTCTAGCATTTGAGAAGGAATCTGGATAGAAAAGTAACATTAATAACTGCTGTTTAACTAAACTAAACACCCAAAATAGATATATGAATTAAACATAAAAATATACAATGAAATTAGATACATTTTATCAGGAGACATGTGAATTGAAATCTATTCCCTGAAAAAAATATAAATAAATTGAAAATTATAGGAATACTACACCCTTAAATTATCATAGATAAACTTTTGTGAAAAATTAGAAGTAACCCAAACCATGGATGAAGGTTAATCCACTTAAGATGGTTAAAAATAAAGGGGAATCCCTTACGGGAGTTCTATAATTGGAAATCAAGAGGGGATTACAAAGGATAATGGCATTATGATTTAATTTTAAGGTGAAATGAACCATTTTCAGTCAAAATTTAAAAAGATAAATAATTAGTCCACAAGGTACCCAATCAAGATCCACATGGTACACATTAGCTTATCAAATAGCCCTGATGCATAACGAGAACCATGATCACCTATTATAAGACCAAAAATGACCCACTACTATTTTAAAAACATAAGACATTTCCTCCATTATTCCACCTCCCCAAATCCTCTTAAATTTCCTCTATAGGTAATTACACCTGAATGAAACTAAAATAGAATTATTAAAATGAACTACTCAATCATAATTTTTAGAGTCTTCACATCAATAAAGTTGGATAGGATGATCAAAAATAAATCATCATCCTAAAAAATATGTATTAATTATTAAATTTTTATCATTTATATAATAAATTTATGAATAGATTTAAATACCTGGCATAAAGTAGTTATTGAATAAAAGAACATATTTTGTGATGGTTTAGTGGTAATAATTTTTAGTTAAAAGTAAATATTATTATTTAAATTTATATTTTTTAAATGATTTTTTTATTCATTTAAAAAAATTCATATTTGATAAACATAAAAATGTTAAATGTTAAATTTATTTTAAAGGAACCATATGTCATTTGGGATAATCCTTCGTAAAAAGTACATGAAAAATATTGATGGAAATCTCATTCTTTATCCATAATAATTGTATCAAATAATCATCTCTCAATAATATTGTGATACTTTTATTGAGAAAAAAATGTTTGATAAATGATAAACATAAAAAAAATTAAAGGTTAAATCTAGATTAAAGGGAACATATGTAATTTGGGATAATCCTTTTTAAAAAGTACAAGAAAACTATTTATGGAAATCTCCTTATTCATCCACAAGAATTGAATCAAACAATAATATCTTAATAATATAGGGATACTTTTTTAGAAAAATTAAAGGAAGATAAAATGAAATGGATCATCTTATATAAGAATATGTATGATAATTTTTCAGTCTCATTATGTGTTTTGGTGACTATAAAAAATAATTTTAAAAAGAAAATCATTATTGAAATATGATAACATGTATCAAATCATTAGTATATATATCAAAAATTATGGTTGGGATATAAATTATTTGAACAATAGTTGGTGTGTTCACTTATAAAATAATATAAAATCTAAAAAGATTGATATATAAAAAATTACTTTTTTTTCTTATCAAATTAATCAAAGAGTTTGGATATCAAATTACATATATCACATATCATATGTTTATGGAAGGTGGATAAATAGAAAAAATATGGATAAATATTGAGTGAAAGTTAAAATAAAATATAGGATTAATGAATAGGAGTTTATTATTTTCTATTTAAATTATTCATTAAATAAATTTTATTGAACAAAATTTTATTTATACTCTAATTTTCATCATATAGGGAATTATAACAAACACAACATCTTATAATAAATCTCATGAGGATTTCCTTACTATAGATTTGATCTGTTATGAGTTCCATAGATTTTTTTATAACATAGAAAGATTTTACAGTATGTCTCTTCTTAAATAAATACATGTTCTTAGATAATATACATTGTATGCAATAGCATGATGAAATGAACTGTAACATACTATTAAATATTATTATTTTAACACAAGAATTTTAGTTAGAAGTTACCAACAGTATAAAATATATTTTTATATTATTTTTTATATATAATTTCAAAATTAATTAAGTAATTATCAATTAATAGGGAATGAAAATAAAAACAAATTGAATAGAAAGGATGTGTTTTTATTAAAAACCAATTTTTATCCGCATACCAAAATTTTATTATAATAAATTGAATTAATCACTATTAGTGAAACATATTAATAAAATATATATTTTATATATTAAAAATTTTCATTTCATACAAAATGTTTTACATGCTTAAGATAAGAATAAACCTAATTTTAAGAATAGAAGGCTTTATTTGTTTAAGTTAGTTTTTCCGCATTTAGATTGGAAAATTATTTTAAATCAATAATTATATACTTTTGTAAATTATATTAGAGAAATTAAAACATTTATTTTCAATCTAAATATAATAATTTACATTGGTTGAATTTTTGTTATTTTTCTGACCAATTTCATGTTTTGATGAATTGTGAAAAAATAATGTATTTTGATTGAATCCAAATTTTTTCTCTACATAATTTCTGATATTAATTTATTTTAATTTTTTTTAAAGTATAATTAAATACTTTTTTAAACATTTAATATAATTTATTTAATTTTAATCAATTTCATATTGAATTTGGATATAAAAACATTTTAATGTTTTGACTATTTTCATTTTAAAAACTCATTTTCTCATTCTATCAAAAAGACTTATTCTAAATTAATTACTAAAACCTATGTATTTTTTATTTTTAAAAATTGATAACATATTTTGAATCTATGTTTCCATATTATGTAAATATTTTCCTTTTATTTTTTTAAAATATGAATAAAAACATTAATATTTATTTATTTACCATAATTAAAGGAAAATCTAGTAATTAAAGGTGAACATAATAATATAACTATTATAAAATAACCCTAACACATCTAATTATTTTATAGAATTTTTTATTATAAACATGAATAAAACATGGACAAATTTTATTTTCTCTTGGATCCACTTTAATTACATTATATATGTTTCAATATTTCATTGTAAGGGAAGTCCAATATGTCATACTCATGTTTCTAATAAGTACTGAATTTTTTATATGTGGTCATACATAAGATAATTAATTTGACATATAAAATTTTTATCATCATAATAATAAAATATTTTATATTTTAAGATAATAAATAAATTAATTAATGTGTTTTACAATGATGATGCATTTATTTTTATTAATACACATATCAATCAAATATAATTAAAAATATGAAGGTAAATATAATTTAAAATAATTAATGTCATCCACTTATTTTATATATTATATAGACTTATTATTAATTTATTAATGGTATTTTTCTAATATTTCTTTTTTATTGATATTTTTTAAAATTCATGATATAAATAGTGTCAAAATTTACATTAATGATATTTTAAAATAAATAATATTTTATTAAATGAAATAAAATTCAAAAAAATAAGATTTATCCCAAATAATAAGATAAAGTCTAAATGTTAATTAATGAATAATTTATTGGTCATTTTTCATTTTAAAATTACTATATTAACTCGTAATTAATAAAATTCTATGTTGTCATGGTAATAGTTATATGGTTTAACTAAGGATTAATGCCAAAATATAAGGGTAAAAATGTGACCTAAACTTGTGTAAAAATAATTTTATGGGATTATATAGTCTAATAATCAATATATATTAAGAATAAATCAATTTTTAGTCATTTTTAATCGAAAGATAATTTATATTAATTTAATAATTTGAGAATTTTAAAAAGTTTATCAAACATCAATTATAAAAGGACGCATCATCCCTTACTCCTCACACAAATTTTAGAATTTCATATCAACAAATACCAACCAATTTATCATCCCAAAATCCATAAATTCACCTTAGAATCCTTTATTTTTTCATAAATCCTACAAATGTATTCCTTTTGTTTAAATCAAAATGAGATACCCAAATGAGAGGTGACGTTGATCATCAAACGTTTTTGTTTTTTATTCTTCCTTAATACTCATAATATATATATATTTATATATTATGTTTATATAAAAAATAAGTACCCTAAATATATTTGGATGTTTTTATATTATGTATTTTACCTAAACACACAAGTTTCCATGAAATGTGATACAAAATCAACATTTGTGTGTATGGTGGATTACCACCTCAGGAACCGTCGTAGTTTGTTTTTCCATTTACCAACATTAATGGTTGGAAGAATGATGGATTTAAAAATTATATATGATATATATAGTATTTATTATTTATCAATTAATAATAATTTTTATATAGAACATACCTCTATGCACTCTATTTGTGGGAAAATGATGACCTCATTTTTGGATGTTTGGAATACTGCCCCTCTAAGTGATGTGATTCGTTCACACATTACCTAGAAAGTAATAATAATAATTTTAATAGAAATATGTAACATAAATGAAAAAAATACTATAATTTAATTATAATATACATATCTATAATTTATAATTCATTCTTTTATATATTACAAATAATTGGATGTAACGTTCATGTGTACGTACGACCTACCATCTTAATTAAACCGTGCATTTTGTTTATGTCATCCAAATATTATGGATTATTATAAATAAATATATAATTTATATATATTATATTTAAATCATGGTTTACATTCTTGAGATGATTAAATCATGATATTATTAATAGGGGCAGTAAGTAATAAGTCAAAACATACTCGAAAATCTAGGAAATTAACACCCAAAATAGTGAAAATAATGAATGATTGATAAAAAATTGTAATGTGATATTATAAGAAGTTAATATATGGTATTATAAATATTATTATGGATATTTTATAAGTTAACAACATTCATAAAACAATTATAAAATATTTTAAAGGACATTCACTCAAAAGGAAACGCAAGGTTTAGGATTTTCTCATCTCACTTTGACTTCTGTGAGATATATTCCATATTCAAAATTTTTGTTGTTTTATGGTTTATATACTAATCCTTTGACATAATATATAATGAATATATTAATTATAATAATATTTTACATTTCATTTAATTTTATTCCTTCATGGGGATTATAATTCAAATTTTTCAAAGTGATATGTGACACATTAGGATGTTTAATGAATATTTTCTTCAAGAACGTTTCAAAGATACAATTTAATGTATTTTAAACAATGTTAACAAACATTGTTGAAAATAATTATTGAGGATGTATTCTAATAATACCATTGATAATATGTTTTTGTTTTTCTGTGGAAGTATTGATATTATGTACAATAAGTTCTTCTAACATGGATAGTTATTGATTTTGTTAAGTCATATTGATTAAATTGTAGTATTTATTCTTGTGAGGAATAGATTGGACATAATAAGTGTATTTAGGGACCCATTATATCCCCTTTATGAATTGGTATGTGTCACGAGACAAAATACTTGGGGTACTATCTGAGGCCTTAACTATTTATGTTTGGTGACTTGGATGAAGCCATGAAGGTATGTTTTTGATGTCCCACATTATGAATTCCCTCATTATGAGACTAATTATTCATTTATATATGATAATTGGATTATTATAATATACTTAATTATGTTTTATATCACATTAAATTATATATATTGATTTATTTGATCATATTTTATTCAATCTATATTATGCTCAAGTTATTGATTAAATGGATTCTTATTAAGTTATTTACCTCTCCATGTTGATTATTCCTTTGGATTCATTATTTCATCCGATGAATATAACATTTAATAATAATTTGAGTTCACTCAATCATTTTTTTTATTTTCCGCATATCTCTAAGCAATATATTATGATTGATATGCATGGTTATGATAAGGGGTAAAAATGAAATGCTCTATAAAACAGTTTTTGTATTTTATGTTTTAAAATGTAATATGGATTTAAAACTATGTATCTATTTTACCAAGAATACTAAAATATTAGGTCCTTTAGGATGAAATAATATATTCCATATGATGATTTAATATAATACAATACCATATTAGGGATATTGGGGTTGGGGTGATTACAATTTGTATTAGAAAAAGTTAAGTAAAAACCATAGGAACATGATTTAAGAGAACATAGATTACGGAACAAAATCCATTAGTATAGTATGTGTGAAAAAGGTTTTTATGGAATAATTAATTTTCAATTTATGGACATATTTTTAAAGTTAATGAGAACCATTAGGTTTTCTATAATCTTTAAATGTAAGGTAATAATGGGTATTTATATTATTATGAATAAAAAATTATATGATTGATATAAACATTGTGGTAAAAACTTTTATTTAGTATTGAATATATTTATTTTATTTTTTAGTATTCATATCGCATTTTTGGATAATATTAATATAGTTTTAGAAAAAGGATAATTCGCATGTCGGGTGATAACCCATCACGACCAGTAAGGCAATGGGGTCTGAACCCATAACTGAAGGATGACAAGGGTGAAACCCATACCACTTACCTACATGATGTCTTGGTTAGAATAAAAATTTTTTAGTTTAAATATATAAAAAATAATGGTTGTTTTTATTATAGGGTTATATTATTTTCAAATAGAAAACATAGGATTGAAAAATGATTTAGTTATTAAGTAATTAATGCTAGTTAGGAACACTTTCACAATATTGGGAATCCTATAAGATTAAGGTAAACAAATTATTTTTAATAATGAAGGTTGAATTTTATTTCAGAGTAAAATATGATTTTATTTTGGACTTATGGTGGTTTAGGTTATTTATTAAAAAAATTTGAAAATCATTGATATTATAAATTTAGGAACCTAAATTTTTGGTATAAGAAATTAATAGTGATTGGTGTTAATTGGAAGACTATATGATAAAATAAATCTGATTTTTGGGATTCAATAGTAGTCCAGAATATTTTTTGTAAGGATAGTTATTTTCAACATGATCTATGTTGAACCATGATTATTTCTATTGAATTATTGATATTAATTTTTAATTGGGATAATTAACTTATTTTATCCTAACCGTATTGGTTTGGGTAAATGAATAAAGAAAGGTAGAATAGATAGTTTTTCTTTAATGGATTTTCAATCCCTATAAGTTTATTATAATTCTTCTACCTTGAAAAAATAAACTATAATAATCCTCATTCAGAGAAAAATATGAGTTTATGGTGGAAATTGATTAATGGATGAAACTATACTTTTCATGTAAGAATATTTTCCTATTTTCTTAGTCCAGGTAGTAGAATAATTCATCAACTCTAGGAAAAGGATATTATAACAAAAAAATTATCTATATATTATTCGTACTACGAAATAAATGGCCTCTTTAACCCATCACATATTTATGGGTTTTTGATTTTATAATTTCATATAATCATGATCATTATCACTCTCCATTAGAACATGATCGTTTTATTTTTATTCCGTGTATTAGTTTTAATTTTCCAATATTGGTATCATATTCTAAAGCCTAATTATTTTTCACCCTTTGCATTTCACTTTCCCTCTTATTAATGGAATGGTTTATTAACCTTATATACAATATGGGTTTCCTAGAAAGGAATTTTCAAAGTATCAAATATTACGTTCCGAATTTAAATTTGAAATTATTATGTGGGAATTTATTAAATGAGGGTGTAATCTAACATCCCATGATTATATGTTTTGTCTCTTCTCAAATAAATTCAATTTCCTTGATATTTTACATTTCACACAACACTGAACATAAAATTACCACAATAAAATATTAAATATTATTATTTTGAAACAATATATTAATTTGGTGGTTGTTAATAGCATTACATAAATTATAAAACATAGTTTACACATGTTTATGAAATAAATTTATTAATTAAATATTATTTGAAAATAAAAATGAAAACTAATTATATATAATGGATGTGTGTTTATTAAAAACCCTATTTTTATGACCACATTTAAATTTTATCATAATAATATAAATAAGGCACAATGATTGAAATATCGTAGTGAAATATATATGTTATATATTAATAAAATAAATTTAGCCAATAAATTCGATTGGATAAAAATAATAATAAAACCATTTTTTAGCAAAAAAAACCTATATTTTTCTAATGGAAGGTTTTCTGACTTTTGATGACGCACTTGTTTAAAATAATGTTTTAGAACCTTGTATAAATTATATTTTACAAAATAAACTTATTCTTTTAATGATTAATATAAAAATATACTTTGTTTTCTTTTTTAGTATTTTTTCTAAAAAATTCATGTTTTCATGAATTGTGATGAAAATATTGTAATTTAATTGAAAATGGATTTTTCATCTAAATATTTTATAGTGATAATTATATTTTGATTTGATATTATATTTAAATTAGATAAAAATTTTATCATTTTATAAATTATATTCCATTGGAATCAATTCCACATTTAATATCTATATATGAATATTTCAATCTTTTGAATTTTTTCACATTAAAAACTCATTTTTCTCATTCTGTCAAAATGATAAACATTAAAATAATTATAGAAAATATTATATTTTTAATTTTTAATGATTGATTTAACATTTGGAATCAATGGGACCAAATTATTTAAATAATTATATATTGTTTATTTATAGTATGGATAGTAATTTGATTATTTTTTTTATTAACCATGGTTAAGGGTAAATCCATAATTAATAGTAAAAATAATATTATAAGATAATTAATATGATATTTGTCTTAATTTTATATAAAGAATTATTTTTGACCCAAATCATCATTTGGCTATTTTTCCAGCCTTTGAGAGTCACATTCATGACTTTAATAAAAAAATTTATTTTAAAGGAAGTCAAATATGTTTCACTCATGTTTTTAATATGTACTTTATTTTTTATATGCGGATGCATGAAATATATATTAAACTATAATTATTCATTTGAAATATTATGTTTGGATATTTGTCATTATAATTTTTTTTAATTTTTAGGGAAAAGATATATTAATTAAATGTTGTCATGTTGATGATACATTAATCGTTTAATTAATGAGAAAATCAAATAAATGATATTAAAAATATTAAAATAAATATAGATTGATATAATTACATTAATACATAAATTTTAGTGATTACATAGAAATATTTTGTATGTATTAAATTGTTTTTCCATGTTATATTTTCTATCAATTTTTATAAAAAGTCAAGAAATAAATAGGGTCAAAATTAATATTAATTATATTTTAAAATAAATAATATTTCATTAAATGATATAAAATTCATAAAAATATTTATTCTAGAAAATGTAATTTTATATGTTTTGAAATGTCATCCACAACAAATTTATTGTTAGTTTTGAATTTTATAGTAACTATATTAACCCTTAAAAGTAAAAATCCATGTTGTCACGGTAAGAGTAAGAGGGTTTAACTAAGGGTTAAATTCAAAAAGATAAAGGTATATATGTGACCTAAACATAAAATATAATTTTTAGATGATATTATTTAGACCAATTATAATATTAAATTCTAAATAAATCATTTTTTAGAAATTTTGAATTGAAAATTAATTTATATTAATTTTATATTTTGAGACATTCCCAAAGTGACCCTCAACTCAATTATAAATGGGAACCTCCTCCATCACTTCCTCACACTACTTTTTTCCTTCTATCTCGATCAAAATATACCCTTTTTCCTCCCATCATCACTCAATGAATCTTATTATCCTTAATTTGGGCATAAATCAAACCAAAGAAGTCATTTTCTGAATATAAAAATGAGATACTCAATGAATAAGTATCAATGATGGTTTTGGTAATAATTATTACTTAAACCCATTAAAATATTTTTATTTAAGGTTTATATAAGAACCGTAGTGTCATAAATATACTTATATGTTGTTATATTTAGGTTTAAAAGTCAACTATCACATTATTTTATCAAATGTGATAAAAAATCATCATTTCTATTTACATCAGACTACCACCTCGCAAATTAATGTCATTCATTCTTCAATTTAAAACAAATGAATATTGGAATAATTATGTATTTATTGTTTATATAAGATATATAAAGTATATATAATGTATTTTTTCTCATGTAATTTTTATATAACCCATACATTTATGCACTCTATTCTTGGGAATAGGATAACATCTATTTTGGACGTGTGGACTAATGCCTCCTCAAAGCGATGTGATTCATTCACACTTTACATTGAATAAATTAAAAATGATTTTAATAAAAATATTTTACATATTAGAAATAAATATGATAATTTAATAATAATATACATATCTAGGATTTACTTTTCATTTTGTTAAATATAGAAATTAAATGGATTTAGTGTTTATGCGTACGTACAACCTACCATCTCCATGAATGGTACAATTCATTTCTTATAAAAAATATTAAATATTATCATAAATACATAAAAAAATTAGATATATTATACTTGAATCGTGGTTTAAATTATTTATATGATTAAAACATGATATAATTAATAAAAACAACAAACAACAAGTAAAAACATACTCGAAAAACAAGGCAATTAACACCCAAATATTGAAAATAGTGTATGATTGATAACAAATCGGTAATGAGATATTGTAAGAATTTAATATATGATATTATAAATCTGATTATGGATCTAGTGTAGTTAAAAACATACCTACACCATTATATATAATGTTAAATTATGTTCACCCAAAAGGTAATGCAATTTAAGGGATTTTCTCATCTAACTTTTACATCTGTGAATTTATAACTTATTCACCAATTATTTTTGTTGTGTGGTGTATATAATACTCTGTTGACATGTTATACCATGAATATCCTTATTATCATGATATTATAACTTTATTTAATGTTATCCCTTCATTTTTATTATAATTATAATGTTTCAAATTGGTATGAGACCTTTTGGATTATTTAATGATTATTTTCCTCAAAAACATTTCAATGATATAATTTATATTATTTTAATCTTGGTGAAAATAATTTGATTAATATTTTTTGGGGATGTACTATAATAATAAAATTCACCATATTCTTTTGTGTTATTTGGTAAGTATTTATATCTACTTCTTTTAATACAAATATTTAAAGAATTTTAATGCATGTTGATTCAATTATAATTTTTATTCTTTAAGGGATGAATTATTCTTTTAAATTGTAGGGTGGGGCCTGTTATAGCCCCATTAAGTGTCGGAACGTCTCAGTACAGAAACTATATCAGGTATTGTCTGATTCCTTAATCATTTATTTATGGTGTCTTGGATGAAGACTTGAGGGTATGTTTATGATGTATCTCATTATTCATTCCATAATTATAAGATTATTTAGCGATTTAAATGTGACTATTTAATTAGAATATTTTACATGGTTATGTTTTTGAGGTCATTTTATTATTTATGTGGAATTTTTTTTTTGATATTTTATTCTATCTATACTATGATTAAGTTATTGATTAAATGGAATGTTTTATCAGTAATTTACCTTCCCATATAGATTATTATAATTTATTCTTTATTGATTAATTTTTATATAACCCTTACTGAGCATTTGAACTCACCCCTTTCTAATATTTTATTTTCCCCGGGTTTCCAGTGAGTTAATTAGGATTCATATGTAGGGTTACGCTAATTAAGGATAATGTCATACTCAATGATATTCTTTTTGTATTTTATGTTTTAAAATGTGATCTGGATTTTAAATATGTATCCATTTTTCCAAAACAACTGAAATATTTTATCCTTTGGGATGCTGTCACATCTATTATATGCTAATGTAATAAAGAAAGGCATTGACCTTGGGTTACTGGGGTCAGTGTCTTTATTTATATGGTTTTTAGTTTTTGATTATCTTTTAAAGAATACTTTGTGAATTCAAATAATCATTTTCTATATAAGACAAAGACTAACCTGTTAGAGAAGAATTTATAGAACCATTATTAAAATTTTAATTTAAACTATTAAATTCTTTTGGAACAAAAATTAAGGGTTCAAAACTAATAACTTTCATGGTTGTATGATTATATATCTTTCATAAATGAATGTGCTTTATTTATTTATTAATTATTTAAATAAATATTTTTGTTTATTAATAAAAAAAGGCTTCTTTCAATATTTTTACTATGAAATAAAGAATGAACTATATTTAGACACTCCTATACATCCCATATTTTATAAGAATATGGGGTTTAATATTTCTATAGAAAAACATAAGAATTCACAAATACCCTTAAATAATGTGAGAGTTGGGTTTCAGTTATCTATTGACCCTATTTTTTATTCAAAAAACCTATGAATAATTATGATTTAATGAAAATTAAATGTTCAATGAATACTGTTGTAGAATATACAATTATACTAATTAAAGATATTGATCCAAAAAATATATATTAATTTGAATATTCTTACATTATTTTATATATATAAATTTGAAATTATCTTTAATCAAAGAAAGTTAATTTCCTAAGGAGAAGCTGTTGAAGGAGTATTTTCTTTCAAGGGGTTCTATTACTACACTTGGAAATTAAATGCCTGAACCTAAAGTTAAAAGGCCTTCATATCATCAAATTGTTCTACATTGTGATTAATTGAAAAAAATTCTATTTTGGAAATAAGATAATAAAAGTTAATTTTGAAGTATATATTTACATAAAAAATGTATGATATAATTAAAATCAACCAAGTGAGTAAAATCCTTAAGCATAATTTTTTTAAGGTTTAATTTCATTAGAATATATATATGTTATTTATTTATGTAATAATTTTGTAAAAATTTTAAATTTTAATTTTAATGTAATGTATAATATATTAATTTTCTTATTTATTTTTTTAATACTATATAATTTTATCTCTATATAAAATACAAATTGTATTATAATTGATTGTCCTCATTACATTACATACTAACTTTTATCGGTAGTTACTGATATCACGTGATATACATAATTAATGTTTGATCAATTCCCATTAAAAGTTAATTAGGATACATTTTTTTGAAACCTTACATACATGTGTGAGTTAGCTACTAAAAGCTTTTCAATGATTTTTTTCATGATTCAAATTTTAAAAAATTTATATATATTTAGGTCTATTGGATATTGGTTGTGGTGGTGTCGCAAACCACTCTAGTCTATCATTGACCTTAATTGTTGTCTATGAGATGGATTATGAAAACTTAGATGATGTCTAGGGATGTGGACATTGGAGATATCGTTATGTGGGTGAGAAAACCTTGGTTTGTTGGGTCAATAATGGCATGTTGGTTAGATGTTTTGTGATTTTATTTTTTGGGATTTAATCATCTAGGATATTGGTAGAATCAAGTGTGGTGTGTATTTACTATGGGTATGATTGTTTATGGTGGTTTTAGGATGACTATCAACTATATTGGATGCAAATGGTGCAATGTTTTAGGGCGTCATAATCTTTCCAGTGGTATAGGACACCGGTGGTGAGTAATTCTCACTAATGATGTGTAGACCGACATCTCTAATAATGGGTGTGAGGGATGATAATTATTACAAGAGTGATCAATGAAGGGAAATGTGATATCCTCTGTTGATCGACATATCACTCGTGATGATGTCCATGGGTGGTGTTTTTTTCATTTTTATGAATCGATGGGGTTTGGTGTGGAGTGTCTTCATGGTTAGAAGCTTTTAGTCAACATCATAGCCAAATGTAATTTAGGTTTTGGGCCTTTTTACATTTATTTTGTTGGAAATTCGTTTTTATAAGAATATGGGTTTACGGACCGTGTTGTGTGTGTATATTTCCCTTTAATTTTTTAATAAAAATTTTGGGGTCATGGATTTCGGTTACCAAATCCATGATAAGAACTACCATTGTATAATAAATTTTTTTTGAATAAAATGTGATAGATTTTCTATTTTTTCACATATCATATGGACTTAGGTTTCTAAAAAATATTAAATCGCATATGTTTTATTGATAATATATTTTTATAAATTTATGTAAATTAATTATTTAACATATCTACATATCATTATATATTTATTACATTTTTTATTCCATATTTCCCATGAAATTTATATCATATTGTTTCGGGTTATTCCGTGATTAAATTTATGTGAGATGTCATTTAAGATAGTCATCCTTATATATCATTGACTGAATATAAATTTATATACTATCATATTATTTTATATTTTATCATGTATATATTTTAAGAAATTTAGTTTTTATTTTCTTTTACAGTACCTTCATAACCATTATTATTTTTTATTTTCACAAGCTCAACTAAATGTGATTTTTGAGGAGTGTTCTTAGAATATGATGATTCACTAATTGACATTTATAACACTATTGGATGGACTATGACTGGATTTTATTTTTCTTATTTTTCTTTGTGTTTTGATAATATTTTTTTGTTTATAACTGTATTTATTAATCTTATTGTAAGGTTGATTGTTTTATTTTATGTTCTTACCTATTTTCTTAATTTAACTTCAATTTTGATAGAATATTTAAAAATTTAACAATATATATGAAAAATATATTATTTTTTAATGAAACTATATTTGTTTGATTCTTTTCTTTTTATTTTATTTTTCATCTTATTCCTGACAAAAGGTAATATGGAGTTTCTCATTTTATTCTTATGTGATTGATTTTTGATGTGATGTCTTCTAATCTGGTATACTCTGATTTATTAATGGGATTTATTCGTTACTAGTAAATTTAATGGGGTCTATTGAAAATCCTATGAAATCCATATACTATGAAGAAATTTTGGCTTTTAAGAAAGAAGATGAATTATTAAGGCATGCCATAATTTTTTATTCTATTTTATTATGTGCCGAAGTATATAGATAAAATATCAGTAATAAATAACACACACAATATTTAAATTAAACCAAATACTTGTTCCTAAAAGAGCCAATACCCTTACCCACAATGAGATAATTACTAACATGGATTTATGTGAAAGAATTAAAATCATACAAATGTTGTAGGAATATAATTTCACTAATGAATGTTTATTTAAATAAACAGATTGTATTTTTTTCTAGTGAGTAGTGATATTATGTTTTTTATATACTAATGACTAACCATAATTCAATCTCCATTAAAAAAATCTATTAATATACATTTATAGTGTTAATGATCAAACTCTATCCATTACGTGGTTGTGAACACACATTGATTCAATCGTGATTGATGAAATCAATTGGGTAGCTACATGCATTACTGATTAGACATATTTAAACAATAATTCAATGAATATTTGAATATCATCTCTTTAAATATATAAACACATATAATAATGGTTGATGTGTTAATAAATTATAAAAGAAGCATATGGTAGTTCCATTCATAACATTAACAATGCATTTGATATATAGTAGGCCCTAAAGTAGATGGGTTATTACCAAACACTACAAGTGGCACTATGTGTAACATTGTACCCTGTTAAGACAATTTTGATAAGTTGAAAGCCCACATTACCTTAGGTTCACTCCTCGATCAAAAAAGTGTGTCGACTAGTGTTGATGGTTTAAGAATATTTCATGGGGAGTGATTTACCTTCTAATGTTCCATCACATAAATAATACAATAATAAAAATCTCAATGATATTAAGATGTGAAAATTAATATATATGTGCTCAAAATATCATAACTATTTCCCAAAAATTCCTATTAATTCTATATATTAAAAGATGACATAAATGTATAATGCATATACCATTGTAAAAATTGTACAACTAAAAAGGCACATGGAACCAAATGTGAACTATCCCTTCAACATGATTCAAATGGAGGATGAACTCATCTTAGACGTTCTTACAAACATCATCTCTATACTAAAAATGATTCACCCCTTTACCTAAAACATCAATAATATATTCGATATCTATAAGAGTTTTCTATGATCAAAGAATGGAAATATAACCATTAGTAGAAATAACCATGACCATTAACATCTAAATGAATTTACTATTATAATATATAAATATTAAGGCATTAAACGATTTAATCATATAATTTTTAGCATGGATAAAATGTTTTAGGTTCAAGATATAACACACTATTAACCACATAACTACTTCTTATATGATTGGTATTTGAGGGACATGATATCCAAACACATGGATTTTAATCATGCTATAAACTAAAAACAATTCATCTATTAAATATATAGGGTTAGCACAAGGACAGTCCATTAATATGGGGTCACAACATCTCATGTCTAATATTCATGGCATAAAAATCCCCATGCATAGAAATAGAAAAATGATGAACATGTCTCTCATATCATAATTTCTTGTCACATCCAATCCCATGGATCCTTGAAAGTTACCTACTGAATAAAACAATTAGATTACTCCTAATAGATATACAATTAAATTTTACTGTTGAATTTATTTTATCAAACGCATCAATAATAAACCCCTAGTTATTCCACTTTAATAACCCAACCACATTATAAAAACATATAAAATATATAAAAATTTTGAATAAAATTTCTATCTCAAAGCACTAATTATATTGAGAAATTTATAAATCAAAATTATAAATTTTAGTCACATTAACCAATTATTTTAAAAAAATTACAAAACAATTTCTCCAATTTTTTCACTTTAAAAAAATTGAAATCTACTTATTGTTATCCACATATCTCATCAATCCACAATATTTTCATACAAACAACTACCAATAAATGCTAATATTTCTTACAATTAATTTAGTTTTTTAACCGTAAAAAATTTATTTAATTCCAGATAAATAATTTTTATTGAATTACTAACTATGAAAAATAAGTGTATAATCAATTAACATCTTCTTAAAAACTCCTTAAAAATAATATAAGTAAAGTAAAAACTAAAATACCAGTTAACCACACATAAAATATAAAAGTCATAAAAAACATTCAAACCTCATATTTTCATTATTAACTATTCGAAAAAAATTACATGAATTACACATTAAACTAGCTAGTCTCTATATTAATTCAAGAATGTATCCCTAAATTCCATTAATTCTATCAATTAAAAAATTGATGCTCAAACATAATTCAAGAAATTAAGAAAAATTATTAATTAATAATATAACTATCATTCCTTGAAAAAACAACTCACATAATGTTAGAAAATAAAAAAATAGTACAAAAATTACTTAACCAAAAGATAAACACCCAGAAAAAGAAAGATGTCAACTAACTTGATCTTATTATACAATCCATTCGAGGAAATAATCCATAGTTTATCTACGTACAAAATGAAAAAAATAAAACCCCACAGTGGACTAAAAGTTAAGAGATTAGAACATGATAATGACCATACCATGTAACCTTATCATAGAATTATAGGGTTATCAAATCACTCATTGTCATTTATCCAACACAAAAGACATATTCTCGATATTCCACGAATTTAATGAGATATCACCAATCATATTTTGAGAGAGGTATAGATATATATGAAAATGAAACCCTACGATAATATTTAAATATAACCTAAATTATACTTTAAATTTGTAATTTTTAATTAATAATTTTAATGAATACTCCAAAAAATAATGTTTAGGGAACACATCACTACTCTAGTGATAACCAATTGGATCATAGGTGGATAACATTGCATTCAATAACTGTGTATAAACCCACCAGACTTTTTATTCACACCACCAGAACTATAAGAGAATTATGATTCTATATATGAAGGATAATAACCTTAATAAATCCCTAAACTCTCTATCTGTATCATTTCTGACATTAAAACCAAGTAATAAATTTCTACAAATATCTCAAAATCCCACAATCTAAACATTAAAAATATGGTTGTTATAAAATCTATAAAATAAATATTTCCATCCTAAAGAATAATTTTGAGTTCATTAGTGAATGTATCTTTAATTTAGACATCTATTTAATTATAATTCATAATCATCATCATGGGAACCCACTATAAACTGATGATATCCACACAAGGCACTACCACATTAGGAGTCTCTATATCCAAAAGAACACTCAACCATATTTATTTCCCAAACAAAAACATATGTACAGTAGAACATTATGCACCCTCCTTACACATTAAGATGTCATAACAAAATTTTAATAAAAAATTTTATTTCATTAATGATCTTATCAAGCTAAATTTATACTTGATCATTGTTAAGATTTGTATCATCACTTTCCAAACCTATAAAATAACCCTTACTACTCAATTTTCCCATAACACGCAAATCCTTGTATTTTGTCGAAAAACTCAACAAATTAACTACCACACAAATAAATAATTTATATTTAGTGAAAAAAACAATATTATCTCATTAATAATAATAAATATATTTGTAAAAACTTTCCATTTGAAAAAATAAACCACAACACATATCACATAGAATATCATAATTAACGTAATAAAAATCACCCCAATAGATTTCATTCGTCCAAGAAAATAATTTATTCCAATGGTCTATAACAGTCACAATTCATCCATTTATCTCATGGAATGATTATTAAAAACACAAAGAATATGTTTTCAAAACATCATTTAAATGTAACAATTCACTGTTTAATAATCTCTTTCCATAATAATAATTAGTTAACCATACTGAATTTTTATCACCATGGAACACACTTTTACACATTTTTAAAATAATACATTACAATATATTTTCATATCTAATTAACCTTATCAATCCACATTGACAATCTTAATTTATTTCTTATTTAATTAAAAATGAAGTTATTTCCATGAAACACCAACATATCCAAATCCAAGAATCGCGAATTTAATATACATCTGAGTAGTGAATTTATAACCTGAATAAGGATAGAATCTAATGAATCATATACATCAACAATCCACACCAAAAACAAACTCATATTTGTTTCATAGATTAACTCTTGAATTTTCCACTATAAAACCATGATAGAAAATATATCTCACAAAATAAATTTGAACATATCATATTACCTCTCATTCATCACCTTGATTAAAGCACAATATGAATTAAAAAATCATAAAATACATCAAAACATCCAGAAAAAATCAATATTCCATAAACACTCAACATGACATTAATTTTAGTGTATATAATGTAATCATGTAAATCCTCAGATTCGAGGATTTACATATATTTCCATATATTTTTAGTATTAATAGAATAATTTAGTCAATTTTAAATTCATCAAGCACACCCAATTCAATATCTAATAAATCATAAAAATAAAATTAAACACTAATATTGTTATTGAAATTATAAAAAATTCCATCAATCAAACTAGACCCAAATAGGCCTGAAATTACCATTAAAGTATTTCTCCATTAGAAATTATCTAGAAATAATGTTTTTGAAATCATCAACCTAAATAAAAAAAATTATAGACATGAATTAAGAAAGAAACATTCTCTTAATATCCACCCAAACAATTATTTCATCAACTCCCTTTACCCATCCATGACATAAACCAACATCAATAATTCAACTCATATTAGAAACTCAAATAAAATCACCATTATTTTCAAATTACATCACATTAATGTTTCCCAAAAGAACCATAATTGATGTTTTCAATTAAAAATAATCAATTTATCAAAAAAAATTATTAATAAATCATAACACCCGGATATATTTTTGAAATTTTTTTTAATAATTTTTATTATTTATTATCTTTATTTTCACGAAATTGTGAGTTTTAACAAACTTAAGATTACCTCATTTTAAAATTACCATTATAGCATAGTTGTTTGTTTAGTAAAAATAATTATAACAATCTTATGAAAAAGCTTTATGAATTCATTACATGTCAATTATTTATAAAAAAAATAAATCAATTAATCATTTTTATTTTTAAGTGAATTATTTTTGTAAATTATATTAATGAGATATATATGTGGTATATACTTAATAAAATATTTAAAATATTTATCCAATGATTATTTTAGTCAGAGGATATAAATAAAACTATATTTAATGTATAAAAACTATTTTTTCAATGATAATTTGCACCATTGAAAGGTGAACCCATTTTAAATTTTGATTAAATAACATTAATAATTATTATATTACAACACAAAAATTTTATTTTTAAGCAGTATATAAAAATTTACTTTGGATAAATTTGTAATATTTTTTTGATAACTTTCATTTTTTGATGAATAGTAAAAATACATAAAATTTTAATTAATTTTTATTTCATTGAGATAATTTATGTAACGCCCCGATGTAACACCCCATGCTTCTACGGTACGTTTCTCTTTGAATAATGCAAGAACGTGTGTTGTACGCAACATCAAGTTCTAACACACACCACAACCGATCAAACTAGCCGTTATGAATAGTAATACCTAATTTTTGAAATTTTATAAATTTTATCTCTCAAAATGGACTTCATTTTTGGATTTGGAGTATCGAATTTAGCCTAAGGTGAAATTTTGGTACTTTTCAGATAACTTTAATATTTTGATGAATAGTGAAAATTACTAAAGTTTAATTAAAAACAAATTTTTTAGTCAAAATAATTAATAGTGATAAATTATCAATTTGAGTGGTTTTAAAGTATATTTAGAATTTATTTTTACAATTTAATACAATTTTGGTCATTGGACATAATTTCGCAATTAAACCGAACAAAAACAAGTATCAATCTTTTGATTGTAATTATATCTTAAAAACACAATTTTTGTTTTGACAGCAGGAATTAATTTTAAATTAATTTCTACCACTTCTGTGTTTTGAATTTGGAAAAATGGATTCCATATTTGGAATCAGGATGTTCAACTTTTGTAAATAGGTAACTTTTATTTTTAGATAATTTGAATTATTACTTCTGTAAATATTTTATTTACCATGATTAAATGGTAAATCCGGTAAATAAGGGTTAAAAAATATTATTATAATAAGACAAAATTACCCTAAAACGTGTCCTATACTTATTGGTTAACACATGTTCGACCATGGGCATCTTTGGGTCGATTTTGGGACCCCATGGTGCCACTTGTAAGTTATAGGGACACTTTATTTTAATTAAGTTAAAATGAATTCAAAAATGAAACAAGCATATATCTTTTAGAAAAACAATTTTTACATATGGTTATATATGTTGGATTTTCAACTATAATTATTTATTAGAATGATAAAAAGATTTCCAAAATAATTTTGTTTTATTTATACTTTTTAGACCTTAAATGATTTTATTTATTTATGACACAATGATGATGCAGTAATTACCATAATAGTGATAAATTAAAATAATTGATATTATAAATACCAAAATAAATAAAATTTGAGTTTTTTTATGAATTAAACTAATTTTCTAGGTTAATATGACATGATAGGAATGATTTAGTTAACTTTTTTCTAAGTAATAATTCTGTTATGATTTTTAAAAAAACCAATTATTGAATAGTGTCAAAATTGATATAAAAGAGTTTGTAAAACACATAGTATATTATTAATTTCTATTAAATTCTTAAAAATCTAAGGCTCAGCCAAGAGACTTATATCATGATAGTTGTATCCATAATGGACCACTTGGGGGTCTCTTGAATGTATATAGTATGTTTATTAACCATATAATATAAAAATACATAGAGGCATTCTAAAAGTGAAACTAATTAACTAAGAGTTAATACTTAATGATAAAGTTAGTATAATGCCTCAAACCTGTATAAATTCTATTGTTTGAGTGGATTTCGACCTATACCCACCTTAATATTTAAATATTACACTTTTAAGCCATTAAAAACCGAATATGAATTTATTATAAAATAATATTTCTAGCTTTTCCAAAGGTGCCCCTCACCCCTCTTATAAAAGGGCGCTCCCCATTCTCATTAACTCACACCTTAAAAGCTTTTTGGTTCGGCCAAAATCTTCCCAAATACTTTATAAACGTCCCTCACTTCATCCTAGAGGCCTTAAATTAGTCATAAATCCAACCTATGAGCCCTTTTAATCAAGTCAATAGGAAGAACCCGAAAAGAGGTAATCATTTCACCACCCTTTTTCAAGTTCCTTTCTTCTTCCACTTCTTCTTTCTTTGTTATTACCATTATAAAATAATAAATCCAGCATATTATATATACTTTGATGTTATTATAAATATGGTACAATCATATTCAGTATTCTATCCATCCTTTGAATAACATGTCACCATACGTGTGTAGGTACAGCTTACCGTCTCCACGTCGTTGTGTAATTGTTATTCTATAAATTATTATTTGGATAGGTATAATAATGATGTTTAATATATGTAAATAACAAATTTAACAAGATAATGATTATGTATATATGATATACCATCCATGTATATATTATTTTAATATCAAAATAATGACTCTGTCGCTCATGCGTACGTACGGACTACCGTCTCCACGAACGCGATGAGAATCATTCTCCATCATATCCATTCAAGTATAATTCTCATTTGATGATTAATAATAGTATCTAAGGACTTGATATAATTCTGGATATGATTAATATACAACATACCCATGACAAACATGGCTTACGTATCAAAACATATAAAAGAAAATGAGTTAGTTAACACCCAAAACAACGATAATACTAAGATATTATTAACAAATAAATGTTAAAAGATCATATATTATATCATATTAATGTATATGATTCTTTTATAATTTATTAACAATTATTTCACCATTATATAGGAGGTTACCCTACCCCCAACCAAGTAAAATTACAAGGTAAGGGTTTATTTCACAATCTCTTCATTATCCGAGGTTGTTTATACGTAATAATCTTCTGGGAATTCTTTATCATCCACATCCATGTTTCTTAAAAATGTATTTCAAATCAATATTTTTACTATTTAATTGAATATGGGATAAATTCATTTATACCCTTGTTGACTTTTATAAGTGGTTTATAACGGAATATTTCTGTCATTTTCCAAACAAGGTGCTTTCTAACCTTCTCGACAGAATTATTGTATGAATGTTTTTTTAACTTATATGGCAGGTGAATCTATTTTCCACCATTATAAAATCGTTGAAGCTTCCCTTACCTACTTATAATAATATTTTCAAATAAAATGTTTTATTTTATGAATATATGACTCTTAAATGATTTCAAAATAGAAAGGGATATTCCTTAAAAAGATTTCTGATTTCATCTATGTCAACATCCATTGATGGATTATACGCTTATTTGAAGTTGATTTATTATGATTCAAAACATCTATATTGTATTGAAGGTTTTGTGATATGTTTGACTGTGAATGTGCTATTTTTATACCAATCGTGGTTTATGGTGAGAGTATTGACATTGTTTATGCTAGTTTTAATACGAACGTTTATGTTATGTTTAATCCTTTTCATATGGGAATGTATTAGACTTAATATATGATGGGTGTAGCCCGCTATAGCTCCTCGATGCATTGGTAGGTCTCATGAGACAAACTAGTGTCTTGGCACAAGGCCTTGGAAAAATCTTATTTTTAGTCTTGGCACGAGGCCTTGGCTATGTGGTTATGATAGTCCGGCATTATGCATTCCATCATTATGAAAGTGGTTATTGATATTACATGTGATTATTTGATTAGTAGAATATCCATGTGAATGTGTAAATGGCATTATTTCATTTTATTTTTGCCATACTATGTTGAAGTTCAAGATTAAAAGGCTTTTGTTTTATTTAAACACAGCCTTAAATGTTTATTCTTATTTATGAAAGTTTCCATTATATTGCTATCCTTACTGGGAATTTGAGCTCACCCCTTTTCTATGTTTTATTTTTCCTGAGACATGAAGAAGTAAATTATGAATGACCTACATGGATATTATGAGGGGATAATAGTGTGGACTATGGGGACAATATATTTTTTTCGTAGTTTTTAACTTTATGATGTAATTTAAAACAATATGAATATATCTAGTGTTTCCAAAGCTACTAAACCAATCGGACTTTTGGGATTTGATCATTCTTGTGATCATGCCAATGTTATTTAATAATGCACTGAATCTGGGTAACTAGGGTCGGGGCGTTACAGTTGGTATCAATGGATGATTAGTACAAACCTTGGAAGCTAGATTTAGTTAAACTCTGATTAGAGCACGTAGACCTAAGATGAACTTTGAGGATTGGTATATAATAACTTCCTAGAATTTTGGCATTGTAGTGATTTTTTGAGTTTTCCGAGCAATACATCCATGTCTGGATACGAGCAGGTAGAGGCGGCTCTGGCACATATGTACCTAGGGGTAAAACCAGAAAACACCGCTTTGAGCTAGACTCGAACGGGAAATGGTGCACGACAACGGGCCTTGCTGCACTCTTGGTTACTACACTCCCGGGGGATATGATTAGGATAACTATCATTTTATTTACAAATAATTATGAATGGTTTATGAGTATATACTTCCTCAAAGAAAACATTTTTTATGATTATGGATTATATCCATAAATCGTTCATTTTATGTTATGTGTTTTATATGTTTGGGATTATGTATTTTGATTCAAAAACTGATCTAGTTTATGCCATTGTTTAGAAATGGCACCTAGTGGAAGAAATGGAAACCGTATCAATGCACTCACTCCATGTAGGGATTTCCCTCCTACTCAAGATAATTATAGTGGAGCTGGTGATGCAACTGGTGCTGATCAGCTAATCCCCATACTGGGATAACTCACTCAGGTTATGAATAATAACCTTACCTGTACGGAGCACCCTGATCCGCAGCGTGGAGGATCAATGTTAGATTGATTCATGAGGAAAAAACCACCAACGTTAAATGGGAGTACAAATCCCTTAGTAGCTGAGCAATGGATAAATTCCCTAGAGAAAATATTTCAGGCGTTGGGGAGTAGTAAAAGGGAAAAAGTTATCATGGAAGTTTACCGCCTCACTGGAGATGCTGATCAATGGTGGTCATTGATTCAAAACATGAAGGATGATGATGAAGTATCAAATATGTAATGGAGGGAGTTCAAAGATCTGTTTTTAGAAACATAATTTCTTCTTGACCATCGAGAAGATATGGGAATACAATTTCTGAGTCTGAGACAAAAGGAGGATGAGGATGTCGCAATGTATGAGGCTAACTTTACATGGTTAGCAAGTTATGACGGAGATTATATACGTAACCCATGATGTAATATTTATCATTTCTTTGATTGGTTAAACCATTTCTCCGTCGAGCATTAGTCTCACAATCCTTCTCGTCGTACGAAGACATTGTCTCATGTGCTATCAACATAGAGAAAGAATTCTCAAAGTCTTATGACTTTAAAGTAAAGCAAGAGAAGAAGAGATCTGATGATCTCATAATCATATCTAATCCTCGATTTGGATTGGCTTTCAGACTATGATGCAAATATTTATTTTAAGAAGAAGGATGTTATGATTTTTGATGATGATGATAAGGAACACCTTATCATTAGAGCAGAATCGTCACCACCTAATTCTTATCTAGATCCACCCCCAGTAGCTCAACTAAATTCAATTATTGGGAAGGAAGAGAATGAAATGACTATGGGTGAGGAAAGGAATGTTTAAATAGAGGATGTACTAGTTGTGAAATAATATGTAGATGTATTTCCAGAAGATTTATCTGGACATCCTCCAGAACGAGAAGTTGAGTTTTCTATTGATTTAATTTCTGGATCATGGCCTATATCAAACTTATAGAATGGCCATTGTGGAATTAGATGAACTAATGAAAAAACTAGATGAATTGAGTAATAAGGGATTTATTCGCCCTAGTGTTTATCCATGGGGAGCCCCTGTTCTGTTTATTCATAATAAATATGGATCTATGATGTTATGGATTGACTATAGAGAGATCAATGCTATAACAATAAAGAACATGTATCCCCTACCTCGTATTGATGATTTATTTGACCAACTGCATGGAGCTCAATACTTTTCAAAGATTGACCTTAGATCTGGATACAATCGGTTGTGTGTAAAGAAGGAAGACATTCCAAAGACAGCATTTCGAGCCAGGCACGGGCATTATGAGTTTACAGTAATGCCTTTTGGATTGACTAATGCGCCCTCTGTATTCAAGGATCTAGTGAATAGTTTTTTCAAGGAGTATCTCGATGAATTTGTGGTGGTATTTATTGATGATATCTTGGTATACTCAAAAAGCTACGAAGATCATGAAAATCACATGCAGATTATCCTGAAGACTCTGAGAAGACATGAATTGTATGGGAAGTTTACAAATTGTGAATTCTGGCTTCATGAGATTTATTTTCTTGGCCATATTGTCCCTAAAGATGGAATCTCTGTTGATCCTTCTAAGACCAAGGAAATCCAAGAATGGCCATAACCTACGAATATAACTGAGGTACGCAGTTTTATTGGTTTGGCATATTATTATCGACGTTTCGTCCAGAATTTTTCCTGATTGGCTAACCCAATAACGAATCTCACACGTAAAGGGGTTAAATTTGTTTAGACAAAAGAGTGTGAATAATGTTTCGAATAAATAAAGAGAATATTAGTCAATGCTCATATATTTACACTACCATAGTGGAATGATGGGTTCGTTATTTATAGGGATGCATCGAAGAAAGGACTTGGTTGTGTCCTTACACAGAATGATAGGGTTATTTCCTATGCATCATGACAGTTGAAAATTCATGAGAAAAACCATCCTACACATGATCTCGAGTTAGCAGTTGTGATCTTTTCTTTGAAAATATGGATGCACTACTTCTATGGTGAAAAATGTGAGATTTATACTGATCACAAGATTTTAATGTATATATTCAAACAAAATGAACTCATCATGAGGCAAATGAGATGGCTTCAATTACTCAAGGATTATGATTTCACTCTACACTACCACCCAGGGAAGGAAAAAAAAGGTGTCAGATGCTTTGACCAGAAAAGACCATGGAGTTTAGAACAATTTGAGAATCGAAAGGGATCCAATTTTCATGGTTCTAGTGAAGATGGTCATGTGAATAACCAGGGAAGGTGAAACATCAATGCTTTTTCAAATGGTTGCCAAACCATATTTACTAGAAAAGATTAAGAGTTCTCAGACCGATGATGAATAATTTCAAAAGAATATTAATGTTGTGAATGATGGGATATTGAGAGACATTTTATATGAAGAAGGAATTTTGAAATTCGGGAAGAGGCTTTGTGTTCCCGATATACCTGATCTAAAAAGGGAATTATTGGATGATGCTCATAGTTCAAATTTCTCTATACAGCATGGGAGAACAAAAATGTATAGAGATTTGAAGGAAATTTTTTGGTGGGACAACATGAAGAGGGGGATTTCTGATTTTGTGTCAAGATGTATGGTTTGTCAACAAGTGAAAGCTTGAAGGAAATATCATGGAGGAGACATGCAACCTCTTCCCATACTAGAGTGGAAATGGGACAATATTACAATGGACTTTGTCATGGGGCTACCAATGACTCTTAGAAGGAACGATGCAATATGGGTTATTGTTGATCGTCTTACTAAGTCAGCACATTTTATTGCTATAAGAGAAGATCTACCACCGGAACGTCTAATAAGACTATATATTGATGAAGTTGTGAGACTTCATGGAGTATCCCTATCGATTTTTTCTGATCTTGATCCCCATTTTACTTCAAAATTCTGGAAAAGTCTTCAGAAATCCCTGGATACTGAACTTCATTTGAACACTGCATACCACTCTAAAATGGATGGACAATCAGAACGAACTATTAAAACCTTAGAAGACATGTTGAGATCCTTCTCACTTGACTTTCACGGTATATGGGATCAATATTTACCTCTGGTTGAATTTTCCTATAACAATAGCTTCCATTCGATTATTCAGATTGCACCATATGAAGTGTTATACTGAAAGAGATTTCACACACCAACCTATTGGGATGATGTCGGTGAAAGAAAACATGTAGGTCCAGAACTGGTAGAGGAAACAATGGAAAAGGTGAAGGTAATCCAAAATCACATCAAAGCGGCTCAAAGTAGGCAGAAGAGCTATGCTGATAATCGAAAGAAGGATTTTGAATTTCTAATCGGTGATCACGTTTTCCTGAAGGTATCTCCATGGAAGGGAGTCATACGTTTAGGTAAGAAAGGTAAATTGAGTCCCAGGTACATCAGACCTTTGGAAATTCTAGAACGAATTGGGGTTGTAGCTTATCGATTGGTAATGCCGCCAAGTCTCTCCAAAGTTCACGATGTGTTCCACGTATCTATATTGAGGAAATATATTCCTGACCCAATGCATGTACTCAACTATGAGGAATTAGAACTGGAACCTGATCTGTCTTATTGAGATGATCCCGTCAGGATTATTGATACGAGAGAACAAGTACTGAGAAGTCGGTAGACGCGTCCGGTAAAAGTTTTGTGGAGAAACCATAAGATGGAAGAGGCAACGTGGGAACCCGAGAAACTTATGATGAAGAAACACCAGAGTCTTTTAATGCGGTAGTATTCTAGAAATTTATAGGACTAAATTATTTTAAGGAGGGGAGAATGTAACACCTCAAGCTTCTACAATACGTTTCTCTTTGAATTATGCAATAGCGTGTGTTGTACGCAACATCGAGTTCTAACACACACCACAACTGATCAAACTAACCGTTATGAATAGTAATACCTAATTTTTGAAATTTTATAAATTTTATCTCTCAAAATGGACTTCATTTTTGGATTTGGAGTATCTAATTTAGCCTAAGGTGAAATTTTGGTACTTTTCAGATAACTTTAATATTTTGATGAATAGTGAAAATTACTAATGTTTAATTAAAAACTACTTTTTTAATAAAAATAATTAATAGTGATAAATTTTGAATTTGATTGGTTTTAAAGTATATTTAGAATATATTTTTACCATTTAATACAATTTTGGTCATTGGACATAATTTCACAATTAAACTGAACATAAAAAAGTATCAATCTTTTGATAGTTATTATATCTTAAAAACACGCTTTTTTGTTTTGACAGCGGGAATTAATTTTAAATTAATTTATGCCACTTCTATGTTTTGAATTAGGAAAAATGGATTCCATATTTGGAATGAGGATTGTCAAATTGTGTAAATAGGTAACTTTTATTTTTAGACATTTTGAATAATTACTTCGGTAAATATTTTATTTACCATGGTTAAAGGGTAAATCCGGTAAATAAGGGTTAAACAAATAATATTATAATAATACAAAATTACCCTAAAACGTGTCCTAACATTATTGGTTGATACATGTTCGACCATGGAAATCTTTGGGTCGATTTTGGGACCCAATGGTGCCACTTTTAAGTGATAGGGACACTTCATTTTAATTAAGTTAAAATGAATACAAAAATGACAGAAGCATATATCTTTTAGAAAAACAATTTTTACATATGGTTACATATGTTGTATTTTCGACTATAAATATTCATTAGTAAGATAAAATGATTTCCTACATAATGGTATTTTATTTATAATTTAGAAACATTAAATAATCTAATTTATGTATGACACAATGATGATACAGTAATTACCATAATAGTAAACAATTAAAATAATTGATATTATAAATACCCAAATAAATATAATTTGAGACTTTTTATGAATTAAACTAATTTTATAGGTTAATATGACATGTTATGAATTATTTAATTTACTTTTTTCAAAGTAATAATTCTATTATGATTTTTACAAAAATCAATTCTTGAATAGTGTCAAAATTTACATAAAAGAGTTTTTTAAAAAAATAGTATATTATTAATTGTTATTAAATTCCTAAAAATCTAAGGTTCATCCAAGATACTTATATCATGATAGGTGTATCTTTAATGGACCACTTGGGGGTCTATTGGATGTATATATAGTAATTTTATTAACCCTATAATATAAAAATACAAAGAGACATTGTAAAAGTGAAACTAATTAACTAAGAGTGAATACTTAAAGATAAGTTTAGTATAATGACCCAAACCTGTATAAATTATATTGGTTGAGTGTTTTTCGACCTATCCCTACCTTAACATTTAAATAATCCACTTTGGAGCCATTATAAATGGAATATGAATTTATTATAAAATAATATTTCTAGATTTTCCAAAGGTTCCCCTCACCCCTCTTATAAAAGGGCACTCTCCCTTCTCATTAAAACACACCTTCAAAGCCTTTTGGTTCGGCCAACATCTGACCAAATACTCTATCAACTTCTCTCAATTCATCCTATTGGCCTTAATTTAGTCATAAATCCAACCTAAGGGCCCTTTTGATCAAATCAAAAGGAAGAACCCAAAGAAGAGGTAATGATTTCACCACCCTTTTTCAAGTTCCTTTCTTCTTCCACTTATTCTTTCTTTGTTATTACCATTATAAAATAATAACTCTAGTATATTATATATACACCAATGTTATTATAAATTTATTTCAATCATATTCATTATTCTATCCATCCTTTGAATAACATGTCACCATATGTGCGTACATATGGCTTACTATCTCCACGTCGGGGGTAATTGTTATTCAATAAATTATTATTTGGATGGGTATAATAATGATGTGTAATTCATGTAAATTATAAATTTAACATGATTATTATTCTGTATATATGATACAACATCCAATTATATATTTATTTAATATCAAAATAACGATATTGTCGCTCGTGTGTACGTACGGACTACCGTCTCCACAAACGCGATGAGATTCATTCTCCATCATATCCATTCATGTCTAATTCTCATTTGATGATTAAATATAGTATATAAGGACTTGATATCATTTTGTATATGATTAAGATACAAAATATCCATGAAAAACATGGCTTATGTAACAAAACATATAAAACAAAATGAGTAAGTTAACACCCAAAACAACGATAATACTAAGATATTATTAACAAGTCAATGATAAAAGATCATATATGGTATCATATTAATGTATATGATTCTTGTATAATTTAATAACAATTATTTCACCATTATACAGGAGGTTAACCTACCCCCAACCAAAGAAGTTTACAGGGTAAGGGTTTATTTTGCAATCTCTTAATTATCCGAGGTTGTTTATACATAATAATCTTCTGGGATTTCTTATCATCCACATCCATGTTTCTTAAATATGTATTTCAAAACATTTTTTTACTATTTAATAGAATATGGGTTAAATTCATTTTTACCCTTGTTGACTTTTATAAGTGGTTTATAAAGTAATATTTCCGTCATTTTCCAAACAAGGTGTTTTTCTAACCTTTTCAACAGAATTAAGGCAAGAATGTTTTTTTAACTTATACGGTGGGTGCGTCTATTTTCCACCGTTATAAAATCATCAAAGATTCCCTTACAAGATTATAAGAATATTTTCAAAGAAAATGTTTTATTTTATAAATATATTACTCTTAAATGATTTCAAAATAGAAAGAGATATTTCTCAAAAAAGAGATTTGATTTCTTCTATGTCAACATCCTTTGATTGAATTTACGCTTATTTGAAGTTGATTTATTATGATACAAAACATCTATATTGTATTTAAGGTTTTATGATATGTTTTAATGTGAATGTGCTATTTTTATACCAATCATGGTTTATGGTGAAATTAATGACATTTTGTATGCTAGTTTTAATACGAATGTTTAAGTTATATTTAAACCTTTTCATATGGGAATTCATTGGACATAATATGTGACGGGTGGATTCTGTTATAGCTCCTCGATACATCTGTAGGTCTCATGAGACAAACTAGTGTCTTGGGACAAGGCCTTGGAAAAATCTTATTTTTAGTCTTGGCATGAGGCCTTGGCTATGTGGTTATGATAGTCTGGCATTATGCATTCCAAAATTATGAAAGTGTTTATTGATATAGCATGTGATTATTCGATTAGTAGAATATCCATCTGAATGTGTATATGGCATTATTTCATTTTATTTTTTCCATACTATGTTGATTTTCAATTTTAAAAGGCTTTTGTTTTAGTTATACACTGCCTTAAATTTTTATTCTTATTTATAAAAGTTTTCTCTATATTGTTATCTTTACAGGTCATTTGAGCTCACCCCTTTTCTATGTTTTATTTTTCCCAGGATGTGAAGAAGTAAATTTTGAATGACCTGCAGTGATATTATGGGGGGATAATAGTGTGGACTATTGGGACAATATGTTGTTGTAGTAGTTTTTCACTTTATGATGTAATGTAAAACGTTATGAATGTATCTAGTGCTTCCTTGGCTACTAAGCCAATAGGTCTTTCAAGAGTTGATCTTTCTTGTGATCACTCCAATGTTATGTAATAATGCACTGACTCTAGGTAACTGGGGTCGGGGCATTACACCCAACCCCAGTTACCCATAGTCAGTGCATTATTACATAACATTGGGATGATCACAAAAGATCATGTCTTGAATGACCAATTGGTATAGTAGCCTTGGAAACACTAGATACATTCAGAATTTTTACATTATATCATAAAGTGAAAACTACAACAATATCTTGTCTCCAGACTCATATACCCTTATACTATCCATGTAGGTCATTCATAAAATAATTCATCACATCTTGGGAAAAATAAAACATAGAATGTGGTGAGCTCAAATTCCCATTAAGGATAACAATATTGTAGAAACTTTCATAAATAAGCATAAATATTTAAGGCAATGTATAATTACAAAAAAATATTTTTAATCTTCATCTTCAGCATAATATGGAAAAGATAAAATGAAATAATTCCATTTACATATACACTTTGATATTCTTCTAGTCGAATAATCACATTCAATATCAATAACCACTTTCATAATGATGGAATGCATAATTCCAGACTATCATAACCACGTACCCAAGGCCTCGTGCCAAGACTACAAATAAGATGTTGTCAAGGCATCATTTCAGGACACTAGTTTCTCTAATTAGACCTACCGATGCATCGAGGAGCAAGAGCGGGCTCCACCCGTCACTTACTAAGTCCAATGCATTCTTCATATGAACAGGCTTAAACATAACATAAACATTCGTATTAAAACTTGCATACGAAGTGTAAATACATTCTCCATAAAACGTGAATGGTATAAAAAAAATCCACAGTCAAACATATCACAAAACCTTAAATACAATATGGATGTTTTGTGTCATAATAAATCAACTTCAAATAAGCTTAAAATCCATCAATGGATGTTGAAATAGATGAAATCAAAAATATTTGAGAGAAATATCTCATTTTTTAAATCATTTAAAAGTCAAATAAATATATAATAAAACACTTAATTGGAAAATATTTGTATAAGCATTTAAGGGAAGCTTCTACGGTTTTACAATGGTGGAAAATATCTGCACCCGCCGTATAAGATAAAAAAAAGATATTCTTAACTTAATTTGTCGAAAAGGGTTAAAAACTTCCTTGTTTGTAAAATGACGTAAAGATTACTTTATAAAATTCTTATATAAATTCAAACAATGGTATAAATGACTTTGACACATATTCTGTAAAATACTGAGAATATTTTGAAATAAATTTTTAAGAAACATGGATTTGGATGATAAAGAGGTCCCAGTAGATAATTACGTATAAACAACCTCGGATAATGAAAAGATTGTGAAATAAACCCTTACCTAGTATTTTTCCTTGGTTGAGGGTAGGTTAACCTTTTTTATAACGGAAAAATAATTTTTATTAAATTATACAAGAATCATATACATTAATATGAAATCATATATGATCTTTTAACATTGATTTGTTAATAATATCTTAGTATTATCATCATTTCAGGTGTTAACTTACTCGTTTTCTTTTATATATTTTGTTAGATAAGCCTTGTTTGTTATGGATAGGTTGTATCTTATTTATATACAGAATAATATCAAGTACGTAAAATTTATTTGTAATCATCAAATGATAATTAGACTTAAATTGATATGATGGGGAATGAATCTTATCGTGTTCGTGGAGATTGTAATCCTTACGTACGCATGAACGCTATTTCCATTTCATTTTTCATTTTAAAAGGAATAAAATCTAAATGATACATAGGTATATTATTATTACAGTATAATATAATATCTTATATTTGATAATTATGTTCATTAACACCATCCTCTATAGGTTCCATGTATGGTATGAATGAGTCATATCACTTTGAGGGGGCGGTAGTCCGTGATTCCTCAAATGAAATTATCGTATATATATACAAAATGATATGAATAATGGTATGTTATAAAATTGAATTAAAGAAGATTTTATATAAAATAAATATCATTAATATCATATTTAATTATAGTTTCATCATAATGGCCACCATGGGAGGTGGTATGAGATAATTGAACAATCATCGTTTCGTGAGGCGTCTGGTTTCCATCCACAGAAGCATTATGTTCTTCACCCATTAGATTGAGGTGTGCGTAAGTGTAGTTATAATACTTCTCAAAAAAATTTCCTAGTACATATAGTATAATGGTTTTGTTATAAAAGAATATAATAAGAAGATTTTAGGGGTTGGATATGTAAAATAAAAGAAAAGAAGCTAAGAGAAATCGTAACATTTAATTTGGGTAACTCCTTTTGGTTTAAACCAAAAAGTACTCATAAAGTGCCTTCTTCATAAAGTAAGGATTATAAGAGGAGGAGAACGATGTAGGGAGATTAATTTTGAAGAGGTTGAATGAGCCAAAATTCTTGATATGTGTGAGTAATTGGTTAGAAGTGGTGTCCTTTTATAAGGGGGGGAGGGGAGGGGCTCTTTGGAAAAAACAAAAAGTATTAATTTATAATAAATTCATATTCTGTTTCTAATGGATCCAAAGTGGATTATTCAAATTCTAATGTGGGTATTAGTCGAAAACCACTCAACCAATAGATTTTATACAGGTTTGGGTCACTACAGTAACCATATCTTTTAGATTTAACTCTTCGTTAAATAGTTTTACATTTACCATTCTCTTTGTATTTTTATATTATATAGTTACTAAACTTACTATATACTTCCAAGAGACCCCAAAGTGGTCCATTAATGATAAAAATATTATTATATAAGTCATATGGTCGAAACTTAGATTTTTAGTAATATAATATGAATTAATAATATAATATTTGTTTTAAAAACTCTTTTATGTCAATTTTGGAACTATTTAAAATTTTTTTTTTTTAAAGTCATAACAACTTTATCAATTCTAACCAAATAAATTTAAGAAATCCAATAATTTTATATTAACCAATAAAATTCATTTATTTCATCAAAACATTCAAATTATATTTATTTTAACATTTATAATACCAATTATTTTATTCATGCGTTAATAAGGCAAATTATGCATCATTATTATGTCATAAATACATTTAATTAATCAATGTCTAAAAATTATAAATTAAATAACATTATGTAGGAAATATTTTTATATTTATAATGAATATTTATAGTCGAAATTCCAACATATATAACCCTATGTAAATCTTTTTTTTAAATATATATGCTTATGTCATTTTTTTTATTTACTTTAACTTAATTAATATAATGTGCCCTTATCACCTAAAAGTGGCTCCATGGGGTCCCAAAATCGACCCAAAGATGCCCATGGATGTAAATGTATCAACCAATAGGGTTAGGACATGTGGTAGGGTAAATTATTATTATTATAATATTATTTTTTACCCTTATTTACCGGATTCACCGTTTAATCATGGTAAATAAAATATTTACCGAAATAATTATTCAAAATGTCTAAAAATAAAAGTTACCTATTTACACAATTTGGACCTTCTAATTAAAAATATGGAATCCATATTTTTAAATTCAAAACAGAGAAGTGGACGAAATTAATTTAAAATTAATTCCCGTTTTTAAACGAAAAAACGTGTTTTTAAGAGATAATAACAATCAAGAGATTGGCAATTGTTTATGTCATGTTTAATGTAAAATAAAGACCAATGACCAAAATCGTATTAAATGATAAAAATACATTCTAAATATACATTAAAACCATTCAACTTCATAATTTATCACTATTAATTATTTTGATTAAAAAAGTTGTTTTTAATTAAAATATAGTAATTTTCACTATTCGTCAAAATATAAATGTTATCTGAAAATTACAAAAATTTTACCATAGGCTAACTTCAATATTCCAAATCCGAAAATGATTTCCATTTTGAGATATAAAATTTATAAAATATCAAAAAGTGTGCATTAATATTCATAACGGCTACTTTGAGTGTTCACGGTGTGTTAGAATCTCAAAGTTGCGTACAATTCAAGCTATTGCATTATTTAAAGGGAAACGTACCATGGATGCTTGGGGTGTTACATTATCCCCTCATTCCATAAATTTTTTCCTAGAAATTTGAAATTTTTCTTTTGAAAATCAAAGTTTGATAATAGAAAATATCTTTGTGGGAAAAATCACATATGAAATTGGGTTAATAAAATATAGTCTTATTAAGAGGAAAAGAGAAATGAAAGGTTCACCACCAAATTATGATCTCCATTTGGAGAACATTGGTGTAAATTAGAGACACATAATTGGAGGGAAAATGTAAATATTTATTGGTAGTGATTGAGGTCATCAATCATAAACATGTGTAAAATTGAGGGGATTAAATTCATCAATCTCTGATGAATTAAAATACCATCAGTTCACAAAAACGAATGATATTAGGATGAAAAAAATTTTGTTTTAAGATACCTTCTTTAAGTATATGAATTAATTTCATCATAGAATAAGAGATGAAGAAAAATATATACTTGAAAAGTAGAGTCCCATCCTTTAACTAATTTCTACGACAAACTCATCTTTCACTCTAAAAGATAATATAACTTAAAAATATTATTCTATTAATCCTATTCGTATAGAGTTAAAAAATGAATTTATAATTAATCTACAAGGTTTTTTAAAAATATCACATTATTCAATCTAGGACATCACGTGGGCCAGTGGGAGGTGATACACCCTTGTCGCCCTTCGGTTGAGGGTACAGGTCTCGCGACCATGCCGGATGCGACGGGTTGCCGCCCAACCTCTAGGTTTTCCATCTATGGAAATCCAAAAGTAATATCAAACTAGAATTATCCAAAATAATTCTGTCCAAAATCACAGTCCACAATTTATAAGGAACGTAAATAGAATGAAGATATATTTTTCCACTTAATAACATGTGAACACCTTCATCATGTATTCTTTTAAAACACTACAACATCTCAAATTACCATAAAACCTTATTGATTACATTCATGATCCCTTATTCCTTATCGAATACTGGATAAACTCCTTCAATCCTAAAATTTTGTAAACCCCAACAATGATGGAATATATTATTCATTAATCAGTTTCAAGTTAATCATGAATATCCTATATAATTTAACCAAATCAAACCTGTGTTATTCTGAAATCACTACATATGTATCAGAACCATATTATGGTTTATCTTTCTCTTAACCATATATTTTCCAAAATTTTAACCTGCTATTGAGTCACATTTCATGGTTCCACTCAATCTCATGTCCTTAATAAAATTGTACTGCAGTATAATCCTTATATACTCCATAATTATTATAACATGTACATTGTTGATACAACACTCAAATGACATAATTATCTAATAAAAACATAAGAACACTAATCATTTTTCCTCATCTGTGGTAGTATCATAAATTGATTATTATCCAATAACATCATTTGGTGAAAACTCTGATTTAGACATCAGTTCGCGTAGTGCCCCAACTTTTTGTAGATGAAGCATTGTTCATTTGAATCCTTTTTCTTAACCTTGCAGTCACATACATGGTGTCCATTTTCTCCACACTTCTATCAAACTCCCATTCCCTTCAGGAATGTTTTAGGGTGTTTTTTTCCACAGTTATCACATATGGGAAACTCCTTATTTTCCCTCCTCCCTTTATCCATATTTCTCTCTTCCATCCTTTTCTTCTCATGCATCCCCTCAAAGCCATAGGACTCAGATAATTCTTTACTAATCTTTGTAACACATGATACAATTTATTCATATGTTGAGAACACATGGGAGGCAATTTCCTTTCTAAATGTTGGCTTAATACCTTGAAAGATTTTATCCTTCTAAATCTTTGGATCATACGTATTGCTAGAGTTCACATTCCTTCAACTGGTCACCATTTCTATACAATGTCATACACTAGGTTTGTTTATGAATTGCAATGAATAATTCCAAACTTGTAAAATACCTAACGTAGACTAAACAGTTTATAGACATAATCCATAATCATAAAAATGTTTTCATTTAAGATGAATATACTCATAATCCCTTTATAATGTTTTGTAAAGGAAATGAGGATTAGTCTAAGCATATCCCCCGGGAGTGTCATAAGCAAACGTGCAGCAAGGCCGGCTATTGTGCACCAGTTCCCGTTCGAGTCTAGCTCAAAGCGGTGTTTTCGGGTTTTACCCATAGGTACATCTGTGCCAGATCCACCTCTACCTGCTAATATCCAGATAGGGATGTATTGCTTATAAAACACACAAAATCTCTAAAATACCAAAATTCTCAGAGTTTCTTCTATAGTTATCCTCAAAGTCTATCTTAGGGCTATGTCTCTAATCAGAGTTTATTTAAATCTAGCTTCCAAGGTTTGTACTAAAATTTCTCTGATACCATCTGTAATGCCCTGACCACAGTTACCCATATTCAGTGTATTATTACATAACATGGGCGTGATCACAAAAGATCAAGTCTCGAAAGACCAATTAGTTTAGTATCCTTAGAAACACTAGATACATTCATAAGTCTTACATTACATCATAAGTGAAAACTACAACAATATCTTGTCTCCACACTAATATCCCCTTCTACTATCCTTGTAGGACATTCATAAAATACTTCTTCACATGATGGAAAAAATAAAACATAGAAAGGGGTGAGCTCAAATGCCCAGTAAGGATAACAATATTGCAGAAACCTTCATATATAAGAATAAACATTTAAGGAAATGTATAACTAAAACAAAATATTTTTAAACTAAAATTCATCATAATATGGAAAAGATATAATGAAATAATAAAATTTACATATTCACATGGATATTATACTAGTTGAATAATCACATGCAACATTAATAACCACTTTCATAATGATGGAATGAAAAATGTCAGACTATCATAACCACGGAGCCAAGGCCTAGTGCCAAGAATACAAATAAGATTTTCTCAAGGCCTTCTGCCAAGAAACTAGTTTTTCTCATTAGACCTACCAATTCACCAAGGAGCTATAGAGGGCTCCACCCATTATATACTATGTCCAATGAATTCCTTATATGAACAGGTTTAATCATAGCATAAACATTCTTATTAAAACTAGCATATGAAATGTTAATACTTTCTCTATAAACCAAGAATGGTATAAAAAAACACATCCATGGTCAAACATATCACAAAGACATCAATATAATATGGATGTTTTGTATCATAATAAATCAACATCATATAATATTAAAATCCATCAATGGATGGTGACATATATGAAATCAAAACTATTTGAGAGAAATATCACTTTTTTTCAAAATCATTTAAAAGTCACATTATTTTAAAATAAAACATTTACTTTAAAAATATTCTTATAAGATTGTAAGGGAAGCTTCAAAGATTTTACAATAGTGGAAAATAGCCTCATCCACCGTATATGTTAAAAAAATACATTCTTACCTTAATTGTTCGAAAAGGGTTAAAAATGTCCTTCTTTAGAAAATGACATAAAGATTCCTTTATAAACATATTATAAAAAGTCAAACAACGTTATAAATATATTTAAGCTATATTCAGTAAAATTTTAAGAATTTTTTGAAATACAATTTTAAGAAACATGGATGTGTATGATAAAGAGGTCCCAGTATATATTTACGTATAAACAACCCCAGATAATGAAGAGATTGTGAAACAAACCCTTACAAGGTACTTTTCCTTGGTTGAGGGTTGGTTAAATTCTTGTATAATGGTGAAATAATTTTTATTAAATTATACATGAATCATGTACATTAATATGATTTCATATATGATCTTTTGACATTGTTTTCTTAATAATATCATTGTATTATCATCGTTTCTGGTGTTAACTTACTCGTTTTCTTTTATATGTTATGTTACATAAGCAGTGTTTTTTTGGATATGTTGTATCTTATTAATATAAAGAATGATATAAAGTCCTTAAACAGTAATTTACATCATCAAATTAGAATTATACTTGAATGGATACGATGGTCAATGTATCTCATCACGTTCGTGGAGATGGTAATCCGTACGTACGCACGAACACTAATTCCATTTCATTTTTCATTTTAAAAGGAATCAAAACCTAATAATACCTAGGTATATTATTATTCCAGTATAATATAATATCTTATATGGGTTACTTATGTTCATTAACACCATCCTATATACATTCCATGAAAGGTATGAACGAGCCATATCACTTTGAGGGGGCGGTAGTCCGCACTTCCTCAAATGAAATCATCGTGTATATGTATACAAATGATAAGAATAATGGTATGATATAAAATTGAATTACAGAATATTATATATATAAAAATATCATAAATATAATATTTAATTATAGTTCCATCATAATGTCCACCATGAGAGGTGTTAGGAGATAGTTAAACAATCATCATTTTGTGTGGCGTTTTGTTGCCATCAGCAGAAACATTATGTTATTCACCCATTAGATGGAGGTGTGTGTAATAGTAGTTAGAATAATTCTCATAAAAATATCCTAGTATATTTTGGATACTGTCTTAAAAAAAATAAAATAATAAGAATAGTTTAGGGGTTGGAGAAGTAAAATAAAAAGGGAAGCTAAGAGAAATCGTTACCCTTAATTTGGGTAACTCCGTTTTGTTTGAACCAAAAGAGACTCTTGAAGTGCCTTATGCATAAGTTAAGGCCTCTAATTGGAGAAGAGGGATGTATGGAGCTTAATTGGGTGGGGGTGGGATGAGCCAAAAGGGTTTATCAGTGTGAGGAATTGGTTATAAGTGGTGTCCCTTTATAAGGGGGAGGAGGGGCTCTTCAGGAAAACATCAAGTATTAATTTAAAATAAATTCATATTCGGTTTATAATGACTCAAAAGTGGATTAATAAATGTATAAGGTGGGTATGGGTTGAAAACCACTCAACAAATATATATTATATAGGTTTGGGTCACTATAGTAACCTTATCTTTTAGATTTTACTCTTTGTTAAATATTTTGACATTTACCATGTCTCTTTGTATTTCTATATTAAATAGTTAATAAACTTACTATATACCTCCAAGTGACCCAAAAGTTGTCCATTAATGATAAAACTGTCATTATATAAGTCCTTTGCTTGAACCTTATATTTTTATGAATATAATTTGAATTAATAATATAATATTTTTTTTAAAAATAGTTTATGTCAATTTTGACACTATTTAATAATTGAATTTTTTAAAGTTTTAAAAAATTTATAAATTAGAACCAAATTCATTTAAGTACTAATATTATGTCATAGTAACCAATAAAAATAATGTATGTCCTCAAAAAATTCAAATTATTTTTATTTTAACATTTATATTACCAATTATTTGATTCATGCATTAATAAGGAAAATACTGCATCATTACTGTGTCATAAATAAATTTAGTTATTCCATGTCTAAAAATTATAAATAAAATACAATTATATAGGAAATCATTTTAGATTTATAATTAATTTTTATAGTCGAAAATAAATCATATATAAACCTATGTAAAAATTGTTTTTCTAAAAGATATATGCTTATGTCATTTTAGTATTTACTTTAACTTAATCAATATAAAGTGTCTTATCCCCTAAAAGTGGCTCAATGGGGTCCCAAAACCGACCCAGGGATTCCCATGGTCGGAAATGTATCAACCAATAGAGTTAGGACACGTTTTAGGGTAAATTAATATTATTATAATATTATTTTTTACCCTTATTTACCGGATTTACCCTTTAACCATGGTAAATAAAATATTTACCGAAGTAATTATTCAAAATGTCTAAAAATAAAAGTTACCTATTTATGAAATTTGGACCTCCATATTCCAAATATGGAATCCATATTTATAAATTCAAAACACAGTAGTGGCAGAAATTAATTTTATATTAATACCCGTTGTTAAAACAGAAAGCGTGTTTTTAAGAGATAATAACTATCAAAAGATTGGCAGTTGTTTATGTCTGGTTTAAATGTGAAATAATGTACAATGACCAAAATTGTATTAAATGGTAACAATATATTCTAAATATACTTTAAAACCATTCGAATTCATTGTTTATCACTATTAATTATTTTGATTAAAAAATTTGTTTTTAATTAAAATTTAGTAATTTTCACTATTCATCAAAATATAAAAGTTATCTGAATACTACCAAAATTTTACCCTAGTCTAATTTTGATATTCCAAATCCAAAAATAAATTCCATTTTGAGAGATAAGATTTATAAAATTTCAAAAATTGTGTATTACTATTCATAACGATTACTTTGATTGGTCGCGGTGTGTTAGAATCTCGATGTTTCGTATAATGCAAACAATTGCATTATTCAAAGGGAAACGTATCATGGATGCTTGGGGTGTTACCATTTATATGGTTAAGTTATAACATTGAATGGTTTTAATGTATATGTAGAATATATTTTTGTCATTAAATATAATTTATTTCATTAGCATTATGTTTACATTAAATTTATACGTATAGACATTTCAATCATTTGTAATATTGTAATTTTTAGAACATGTTTTCTCATTTGAACAACAACATTAATTATTAATTAATTACTGAAATTTATATATTTTGAATTATGAAAAATGGATTCCATATTTGAAATCAGTACGTCTGATATATTTTAATAGGCTACTTTTATTTTTGGGCTTTATGAATAGTAATTATGATAATTGTTTTTATTACCATGGTTAAAGATAAATTGGGTAATTAATGGTAAATATAATATTATAAAATTACCTTAACACCTCTAAAAATCTTGTTGTATGACTAAATTCGAACCCTATAATCTAATTTTTAAAATGGAAACAATTTATGGCCACATACCTATGAATATGAATTTAATGTAATAAAAACTAATGAATGTGAAAAAAATGCCACAATATCATTTTATATACGGATATTAATTTTAATATATGGATATCTAGGAGATAATATCTACTATAGATAGTATCTGGAAATATAAAATAATTACTTACATCATAGAAATTTATTTATAATTTTTATAGATTAAATAATTACCATTAATGATGACACAATAGTGATTTAGAAACTATTTTACTAATAGAAATATCAAATAAATGGTATTAAAAATATTAAAAGAAATATTATATTAACTAATTGATGTTATCTAAAAAAATTTAGGTTTCTATGACATGTCAGTCATTTATTAAATACTTTTTTTTGGAATTTATCTTCTGTGTGTATTATAATTAAAGACAAATTAATGAATTGTGTCAAAATTGACCCTATTGACATTATATAAAAACTAGATTTTATTAAATTATTAAAAATAAAATTAAAATTAAAATTAAAAATTGATAATTATAAGGTCTAAAAATTCATAAAATATCCATTTATGGTCAATTAACACTATATAATTAAATATTTATAACCATTAAATATTTATAATATTATTACCACAATTAAAATTAAATAGAATACCTAAATGTTATTTAAAATGATAATGAATACATTGACATAAAAACTTATAGAAAATTTATTGGTTGATTATATTACATCCCAATCTCATCTAATATTCGAAATTGGGACATTTTAGAGGTTTTTATGTGGGTTTTGATTTTATTATAATTTAATATTTTTGAGATTTCCCAAATTTCCCCTCACCTCAATTATAATAGGACACCTCCTACCTCCCCTATTAACTAAATTATGAGAATTAAAGCTCAGCCACCCCTACCATTTTTTTCATTCAAAAATTCCTTATTATCGTTCTAGAGTTTATGTTCATTTTCAAAGACAAACTCTAGTTCCTAAGGGGATATTTAAAGGAGGCATATCGGGGAAGAGGTGATCTCTTATACCAATACATTCAAATTTCTTTCCTCTTCTTCATAATATTCATTATTTATTTCATTATAAAGTGATATCATCAGTATCACTCATATGCTAATATGTTATTATAAATATGAAACATCCTTGTTTCACCTTCTATCTATCCTACAAAATTTGAAATCACTGTGTGTGCGTACATACGGATTACTGTCTCTACGTCGTAGTGTAATATGTTTTTCGCCACCACCTTACTTGGATTGGTATAATGGTCTAAATAATAACTACATATGATTATTATAAAATGATACTAATTTTGAGATATTATACACCATCAACTTCAATACCATTCAACAATTTAGGGAATGATAATTTCGATCGTGCATACGTACGGGTTACGGTCTCCACAATGCGATGTGATTTTTTCTATATAATCATCATTAAACAATCATTATATAAATTAATTTAAATAATAAATATAATATATATTATAATAATAAAATGATTTAAATTATATAACATTAACCTAAAACAGGAATAAGAACTTATCTGAAAAATCAAGCATCAAAAAATAAAGCAATTAATACCTGAATAATGAGTAATAATGAAATGTTACTAACAAAAGGATGAAAATATGATCATGAATTATATAATGAAAATTATTATGATTCCAGAATAAAAAATTAACATTATTTAAATCATTATACTTGCAGTTTGGATACATATAGATCATATCGAACCTAAATTAAAAGATATATTTGAAAATTTCGTTTTTATCTGAGATATTTTATACCTAAGTATTTATTGGGGGTTATTTTTCATCCAAATCTATGTTTCTTAAATATGTATTTAGAAATATTATTCATATCCTTAAATAATTTTTTAATTTCAATATAACCCATTGGTAAATTTTTACTAAATGGTATCTTTTTTCAATTTCGGTATGAGGTACTTGTAAAGAACCAGAAATTTCGAGGAATTTTTTTCTTAAATACAATGGAATTTTACTAGTTTCTGGCTTCGGACTGTGCTAGATTCCAAGGCCCGGTGTTCCTGGAATCAATTTCTGAAGTTTTTTTCAAGTACATTCAGTAAACGTATGTATGGGTTTTTCTATCTTTTGAACCAGTGCTAGGAATTGAAATCCGAGTACACCGATGCACTCGCGGTACCGGTATTTTCTTAAAGGGACCTTTACCACAATTGTGTTTTTTGCGGGTTGAAAGCTAAAATTGTGGTTAAATTAAGAAGTTAAATAAATGTTTCGGAAAATGTTTATTTATATCTATGGAAGTTAATTTCTCCCATGGGAAGTTATTAGTGGGGCCCACACCCACCCAACTTCCCATGTGTCGATATTTGAGAGGTGGGGCCCACATGAGCCTGAACCTTTCATCTCCCATAAATCTCCTCAAACACCCCTTCTTTAATTACAACAACCTTGAAACCCCCTTTTTAACTCCCATGTACTTATTATGGCAACCATTCTCTTTCATTAAGTTTGTCAACTCCCCTCTTTTAATTTTTGGAGCCTCTCCATCTCCCATTAATGTATGTTTCCAACCCTAATATATTAATTATTTCAATTAGAAATAATTTCAATTACATGGAATGTTTTTTTATGGGAGAGCCATTTTAGTTTTTTGGTTGGCAATATTGGTGGGAGAGATCTTGAGAGGATTTAGAAGGAAGTGTTTTTCTCTGATAAAGAATGAAATCCTTCAATGAAGAACGTCGACTCCCTGAAGAACGGTTCTCTTTCCAACGGATCTCTAATGAATGATGCTTGAGCCGAGATCAATGGTACTTTGCAGGAGTGACGAATGCCAATGATCTTTGACACCTTCAACTCCTCCCTTGCGAGGACGGCAACGAACCGACGACTACCTTTTCTCGATATCGTCAATGCACAGCAAACCTTGAGGTAGGGGGTTGATTTTTTATAATTCTAATTATGTGAATTATATCCCCAATGTTGGGAGATTAATTGATGTGTGTTTATTTGAACCACTAATGTGGTGGGTACAGGCTAACGAACCAGTCCTGACCCACTGCCAAGTAGTTCTTGATGAGCAGATTGAAGGGTGATGATGGAACGGGGCCGTAATGGCGAGTTGAAGTTTTTCCGGTGAAAGGAGGGTCCTAGAAGAGCCGCAGGCGTAGAAGGTGGGCGAAACGGACCACAAGAGCGTTTCCAATGGTCCGCGGAAGTCTTCGGCGGCACGCCATGCCGGCGCGGTGGCGCGCTGCCGGAATAGTCTATCGCGGCTGATCCGCCGCGGCGGAAGAAGACCAGAACATCAAATCCATTCTCGAGATAGAGGGGCGTGGCTTAATGTCACGCCAACTGGGGAGGTCGTGCCCTACACTCAGCCGCTGGCCGAGCCAGCATCCCCCCGGCCGGGTCGGGGTGGGCCACGCAGGCTGCGGTGGGCTGCACTGGTCGGGTCGAGCCGCTTCGGCCCAAAACGCACTGGTCGGGCCTGGACGTGCCTAGCAAGGTCGTGCCATGACCGACGGGGCCGGATCGGGAACCGGGTCGAGTCAAACCGTTTCGAGCCGACGCAGGGTGGGTTGGGCTGGGTCAGACAAGCCCAGACCCCACTTTTTCATACCAGATTCGTCTAAATGCCCATAACATGAGCTACGAACCTCAGCTTGACACACCATCAGTTGCATAGCATTCCATGGATCGATCTGATAGTTTCTATATATTACACTCAAGGTTTCAGTGATGTTTGTTTATGTCCAGGTTGGTTCAAACCCAAAACCAACTGAGCCATCAGAGCGGAAACACTTATAACATAGGGATCAGACGTCCGATTGACATGCTGTCAATTACGTTGGATTCCTTATGATGAGATGGTTATTTTGACATAATCCACTTGAGGTTTGGACACAGTTGGAGTATTTTTAGGTTGGTTTGAGCTTAAAATCCAATCGGGCCCCTTGAACGGTAAAGTTAATAATTCTCAGACCGGACGTCCATTTGACGAACCATCTCTGCCATTGATAATTTCACTGATAAATGGTTTCTCTGAGTGTACCCCATGGGAGTTTGGGGTAAATTTGAGATATAGTCGGGTTGGTTTGTACACAAAACGAATCGGGCCCTCGGGACAAAAAGGTTAATAACAGACAGATCGGGCGTCCGATTGATGCAACATCTGTTGTGTTGAGACCCGATCATGACGAGGTCCCTTGAGATACATCCACATGAGAATACATGAAGCTTTTAAGTATCAAACAATATCTTGTGGAGAAGATCCTCCTCGAGGCGAATGTACGGTGTGTGGAGACATTGTAGATGGCTGAGACCTGATGAGTACTTGTCCGATTCGATTCGGGGTGACTTGACAAGCCTAGTGGGGAGCACTACTATGTTGGGGTGGCAGACCCATGGATGAGGAGTGCTACTATGTTGGGGTAGTAGACAAACAGTACTCGGCAGAAGGAGTACCTCTGTTGGCTATGAGGAGGTGCACTTGGTTGTAGCGGCAGACCCATGGCAGGGAATCACTACTATGTTGGGGCGATAGACCCGCAATACTTGACAGAGGAGGAGTACCTCAGCAGTGTAAGGTTAGTGAGCATTGCCTCGGAGTCCCGACATGATAACTGTACTCGAAAGAGGAGGAGCTCTCCTGCAGTTGTGGTTTTGATAATGAAAATCCTGGATTGAGCTGAGTCAATGATTTTTGTGTTTTCCTCATGATTGAGATGGGTTACTTGATAACATAGGTATATGCATAGGCATATACATAAGTAGAGGTTATCTTGTGAGATCTTTCTTTGTGGTTTATCCTTGTTGGATTTTGTGATACCATGAGGGTCTCAGGGTCCCTTCTGAGAATCGTTATACTCACCCCTGGATGGGCTATGCCCACACCTTGTTCTGTTCGATGCAGACGACGGACAGCGCTGACCGAGGTAGAGTGTACGACGACTGGACGGTACCCAAAGGTGGACACTCGGCGTGAAGGCACATGGAGAAGACTGATAGACACAGAGTGATGATGGGGACTTATTTACCTACCTTTCAAGTAGTATCCCAGAGGATGATCCAGGAGCTGCTTCACCATTCAGCTGTTGTCTTTTTAGTTGTACTTTTCTTTCATTTGTAGTTGTACCATTCTGTTCGGATTGTGTTTCGGGCCCTTTATACATTCAACAAACTTGTTATACTGCTATACTTAGGGTTTCTTCTGCTTGTTCTCTGTTTGTGTGAGTTTATGTTTTATAAAGGAAATTACTTTCTATTTATAGGGATTTACGCCTATGGTGCTAGTCCCCAGCCCTTGTCCTAGGGAAGGTGGGTTTGGGGTAGTTACAATATGGGCCCCGGGGGACAAGTCGTGAAAAATTGGTGTAAGAGGAGTCAGTTCTACTACATAACATAAGAGTATAATCTCTATTTTCTATGAATAAATAGGGTTAAATGTATTGAGTGTGGATCTCAGTTCAGGGAGTCCAGTGTTGGTGCAGCGGCCAACGTATCCATAACCTAGGACCCTGACTTCTGATATCCAACTCAGTGCATGAAAACACTCATTGCGTGTATATTTTCAAAATATTTCCTTTTTTCAGATCAACAACATCTTCTCACAAGGTTTTAATCGTTTGACCATGTCGCATCTGTTCTGGATGCCTCCATGCAGACAGTCAGTTAGAGTTCCGGGAGAGTACCTGATGACGGACCACTAACCGATGAGGCTTCGGTGCAGGGCCCTCTTTCTATGTTGGAACCTTCAGGTGGTGTGCTAGAAGCACCACCACCTGTTGGGAAGTAGGTGCCATCTCGCGTACTAGTGGACGGTGCACGCTGACGGAGTGCGTTGCACGAGTTCCAGCAGTAAAGGCCTCCGAGGTTACGAGGTGAGACTAATTCCCAGGCAGCAATGGACTGGATGGAGGCAATTTATAGAGTTATACACCTAGTTCATACACTAGTAGAGCAGATGGTGATCTTAACTACTGGTGTTTCCTTGTGAGTGACCATGAGGTTGGTCTGCATAGTGATGAGGCTTTAGTACGTAGACTGATGACCGAGATAGTACCTTCGAGAAGTGTGCCAGCTATATCACTACCTGTTGATCCACAGTCTCAACCGGTTGTACCGGTAGAAGAGACATATGTATTCTTAGTGCCTTACATGTGTTTCAGCATCAGATACCCCTCAGGTTCCGAGGCAAGCCTGACTCGTTGGCAGTAGAGGACTAACTTGAGGAGGGGGTTGAGAGTTTTCTAGATCTTATATAGTTTCAGTAGGATGACATGTCGGTAGCTGAGTATTCATCAAGGAATACCAACTTTCCCTGGTACTTGATGAATATGATATGATCATTTATTTAGAGATCGGACTTCTTAGTGAGGTGTGTTTTGGGATATCTGAGCCATCACTTTTTCCTTTATGCATTCCAACTTATTCTAGGGTGCTAGAGAGAACATTTATGGTTGAATGTTCTTTGGTTGAATGGATACAACTAGATAATGTTAGTAGTGGGAAAGTAGGGAACTGGCACTTGTATCCGAAACATGGGCATGTAAAATGTTTCATGAAGAGGAAGTGTTAAGAAAAGTTGAACTTGCATAGCAGTAGATGTGGAAGCATAGATTGGATTGAAGCATGAGGTGATGTACATTTCAACATGTAAGAACCACCTGCATATGTAGTCGCTGCCAGGCTCAGAGTGTAGGTGGGAAGGGGAAGATAGTAACTACATGCAGTCAAGGAGTATGACCCAGGGGCTCTAGAAATTATTCGAGGTACGGTATGTGCCCACTACTAGCTGTCGTAACAACATACAATGATATGAAACATTTCTTCCTTCCACTAATCATTTCCCAGACAAAGAGTTTCCGGTTAATCCATTGAATTGACTCTCATGTCTAGAGATACCTTTGGTAGGAGACTCGATAATCACACATACCCCAATGGTGTCATCTGACCCTTGAGGCAAGAGTTTTGGTTGGAACATCTTGGTGGCAGCGTCGAGGACTTACGACGTTAGTTTGGGTATGGACTGGGTTACCATAGTTCACACAAAGATTGATTGTATTAGGCGAAAATGTTTTGGTTTGCCTACTACATTGGGATGGGTTTTATGTGGTCAGCAAAAAGGAAACCCTAGGCAGCACAGGATAGAATCATGCATAAGTTGGTGCAATTGATCACTCATGAGTCTGCAAGACATAGATTTGAACCATACTTATCCAGAGTTGTTGCACATCTTTTAGCATTGACGAAAAGGTGAAAACCCTTCGTGTGTTCATAGATATGGAAGCAGAGCTTTTCAAGAGCTGAAACAGAGGTTGAAAAATGCACTCATCTTGAGGATACAGGAGAAGGTGCAGATCATCCATGAGCGATTGTAGACTTCACAGATCATACGGAAGACCTATGCTGAAAGGAGACAAAGGCCACTTGAGTTATAGGATGGCCATCACATTTTCATACGGGTCTCACCTCGACGAGGTCTATGGATATTTGGCCAGGGCAGAAAGATATCTCCATGATTCTTTGGTCCCTACCAGGTCCTCAGCACAATAGGTGTGGTGGCTTACCACCTGGACCTTCTACATCATTTGCACCTGCTACCTGACTTCATCCACGTATCTCAGTGAGGGTATGCATGCATGACCTATCCATCAACATCGACAACAGGGTGACATTCACAGAAGTTCAAATAGGGAATGAGAAACGACTTGAATGGGTCTTGCGTGGATGGTCGATTCCTCTGGGGAATATTTGTTTGAAGCACATGAATTTTCAATAGAGAACATGGGAACGGGAGGCTCAGATACATTCTCAATACCCGCTTTTGTTTCCCGAGTGTGTGGTGTAGCTTTACGGGGATGTAAATCCTTGAGGTGGGAGTAATTTAAAACCCGTAAATTTCAATGAAATGTTTTTCTTATATACATTGGAATTTTACGAGTCTGTGGCTTATGACTGTGCCTGATTCTGAGTTGCGGTGTGCCCAGAATGAATTTACGAACATTTGTTCGAGTACATTCGGTAAACGTACGTGTGGGTTTTTCTATCTTTTGAAACGGTTCTCAAAATTGAAATCTGAGGACATTGATGGACTCATAGTGCTGATATTCTCTTAAGTGTACCTTTACCGCAGTTCCATTTTATGGGGGTTGAATGTTAAAATTGGGGTTAAATTAAGAAGTTAAATAAAATTGTTTGAACAGTTTTATTTATATCTATGGAAGCTAATTTCTCCCGTGGAACGTTTTTGGTGGGGCCCAAAACCACCCAACTTACCATGTGTGGATATGTGAGAGGTGAGTCCCACACGAGCCCCAACTTTTCATCTCCCATAACTCTCCTCAAACTCCCCTTCTGTAATTACAAGTCCCTTGAAACACCCTTTTTAACTCCCTTGTATTTATTATGACAACCATCCTCTTTCATTATGTTTTTAAACTGCCCTATTTTAATTTGTGGAGCCTCTTCATCTCCCATTAATTTATGTTTCCAACCCTAATTTCCTAATTCATTCAATTTGAAGTATTTTGAATTACATGGCATGTTATATTATTGGAGAGCAATTTCATTTTTTTGGTTGGGAATATTGGTGGGAGAGCTATTGAGAGGATTTAGAAGGAGGGGTTCTTCTATGATGAAGAACACCAACCTTCAATGAATAACATCAATTACTTGAAGAACAGTTCTCCTTCCGATGTATCTCTGATGAACGACACTCGATTCGGGATCGATGGTACTTTGCGGGAGAGATGAACACCAATGATCGTTGACACCTTCAACTAATCAATTGAGATGACGTCAACAAACCGATGACCGCCTTTTTGCGATATATTAAACACAATGAAAACCTTGAGGTATGGGGTTTTTTTCATATAATTATAATTATGTGAATTATATCCTCAAATTTGGGCGATTAATTGTTGCGTGTTTATTTGAACAACTAATGTGGTGGGTATGGGAAAACGTACAAGTCCGGACCCACCACCAATATGTTCTTGATGCGCGGATTGACAGGGGATGATGGAATGGGGCCGCAAGCTCGACTTGAAGCTGTTGCAGTGAAGAGTGTGTAACGTCCCTGACCTGGAAGCCACTAAATTGGTGCTCCGAGCCGGGTGGTTACATGAACTTATTCGTGCATCCCCATATGCCAAAGGCTGCCAACTAGCAACGAGGGTCTATGTATTCAAGTGGGGAGACTATATCCCTTATTTATCAGAGTAAGCCACAACAAAATAACCAAATAGTAGAAAACCACAACCAATAAACAAGTAACATGTATAACAACATTTCCAATAGTAAATATGTCATGTCATACTACAGTGCAAAAGTAAGCAATTCCCAAAATAAAGACAACCGCCAAAGTCCCCAGAATGGTCCCGACTCCAAGTCGGGATCCTCCACCAAGTGCTACCCATATCCACTCAGCTATATATCAAGGACCATTTCCCTTGTCCTGACCTGCAAACATGAAGTCTGCTCGGGTACCCAACGGTGGACCGAGTAGGGTGTGAGTACAACTCAGTAGGCCACCACCAATGGTGTCTACAAAATATCCAGTATAAAGAGTTGTACATGCAAAATGAAAATGAATGATAAATTCCATGTTATTATTTAAGGTGACATTAACAAGTTTATAGCCAAAGCCATTTCCATTACATTACCATCCATTTATCATCATTTACCATCACTTACCCTTTCATCACATATCCATGGGTTAATCACATACCTTATATTACATAGGTCTAAGGAAAACAATCACATGCTATAGGGTAAACACATCATTTCCCTATCTCACGAGGACAAGCCCCCTCATATCAACCATATCCTCACCTTGAAGCCTCGGTCTGGGTGGATGAAAACGATAGGGAAATAGAGCATCAGTCCTATCCCTACCCCGTGCATGTAGGGTGGAGATCAGAGAACCAGTCTTCATTCGACCTGTGGGCATAGATCCTCAGCTCATACCCCAATCTATGAATCCATGAGCACATACTTATATGTAAGTAACAATAATAATTCCTACCATTTCCCATCGTCAACCATCATTCACAATAACCCACATGGGAAACAACATCATGACTTAACCCATTAACACATTACCATTTCACATCATTTAACAATTCACCCAATTCCCATGTGTTATTCCGATCTTACTGAGCATTCAACACAAGACCCATAATCTATCCCATTATGGTCTTTAATAAATTTACACATTATCCCATTTAACTCGTTCATCACTTCCATGAATCAACCATTCATTCCATTTCCAATAACCCCAAGGTTAGTTTCCATGTCTAGGTGCATCACCTAACTTCTTTCCCATGTTCCACCAATCATGCCAACATATTCATCAAGGGATCTACATTTTATTACAACAAGGTCACATGGTAAATTAACAATCCTATGCCCAGGGAAAATCCAACACATCCCATGGATGGCCCCAACTAGGTCAAGTCCATCCCAACACATCCCATGGAGATAGTGTGGGTTCCCATTTACCATTTCAAACATTATTGAAACCATACATGTTGAGGTTATTCACAAGATAACCAAGAGAAACAAGAACACAAGTAAACATGCACATAAACCATAAATAACTGTGGGATATAACTTTTTTACCACCTACCTCGAATCCGCAGTTTAACGCACCCTCAATAAAGTCCTTAGACCTCAATTAGACCAAACCTTGGAGCTTCAAACTAAACCTCACCAAAAAAGATAGGGTTTTAGGGTTTCAGAACAAGGGGAGAGAAGACACAAAACCTAAACCTAGAAAAGAACCAAATTAGAGATTATCCTTACCCGGAGCTTCAATCCGCACCCAACGTCACCAAAAACCCCCTAGAAATGAGGGTGTTTAATCTAGTGAAGTCTTTGAGTGGTTTGGTTCGTTCCTAAGGTGAAGGGAGTAAGAAGAGAGGACAATCTCAAGTTGGGGTTATAAAGCCCAGAGTGGCAATTTTGTAAATTTTCCAACTTTAAGTGGCCAGACGGTTTAGCTGCATGGTTTAGCAAACCATGCACAAAACATGCGCACTCCACTACCCGGAGGAGGGGGAGTCGCAGGATTTAGCCACACAGTCTGGAAAACCGTTCACATACCCTGCGCTCGCTTCTATCCAGAGGAGGGAGGGTCATATAGTTTAGTTTGGGCAGGCTACATGGTTTGGCTGACTGTGCGCAGGTCGTGTGCCTTGGTCTACATTGCCCTGACATCCCTTCTTCCCTGCCCCGAGCCCCCGGAACACCCCCAAGGCCTCTCAAACATAAAAGATACCTTTTAAAGTAAAAAAGGAAATGGTTTCAAATCCAAAAAACAACAAAACGCACTTTTTCTAAAACCGAGATCTTACAAACTCCCCACCATATAACTGATCGTCCTCGAGCTGAGCTTCCAAGCCTCATTGCTCCACCGAAGAGAAGAGTTCGGGCCACTGAGCCTGCATATCTGATTCCCACTCCCATGTTTCTTCTTGAACTTTCCCATGCTTCCATAGTACTTACAATAATGGAACAACCTTGCCTCGCAAGGCCTTTTAACTACGATCCACCACACGAACTAGAAGCTCCTCAAAGGGCGCATCATCCTCAAGCTCCACATCCTCAACATCAACATCATTAGTTGGGTCAGGGTGATACCATCGAAGTTGTGACACATTAAACACATCATGAATTCCACCATAACAGAGTGGAAGAGCCAATAGGTAAGCCATTGGTCTGATCCTCACAAAAATCTCAAAAGTTCCCACACACCTGGGCACCAACTTACCCTACTTCCGAATCCGAAGGTGGCCCAACCTTGGAGACACCTGAAATAATACTTTGTCACCCACCCCAATCTCAAGAGGTATACACCTCTGATCTATATATGACTTCTGCCAACTCTGATCCATGGCCATCTACATCCTGGTCAACTAAACCATCTCGAAAGTCTCCTGCACAAGGCTTGGCCCCAACAACTCAGATTCACCGGCCACTATCCAACACAACAGAGATCTACATGGTCTCCCATAAAGCGCCTCAAATGGTTCCATATGAATTTTAGCCTAAAAATTGTTGTTGTAGGATAACATAGCCAATGATAGTTGCCTCTCTCAAAAACCACCAAAGTCCAAGACACAAGCTCTCAACATGTCGTCCAAAACTTGGACTGTATGCTCCGACTACCCATCCATCTGTAGGTGGAAGGTCATACCCAAAAACACCTTCATACTAAGAGACTTCTTCAACCCTTACCAGAAGTGCAATGTGAAAGGCCAATCTCGGTCTGAAACTATGGTCCGTTGTACCCCATGAAACCACACTACTTCTTGAACATATAGCTTACCAAATTGGTCGACGGTAACGGTCTCTTGAATCGGTAATAAGTGAGCCACTTTCGTTAACTGATCCATGACCACCCAGATTGCATTATTCTACCGTGGAATCCTCCGAAGACCCATGAAAAAAATCCTTTATTACATCATCACACTTCCATTATGGAATGGGAAATAGATGCAACAAACCACTTGGACATTGATTCTCGGTCGTCACCTGCTGACAGGTAGGACACCATGCCACAAATCCTGCAACTTCATTCTTCTTTCCCGGCCACCAAAACTGCCTTCAGAGATCACAGTACATCTTGGTCAAACTGGGATGCACTACCAACTTTGATGCATGGAACAAACGCATCAACTCTTCCCGCAAACACATTGGGACAACCACATGATCACAAATGCGAACAAAACCATCCGCGTCGATGGCCCTACCATAAGGTAGCTTCCCACATTTAAGCTTTTCCTTCATGGCCAAACACTCATGGTCATCAAGATGACCTTCCATAACTCGACCCAAAAGTGTCGACTCCATCGTTAAGTAAGCAAGAGTGACCTGACCAAATTACTCATGTACCTTCAGGTGCATCTCTTCAAACAAAGCCATCACCCTCCACTCGGGGATTGACATGTGAACTGGCTGATTCTAAATCTTCCTGCTCAGAGTATCAACAACACTGTTTCCCTTTACTAGAGTGTACACCAAATAAAAGTAAAAAGACTGCAGATATTAAACCCATCTATGCTGCTAAAGATTAAGATCCCACTGGAGAAGATGTACCTTAAGCTCTTATGGTCCATAAACATGGTAAATGTTTCCCCCAACAGATAGTGTCTCCAGCACTACAATGCATACACTACTGCTGCTAACTCAAGGTCATGAGTGGGATAATTCCACTCATGGGGTTTCAACTACCTTGACCCATAAGCCACAACCTGCTCATATTGCATCAACACAGCCCCATGTACGATTCCGAACGCATCACAAAACACGACTTATTTCTTTCCCGGTTCAGGTAAGATCAGGATAGGTGTGGTCATCAACCTCTTCTTTAACTCTTGGGAGGCATCCCCACAATCCCTCGACCACTCGAACCTAATTCTCTTCTTGGTCATGCCCGACAGTGGTGATGCCAAGCGAGAGAAATCCCGAATGAACCTTCTGTAATACCCGGCCAATCCCAGAAAACTCCAAACATCAGAAAAATTATTGGGTTACTCCCAAAATACATCTTCTTGATCTTTCTCTAGATCCACACACACTCCTAAGACTAAGGTGATGTGACCTAGAAAATGCACCTCACCTATTTAGAATTGACACTTTGATAGCTTGGCGTATAGCCGATTCTCTCATAGTGTACCCAAGACGACATCAAGATGTTGGGAATGATCGTCGTGAGTTTTTGAGCACACTAAGATATCGCCATCAATGAAAACCACAAACTAATTTAGATAGGGATGAAAGATCCAGTTCATCAAGGCCATAAACACTACCGGTGCATTGGTCAATCTGAAAGCCTTTACCACAAACTCAAACAACCCATACTGACTTTGGAAAGTGGTTCATGGTATGTTAGAAGACCTCACCCTCAACTGGTGATAACCCGACCTTAGATCAATTTTAGAGAACACTGATGCAACCCTAAACTGATCAAACAGGTCATTGATTCAAGAAAGAGGGTACAATTTTTTCATTGTCATCTGGTTCAACTTTCGATAGTCAACACACAACCTCAATAACCCATCGGCCTTCTTAGAAAAAAGCACAGGAGAGCCCCAATGAGATGTAATAGGACGGATAAACCCATTATGATCCAAACCCTCAAAATGAATCTTATTTTCCTGGAGTTCTTCTGGTGAAATTCGGTATGGTGGAATGGAAACTAGATCCTCTCCCAGCAGCAACTCGATCATGAACTCAACATCCCTCTTGGGTGGTAACCCTGAGAAATCCTCAAGAAACACATCCTGAAATTGATCCACCATGGTAGGAAAATTAGGTTTTCCCCTCCCTCACCATCATCAAGAATGAGACATGCCACTTGAGCTGTGAGTCCACTCATCTGTTAACAAAACGGCCCTGCACACACTGCTCGAACATCCCATTCACCACAGTGGACATAAGCATCACCCTAAAGTGACCTGAATGATACTCTGCGACTATAACAGTCTATGTGTGCCCGATAAAACACCAAATAATCCATTCCCAAGATTATGTCAAACCCTAAAGTCTCGATAATGAACAAGTCCCACAGAAAATGTTACCCACCAACTTCCAAGGCACATCCCTTGAAATGCATGATATCCCCAACCCGCACCCCCAACGGAGTGCCAATTGACATAACTCCAGACACCCATTCCATAGGTAAACCCAGCACCACCAAATGTTGAGCAAAGATAAATGAGTGTGTAGAACCTGTGTCAAACAACGCACTACAAAATGTAGAAGAAACAAGGATCGTACCTCGAACAATCGATGGTCCGGCTTCTCCATCACCCGACACAAACTGAACTGCCTAAAGCTGACTTGCCCCTCTACCGTGGGCTCCATCCTGAACACCCTACGCTACACTGCCCTGCTAGAATGAGGGATCTTCCCCGGGAGTTCCACATCCACCGCACCTTCTAGTACAGCCTGTGGAGCTCCAACTACCTGCATGATACGGGGCAACTGATCCCCTTCTCGTATCTGATACTTACATCCCACAATCATACTCACCCACATGTCGTGGGTTCCTATAGAACCTATGCACATGTACCATCCTGTCTCATGAACGGAACTCAACTAGAGATCAAGGACACTAACCACACACATGTCCCGACCTACCGCACTGATAGTAGAACACCCGGTTCCCACTCTGAAAGGATGACCCTCTCTTATGACCACTATAATGAAAACATTACAAACCACACTTCCATCCTTTGGAAGATTCATCATTTGTCCCCCTAACTGGCATGACAAGGCTACCACCCGAAGCTCCCTTCAGGTTCCCTTCATGGATGAGTGCATGATTCAACACCTCCACAGACCTCTTCAAGCTGATGATATTTAACTAAGACCTGATCTCATGTCTCAACCCATCCTGGAAGCATCTTTCCACCGCTGCTTCATCCCCTGCTAATACTGGGACAAAGTGTCTCAACTCAGGGAAGCGACTAGCACAGTCCATCACTGATAATGATCCCTTAGTCAGGCTCACAAACACCGCAGCCCGGTCCTACCTCAACGTCTCTAGGTCGAAATGATCCAAAAACTATTCTTGAAAACCCTTAAATGACATTCCCTCATCCTGCTGGATCTGGGACTAGATGTCCCACCAGCACCTAGCCTGGCCTTGCAACATGTAAATGGCTAGCTTTACTTGCTTCTCAATAGGGGTATCTAGATGATCTAGTATTGTATGGATAGACTCTTTCCGGAACTCCACTACTTCTGGCCCACCCTCTCACATGAAGGTCGGAGGGTGCAACAGCTGGAACTCCCTGGTCAGCTCAAACATGCTTGGTGCACCCCACCCTAGGTCATGTTCCATCATTTGCATAAGTTTAGCCAAGTTCCCCTGGAACTGGTCTTCACCACCTTCATTGATCACCACATTTTCTTTCCCATCTACTGGATGAGTGTTCTCAGCAACATTCTCATGTTTCCCAACTGGTACTCGACATCATGGTGGTATCTCTCTACTAGAAAAGCACGATATCTAGAATGCATTCCATAAACATCCACAACTTCATCAAAACTATTCACTAGCTACAAAAACCCATTTTTAATAATGTTAACACCTCCAAATCACGGCCCCGACCATCTCTACCTCATGCCATGGTCCAAATGGGGTAACAATCATGTAATACCACCAACTCATGCAACATTTTTTAATGACATTCTCTACTTCATTTCAAACCCTTAGGTTTCATTAAACATCATTTACCCACTTTTTTCATTTAATTCTTCTCATTATTTCTTTGTTTCATGAAATTCATGATGCACCATACTTTTCCACCTCACAGACCCAACTCCTGCGTGTGTCTAATAAAATGCATGTCACTTATCTCCCTAGGTGCTTAAAATGATGCATGAAAGCAAATCCTGGTGTCATTAAGGCCATGAGATAAACATCATCAAACAATCACATCAAACCACATGTGCATCACCTGGCAGTGAAATATCATCAACTGTAACATCACACAACCAAGAACATCATTTCCCTCCCAGGGTGACTTGGGTTTCCCCGTACCTGGGTTAGCTACTCCCATGAATGATCTCATTACCAAGGCCCGACACTTATTAACCCCTGGCTACCAATCCCAAATTACAAGACCTCAGAGAAGAAAAATAAATACATCATCTGATACCACTTTGTAACATCCCTGACCCAGAAGCCACTAAACCGGTGCTCCGAGCAGGGTGGTTACATGACCTTAAGCATGCCTCCTCATACACCAAAGCCTGCCGACTAGAAGCTGGGGTCTATGTAGTCATGTGGGGAGACTATACTCACTATTAAATAGAGTAAGCCACAACAGAATAACCAAATAGAGGAAAACTACAACCAATAAACAAGGAACATGTATAACAACATTTCCATCATTAAATATGCCATGTCATACTACAGTGCAAAAGTAAAAAAATACAAAAATAAAGACAACTTCCAAAGTCTCAAGAATGGTCCCAACACAAAGTCTGGATCCTCCACCAAGTGCTACCCATAACCACTTAGCTATCTAGCAAGAACCCTTTCCCTTTTCCTGACCTGCAAACATGAAGTCTGCTCAGGTACCCAATAGCGGCCCGAGCAGTGTGTGAGTACAACTTAGTAGGGTACCACCAACGGTGTCTACAAAATATCTAGTATAAACCTTTGTGCATGCAAAATGAAAATGAATGATAAATGCCAAGTAATTATTTAAGGTTCCATTAACCAGTTTAGAGCCAAATCCATTGCCATTCCATTACCATCCTATTATCACCATTTACCATCACTTACCCTTTCATCACATTTCCATGTGATAATCACATACCTTATGTTATATGGTTCTAAGGCCAAAAATCACATGCAAGAGGGTAAACACATCATTGTCCTATCTCAGTAGGACCAACCCCCTCATATAAACCATATCATCACCTCGAAGCCACAGTTCAGGTTGATGCAACCTATAGGGAAATAGAGCGTCACTCCTATACCTAACCTAGGCATTTAGGATGGATTTCAGAGCATCAGTCTTTACTCAACCCTATGGGCGTAGATCCTCAAGTCATACCCCACTCTACAAACACATGTGCACATTCTTATATATAAGTAACCATCAACCTTCCAACCATTTCCCATCAGTAACCATCATTCACAACAACCAACATGGGAAACCACATACTGCCTTAACCCATTAACACATTACCATTTCACATCATTTAGCCATTCACCCAATTCCCATGTGTTATGCCTATCTCACTATGAATTCAACACTAGACCCATAATCTATCCCATTATGGACTTTATTAAATTTACACATTAACCCATTTAACCGCTTTATCACTTCCATGAATCAACCATTCATTCCATTTCCAATAACCCTAATGTTAGTTTCCAAGTCTAGGTGCATCACCTAACTACTTTCCCAAGTTCCACCAATCATGCAAACATATTCATCAAAGGATCTACATTTTATTATAACAAGGTCACTTGTTTAATTAAAAATCCCCAGCCCGGGGAAAAGCGGAACATCCCATGGATGGCCCCAACTAGGTCATGTACATCCCAACGCATCCCACGGGGATCTTGAGGGTCCCCATTTTTCATTTAAAACATCATTGAAACCATACATGCAGAGTTTATTCACAACATAACCAAGAGAAACAAGAACACAAGTAAACATGAACATAAACCATAAATAAACGTGGGATATAACTTGTAGACCACCTACATAGAATCCGCCATTGAACGCACCCTCAATCGAGTCCTTAGACCTCTATTCGACCAACCCTTAGAGCTTCAACCTAAACCTCACCAAAAAGATATGGTTTTATGGATTCAGAACAAGAGGGAGAGAAGACACAAACTTGAAACCAAGAAAATAACCAAAGAGGATATTACACTTACCCAGAGCTTCAATCCGCAACCAACAGAACCAAAAACTCCTTAAAAACGAGGTATTTTGATCACTTGAAGTCATTGGGATGTTTGGTTCTTGCCTAAGGAGAAGAGAGGAGGAAGAGATGAAAATCCAGAGTTGGGGTTATAATTCCCGGATTGGCAATTTTATAAATTTTCCTACTTTATGTGGCCGTACAGTTTAGCCGCATGGTTTGGAAAACCATGCACAAACCATATGCACGCCACTGCCCAGAAGAGGGGGAGTCACACGATTTAGTAGCACGTTTTGGAAAACCATGTGAAGACCATGCGCTCACTTCTGTCCAGAGGAGTGAGAGTCGCACGACTTAGTCTGGGTAGGCCACAATGTTTGGCTGATTGTGCGCCTTGGTCTGCTTTGCCAAGACATCCCTTCTTCAATGCCACAAGCCCTAATAACACCTCAATGGCATCTCACACTTCCATGAAACCTTTTGAAGTCCCAAAGTAAAAGGGTTCAACCACAAAACACAACAAAGCATACCATTCCAAAAATCAGGATCTTACAGAGCGGGTCCTGGGAGAGTGGCAGGCTCAGACGGTGGGTGAAACCAACTACTGGAGCATGCACAGTGGTCTGTGGAAGGTGGCGGTAGTGCTCCACTAGAGCAGTCCACTGTGGCTGAGCTGCGGTGGTAGATGAAGACCGGAACGGTAAATCCGTTCTGGAGATAGAGTGGCGTGGCTTAACGTCGCGCCAGGTGGGGAGGTCGCGCCCTCCGCTCAGCCGATGGCTGAGCCAGCACCCCCCAGCCAGGCCGGGGCGGGCCACATGGGTCGGGCTGTGCTGGCCATTCTGAGCCCAACCGGGCCGAACATGGACCCGAGTCGAGTCGATCCGGTTCGGGCAGACCAAGGGTGGGTTGGGATGGGTCGGACCGGGCCTAGACCCCCCTTTTTCAGACCAGATTTGTTTATTCGCGAATAACATGAGCTACGGTCCTCTAATCGATGGACATTCATTTGCATAGGATTACTTGGATTGAGACAGTTGTTTCGGTATATTAAACTTCAGGTTTCAGCGATGTTTTTCTATGGCCGGGTTGGTTCGAAACTTAAACCAACCGGGCCCTCAGAGTTGAAACACTTATAACATAAGGACTACAAGTCCGATTGACGTGCCATCAATTAAGTTGGATTATTTATGATGAGAAGATTATTTTGCAATAATAAACATGAGATTTGAATGCAGTTGGAGTTTGGTTTGGTTCGTTTTATCTTAAAAACCAACTGTGCCCCTGGATAGGTGATGCTAATAATTCTCAGACCGGACGTCTGTTTGACGAACCGTCAATGGAATTGGTAATCTAGTTGAGGAATGGTTCCTTTGACTATACCCCATGTAAGTTCGGGGTATATTTGACATATGATTGGGTTGGTTCTTACATGAAACCAACCGGGCCCCCGGGACAAGAAGGCTAATAACTCACAGACTGGGCGTCCGATTGACGTGTCGTCTCTTTTGTTGAGACTTGATGATGAATCGGTCCCATGGGATACATCCACATGAGATTACGTGACACTTGGAAGTATCGAACAGTAGCTCATGGGGTGGATCCTATCGGATATGAGCATATGACATACGAAGACCGTGTAGCTGGCTGAGACCTGATGACTGTGAGTCTGATTCGATTCAGAGTGACATTGTAACGGCCCGAAATTTTGAATAAATCTTATTTCCTAATTTCATGTGTTATTTTATTTTATTTTTATACTCAACAAAAATGTTTTATTTGGTAAACATGATTATAATTAAAATGAGACCAGTGGATTTTGACTGTTATATGACCATCGGTCAATATGACCGCTGTGAACAAAATGTTTTGATTATTGTCTCTGAATATAAGTAATCCTGGTTAATTATTATAGAAAGAAGATTCTAGGGCCTCACCTATTAGTCTTGGACCGATCGAAGCCCATCTAACAGAACTTGGGAAGGAGGTAGCACCATTGGGCTTTGCTCGGGACCAAACCCAAGCCGAACATCATCATGTGAAGCTAGAACGGAATCGCCTTCGCGAGAAGTTCAAACTGATAGAAATTACTACTCAGGCAATGTTGACCGAGCCGCCCCAAGATTCTATCACCCTAGCACACCTTACTCTTAGGTGCTATGCTGGTATTATAAGGGGCTATGTAACGATACCGTAACTACCTTGTGTAATCCTTGTTTTAAATAAAAATTGGGATTTCTTCTTATGATGATGTTTATGAATTTTAAAATGACCGGATAAAAATAGTATGCATGTTTTTTACGAATTTTCAAAAGGATATTTTAAAAAAAATGTTTATGTAAACCTTAAATAATTTAAAATGTGTAATGATTTTCAAGAAACGGTCTACTACAAATATGTCCAGTACGAAATTTAGAGTCTAATAAGATCAACATGATTTTTGATGAATAGTAAATTTGGAATAGTGATTTTACGCTTAGGATTAGTAATGTGAGCAAATGGATTAGTAATCTCACTTTATGAAAATTTTAAAATAATCTAGGCACCTTGATTAAGTAATGTGATTCAATAAAATGGTTAAATAACGGTTTCATAAATTATTATTCAAGTATTAATTTTTTCGGGTGAATATTGTTTTTTAATTAAAAATTAAATTAAAAGTATTTAGAATATTATTTTTATAAAATGGACTTTATTTTTTGACTCAGAGCATCGATATTATGTTAAGGTAATTTTTGGGGTTTTTTCTAAAAAAATGAATTTTTGGTGAATAGTGTAGTTATTTAAAAATAAAATTAAAAATATTTAGAAAATTATTTTCATAAAATGGAGTTCATTTTTGAAATCATAGCATTGATATTTGGTTAATGTGAAATTTTGGGATTTTTCAGAGAAAGTTGAATTTTTAGTGAATAGTAAAAATACAGTTTTAGGGTTTCGATATGTTTAATGACATCATAACTGTGTCATGATGATGTCATGAGATATTTTAAGTGTTGGTCGGCCAAGGGTGATGAATTATTGTTTTGGGGCCCCATGTGGCCTAACAACATGGTAAATTCCAAGGGAGAGCACATGGATTTGAGAAAAGCACATGTGAGGTGTCCCTTGGCCATTAATGCCTTGTCCCCTCACTTTCCCTATAAATACCAAGACCTCCTTTCATCCATTCGACTCTCCACTCTTCCCCAACGAATTTATGGTCTCATTACCTCCCAAGTAGTCCTCCCAAGGTTCCCCCAAGCCTTCAAACTCCCAACCATTGAGGTTTAAGAGTTACATTTTAAGGTAAGGGATCCGACCTCTCTCTTTCTTTTCAAGAAATCTCTTTTATGTCATTCTTTTATTCTCCATGTTCATATGTTGGAGGATGTTCTTTTATACTACTCCCACTCCCCTTTTTATGTTCATATAATTAGAGATCCCCTATTACTCTCATTATTTCGTTTTATGATGTTTTAAGTGGCGCCATTAGGCTGCCGAAATTTTTGTAACAGATTCTTTCTCCCTTATCATTTTTCAAGATCTATTTTCATGTAAAGTATTTCAATTTCATTTTTATCATTTTGGGGTTTGATCTCTAAATTTATCCTACATATATTTTATGATCATATGATGAGAGACCCAATTTTATCTCTTCAATTCAGCATTTTGATGTTTTAAGTGGCGCCGTTAGGGTGCCGAGTTTTTTAGGGATTCTTTCACCCTTCTCTTTTTCAAAGTTCTACTTTCATGTCAAGTCTTTCAAGTTCATTTTTTTATGTTGGGGTATGATATCTATATCTATCATACTGATATTTTATGATCATATGATGAGAGACCCCATTTTATCTCTTCAATTCAGCATTTTGATGTTTTAAGTGGCGCCGTTAGGCTGCCGAATTATTGAGGGATTCATTCACCCTTCCCTTTTTCAAAGTTCTACATTCATGTCAAATCTGTCAAGTTCTTTTCTATTATGTTGGGGTATTATCTCTATATCTATCATACTGGACTCTTATTTTCATATGATCAGAGACCCTATTTGACCTTGTCAATTCATATTTGTTGAACTTTAAGTGACGCCGTTAGGCTGCCGAATTTTCACAAGAGAAATCTTATTTTTTGTCTTCCTTTAATATTCTTCATTTCATATGGTATACTTTCAAATTTCATTACCATGTTCTTAAATCCCTTATATTTAGTCCCTCTACTGTTTTATGGGTCATTTATGAATGTTTGACCCATGTCCCCACTCTTCTCAATGTTTTCTAAAACCTTGTAACATAGCTGTTATGCTGCTGAATTTTCATCTCAAAGTGCCCCTCTCTCTTTTCTAAAAAATATACTATGTTATAAATTGAATACTCAAAGCTCTTATTTCTATATGGGTATTCACATATATATCAAAATGTTCTATTTTAAATTCTGGGATTTACATACATGAAACCCTCTTTCCCTTTCCGTCGGTTTAAAGTGACATAAAGAGCATGTCTTTAAAGCAGTTTTTAAAACGTTATGATTTTGGAATAAAAGCCATTTCTTTTATGCTATATGGGTTGTTTATGAAATTATTGATGATGATATATGTGGATCACATGATAATAAAGGCAAATTTAAGGGTGCACCCTGATAGCACCCCATTGCATTTGATAATGATGTAACCACAAGAGATTACAGTTTAAGGGTGTGCCCAGATAGCGCTCTAATGCCTTGGGTAAAGACTTAATCTCTATAGATGACCATTTTTAATGACGCCATGGTGAATAACCTTGGTAATTTTTAATGACACCTTGGTGATGGACCTTGGTGAAACGAAACAATTGTCAATATTAAATGTTGTAGACACATCTTCAAGTTATGAAAAATGTTATTTTTATTATGATGTATCTCATTATTTCATTCTCATGCCTTAATGTTCTTTTCATGTCCTTATTGAAGTATCTCAAGTTCACATGTAAAATGTTTCTCTTGTTTCCCTTACTGGGTCTTCTGCTCACCCATTCCTTTGATGTATGTCCCCAGGTTATGAGATGCAGTAATGAACCTAGGATGAACATAAGGAGAAACCTTTCAAGTGTTTAAGAAGAATGTTTTTTTGTTTCATGTATTAAGTTCCTGGTTTCCAAGACACTAAACCTTAAAGATCCTCGGTTTTGTAAAATGTAATGAAAGATTATGTGACAAAAAGGCGAGATGCTATAGTTGGTATCAATGGATTGTTTAGTTATTTATGGAAATTAGGATATGAAAATTTTAGGAAGAACCCTATAGAAAAGTTTAAATATAGGAAATCTTCCTGGTATTTTGGTGATTATTGAGTAAGGGGTTTCCAAGCAAATACATCCCTATCTAGGTACGAGCAGGTAGAGGTGGCTCTGGCACAGATGTACATATGGGTAAAACCTGAAAACACCGCTTTGAGCTAGAGTCGAATGGGAACTGGTACACGACAACGGGCCTTGCTGCACTCTTAGTTACGACACACCCGGGGGATATGATTTGGTAAATTCATAAGCTTAGTATGAACCATTGTTAAAGGAACAAAGATTCACATAAGAATATATGATCTTGGATAACCTAGATTGGAACCTAAGGGATCACAAGTTAGGGTATACTATTCTTCTACAAGTTATTCTTATATGCTTTAAGCTCTTTTTCATGATTATTGGTTAATTATTTAAGCCTATAATTATAATTTCTCTTCTTAGTTAATGGTGGGATATGGAAGAACATGCCCCAATAACCAATGTGATAGGAAATGCAATGATTGCCATATTAAGATGAAAGAGATGATTAGGGGAATAAAAGCTGATTATTATTTTGGAAGACGTTCATTATTTTAGGGAACCATATTTGATCGAGGTAAATAGATTACTACAATATTTTCATTGAGGAGTAAGGTTGACTTATATTTTGAAGAATCGATGAATTTAAGGTGGACTTATAGTAATTTAGGTTACTTACGGGAATGATTAACCTATCTTGGGTAAAATATGTTTAGGTTAGATACTTTTGTTAGAAGATGTTAGGAGTGGTTGATGTTGTTTGGAGATGAACAATGAAGTTTATTTTGGAAGACTATGTTATCAAATCTTACTTGTATTTGGGTTTCAATCTTAGTTTGGTTTATTTTGAGGAATCTTAAGGACCATTATTTACGGAATGGTCTATGATGAACTTTGGGTAGTACCATGGAACTTTGAAGATTTAAAAGTAGTTTCCATTCCTATGGGATTATTTTTGAATAGTTGTTTTACCCTACCCTTTCTTTTCATGGGATAATGTTGAAAGATAGAAGAAATAGATAGTTGATCTTTTGTTGATTATCTGATTCTCTAGAAGATGATTCTTGTGTTTTGATGAGACCAAGTAGTTTTGAATGCTCATCATTTGGACAAATGATTAGTTTTGGTAGAAACTTATTAAAGTATGAAACTATACATGAAGATAGATATATTTCCTTATGTTTTTGTTCTATGTTGTAAATGAATTCCTCAATGTTATGAAAAGGAATGTAAAACAAAAAATGTTTTTGGTATACGTTTCCTACTGGGTAATCAAAGACCGCTTACACACATCATAATTTTGGGATTTTCTTGTGGTTAACTTCTTCCTAATCGTGTTTTCTAGGACTCCCCTTTAGAACGTGACCCTTTGTTTTCTCCTCCATGTCCATATTTCTTACATGGACTGCTAGTATGAGTAAACTCGGGTGGCCATTGTACTTCCTTTTCTTTCTATTAAAGTAATGGTATTACTGACTCTTTTTCCGATTTGGTACTTTCAATGAAATTTCAAAACCCATTTTGAAAAATTGTGGGGACGCAAGTTCTTAAGGGGGGAAGATTGTAACGGTCCGAAATTTTGAATAAATCTTGTTTCCTAATATAATGTGTTATTTTATTTTATTTTTATATTCAACAAAAATGTTTTATTTTGTAAAAATGATTATAATTAAAATGAGACCAGTGGGTTTTGACTGTTATATGACCATCGATCAATATGACTGCTGTGAACAAAATGTTTTGATTATTGTCTCTAAATTTAAGTAATCATGGTTAATTATTATAGAAAGAAGATTCTAGGGCCTCACCTAGTAGTCTTGGACCAATCAAAGCCCATCTAATAGAACTTGGGAAGGAGGTAGCACCATTGGGATTTGCTCTGGACCAAACCCAAGCCGAACTTCATCATGTGGAGCTAAAACGGAATTGAATTCACGAGAAGTTCAAACTAATAGAAATTAATACTCGGGCAATGTTGACCGAGCCGCCCCAAGATTCTATCACCCTAGCACACTTTACTCTTAGGTCCTATGCTGGTATTATAAGGGGCTATGTAACTAGACCGTAACTGCCTTGTGTAATCCTTGTTTTAAATAAAAATTGGGATTTCTTCTTATGATGAAGTTTATGAATTTTCGAATGACCGGATAAAAATAGTATGCTTATTTTCTATGAATTTTCAAAAGGATATTTTAAAAAAATGTTTATGTAAACCATAAATAATTTAAAATTTGTAATGATTTTCAAAAAATGGTCTTCTAAAATTATGCCCAGTACGAAATTTAGACTCTAATAAGATCAACTTGAATATTGATGAATAGTAAATTGTGAACAATGATTTTACGCTTAGGATTAGTATTGTGACCAAATGTATTAGTAATCTCACTTTAAGAATGTTTTAAAATAATCTAGGCACCTTGATTAAGTAATGCGATTCAATAAAATGGTTGAATAACGGTTTCATAAATTATTATTCAAGTATTAATTTTTTCGTGTGAATAGTGTTTTTTAATTAAAAATTAAATTAAAAGTATTTATAAAATTATTTTTATAAAATGGACTTTATTTTTGAACTCAGAGCATCGATATTATGTTAAGGTAATTTTTGGGGTTTTTTTCTGAAAAAAATGAATTTTTAGTGAATAGTGTAGTTATTTAAAAATAAAATTAAAAATATTGAGAAAATTATTTTTATAAAATGGAGTTAATTTTTTAAATCATAGCATTGATATTTGGTTAATGTGAAATTTTGGGATTTTTCTGAGAAAGTTGAATTTTCAGTGAATAGTAAAAATACAGTTTTAGGGTTTTGCTATGTTTAATGACATCATAACTTTGTCATGATGATGTCATGAGATATTTTAAGGTTTGGCTGGCCATGTGTGATGAATTATTGTTTTGGGGGCCCCATGTGGCCTAACTCCATGGTAAATGTTAAGGGAGAGCACATTGGTTTGAGAAAAGCACATGTGAGGTGTCCCTTGGCCATTAATGCCTTGTCCCCTCAATTTCCCTATAAATACCAATCCCTCTTCTCATCCATTAGACTCCCCACTCTTCCCCAACGAATTTCTGGTCTCATTACCTCCCAAGGAGTCCTCCCAAGGTGCCCCCAAGCCCTCAACGTCCCATCCATTGAGGTTTAAGAGTTACATTTTAAGGTAAGGGATCTGACCTCTCTCTTAATTTTCAAGAAATCTCTTTTATGTCATTCTTTTACGCTCCATGTTCTTATGTTGGAAGTTTCACTTTTATACTACTCTCACTGCCCTTTTTATGTTCATATAATGAGAGATCCCCTCTTACTCTAATTATTTCTTTTTATGATGTTTTAAGTGGTTCCATTAGGCTGCCGAAATTTTTGTAACGGATTCTTTCTCCCTTCCATTTTTCAAGATCTATTTTCATGTAAAGTATTTCAAGTTCCTTTTTATCATGTTGGGGTATGATCTCTAAATTTATCATACTTATCTTTAATGATCATATGATGAGAGACCCCATTTTATCTCTTCAATTCATCATTTTTATGTTTCAAATGGCGCCGTTAGGCTGCCGAATTTTTGAGGGATTCTTTCAGCCTTCTATATTTCAAAGTTCTACTTTCATGTCAAGTCATTCAAGTTTCATTTTGTTATGTTGGTGTATGATATCTATATCTATCATACTGATATTTTATGATCATATGATGAGAGACCCCATTTTATCTCTTCAGGTCATCATTTTGATGTTTTAAGTGGCGCCGTTAGGCTGTCGAATTTTTGAGGGATTCTTTCACCCTTCTCTTTTTCAAAGTTCTACTTTCATGTCAAGTCTTTCAAGTAATTCTCTATTATGTTGAGGTATGATCTCTATATCTATCATATTGGACTCTTATGTTCATATGATGAGAGACCCTATTTGGCCTTGTCAATTCATATTTGTTGAAGTTTAAGTGACGTCATTAGGCTGCAGAATTCTCATAAGAGAAATCTTATTTTTTGTCTTCCTTTAATATTCTTCATTTCATATGGTATATTTTCAAATTTCATTAACATGTTCTTAAATCCCTTATATTTTGTCCCTCTACTGTTTTATGGGTCATTTATGAATGTTTGGCCCATGTCCCCTCTCTTCTCAATGTTTTCTAAAACCTTGTAACATAGTCGTTATGCTGCAGAATTTTCATCTCAAAGTGCCCCTCTCTCTTTTCTAAAAATTATTTTATGTTATAAAGTGAATACTCAAAGCTCTTATTTCTATAGGGGTATTCACAAATATATCAAAATGTTCTATTTTAAATTCTGGTATTTACATACATGAAACCCTCTTTCCCTTTCCGTGGGTTTAAAGTGACATAAAGATCATGTCTTTAAAGCTGTTTTTAAAACGTTATGATTATGGAATGAAACCCATTTATTTTATGCAATATGGGTTTTTTATGAAATGATTGATGATGATATATGTGGCTCACATGATAATAAAGGCAAATTTAAGGGTGCGCCCCGATAGCGCCCCATTTTATTGGATAATGATGTAACCACAAGAGATTACAGTTTAACGGTCCACCCAGATAGCGCTCTAATGCATTGGGTAAAGACTTAATCTCTAGAGATGACCATTTTTAATGACGCCATGATGAATAACTTAGGTAATTTTTAACGACACCTTGGGGATGGACCTTGGTGAAATGAAACTGTTGTCAATATTAAATGTTGTAGCCACATCTTCAAGTTATGAAAAATGTTATTTTTATTATGATGTATCTCATTATTTCATTCTCATGCCTTAATGTTCTTTTCATGTCCTTATTGAAGTATCTCAAGTTCACATGTAAAATGTTTCTCTTGTTTACCTTACTGGGCCTTCTGCTCACCCATTCCTTTGATGTATGTCCCCAGGTTATGAGATGCAGTAATGAACCTAGGATGAACATAAGGAGAAGCCTTTCAAGTGTTTAAGAAGAATGTTTTTTTGTTTCATGTATTAAGTTCATGGTTTCCAAGACACTAAACCTTAAAGATCCTCAGTTTTGTAAAAAAGTTTATGTGATAAAAAGGCAAGATTCTATAGTTGGTATCAAAGGATGGTTTAGTTATTTGTGGAAATTAGGATATGAATACATTAGGAAGAACCCTATAGAAAAGTTTAAATATAGGAAATCTTCCTGGTATTTTGGTGAGTATTGAGTAAGGGGTTTCCTAGAAAATACATCCCTGTCTGGGTACGAGCAGGTAGAGGTGGCTCTGGCACAGATTTACATAGGGGTAAAACCTAAAAACAACGCTTTGAGCTAGACTCGAACGGGAACTGGTACACGAAAACGGGCCTTGCAGCACTCTTAGTTACGACACTACCAGGGGATATGCTTTGATAAATTCATAAGCTTAGTATGAAACATTGTTAAAGGAACAAAGATTCACATAAGAATATATGATCATGGATAACCTAGATTGGAACTTAGGGGATCACAAGTTAGGGTATACAATTCTTCTACAAGTTATCCTTATATGCTTTAAGCTCTTTTTCATGATTATTGGTTAAGTATTTAAGCCTCTAATTATAATTTTTCTTCTTAGTTAATGGTGGGAGATGGAAGAACATGCCCCAATAACCAATGTGATAGGAAATGCAATGATTCCCATATTAAGATGAAAGAGATGATTAGGGGATTAAAAGCTGATTATTATTTTGGAAGACGTTCATTATTTTAGGGAACCATATTTGATCGAGGTAAATAGATTACTACGGTATTTTCATTGAGTAAGGTTGACATATATTTTGAAGAATCGATTAATTTAAGGTGGACTTATAGTAATTCAGGTTACTTACGGGAATGATTAACCTATCTTTGGTAAAATATGTTTAGGTTAGCTACTTTTTTTATAAGATGTTAAGAGTGGTTGATGTTGTTTGGAGATGAACAATGAAGTTTATTTTGGAAGACTATGTTTTCAAATCTTTCTTGTATTTGGGTTTCAATCTTAGTTTGGTTTATTTTGAGGAATCTTAAGGACCATTATTTACGGAATTGTCTATGATGAACTTTGGGAAGTACCATGGAACTTTGAAGATTTAAAAGTAGTTTCCATTCCGATGGGATTTTTTTTAAAGAGTTGTTTTACCTTACCCTTTCTTTTTTTGGGATAATGTTTAAAGATAGAAGAAATAGATAGTTGATCTTTTATGGATTATGTGATTATCTAGAAGATGATTCTTGTGTTTTGATGGGACCAAGTAGTTTTGAATTCTCATCGTTTGGAGAAAAGATTAGTTTTGCTAGAAACTTATTAAAGTATGAAACTCTACATGAAGATAGATATATTTCCTCATGTTTTTGTTCTATGTTGTAAATTAATTCCTCAATGTTATGAAAAGGAATGTATAACAAAAAACGTTGTTGGTTTATGTTTCCTACTATGTAATCAAAGACCGCTTACACACATCATAATTTTGGGATTTTCTGGTGGTTAACTTCTTCCTAATCATGTTTTCTATGACTCTCCTTTAGAACGTGACCCATTGTTTTCTCCTCCATGTCCATGTTTCTTACATGGAATCCTAGTATGAGTAAACTCGGGTGGCCTTTGTACTTCCTTTTCTTTCTTTTAAAGTAATGGTGTTACTGACTCTTTTTCCGATGTGGGACTTTTCAATGAAATTTCAAAACCCAATTTTAAAAATTGCAGGGAGGAAATTTCTTAAGGGGGGAAGATTGTAACGGCCTGAAATTTTGAATAAATCTTATTTCCTAATTTCATGTGTTATTTTATTTTATTTTTATACTCAACAAATATGTTTTATTTGGTAAACATGATTATAATTAAAATGGGACCAGTGGGTTTGGACTGTTATATGACCATCAATCAATATGACCGTTGTGAACAAAATGTTTTGATTATTATCTCTAAATATAAGTAATCTTGGTTAATTATTATAGAAAGAAGATTTGATGGCCTCACCTAGTAGTCTTGGACCGATCGAAGCCCATCTAACAGAACTTGGGAAGGAGGTAGCACCATTGGGATTTGCTCTGGACCAAACCCAAGACGAACTTCATCATGTGAAGCTAGAACATAATCGCCTTCGTGAGATGTTCAAACGGATAAAAATTAATACTCGGGTAATGTTGACCGAGCCGCCCCAAGATCCTATCACCCTACCACACCTTACTCTTAGGTCCTATATTGGTATTATAAGGGGCTATGTAACGAGACCGTAACTGCCTTGTGTAATCCTAGTTTTAAAAAAAAATTGGGATTTCTTCTTATGATTAAGTTTATGAATTTTCAAATGACCGGATAAAAATAGTATGCATATTTTTTTTTTAATTTTCAAATGGTTATTTAAAAAAATGTTTATATAAACCTTAGATAATTTAAAATGTGTAATGATTTTAAAAAAATGGTCTTCTACAATTATGTCCAGTACAAAATTTAGAGTCTAATAAGATCAACTTGATTTTTGATGAATAGTAAATTGTTTATAGTGATTTTACGCTTAGGATTAGTAATGTGACCAAATGGATAAGTAATCTCACTTTAAGATATTTTTAAAATAATCTAGGCACCTTGATTATGTAATGTGATTCAATAAAATGGTTAAATAACGGTTTCATAAATTATTATTCAAGTACTAATTTTTTCGGGTGAATAGTGTTTTTTAATTAAAAATTAAATTAAAAGTATTTAGAAAATTATTTTTATAAAATGGACTTCATTTTTGAACTCAGATCATCGATATTATGTTAAGGTAATTTTTGGGGTTTTTTTCTGAAAAAAATGAATTTTTGTTGAATAGTGTAGTTATTTAAAAATAAAATTAAAAATATTTAGAAAATTATTTTTATAAAATGGAGTTCGTTTTTGAAATCATAACATTGATATTTGGTTAATGTGAAATTTTGGGATTTTTCTGAGAAAGTTGAATTTTCAGTTAATAGTAAAAATACAGTTTTAGGGTTTCGGTATGTTTAATGACATCATAACTGTGTCCTGGTGAAGTCATGAGATATTTTTAGGGTTGGCTGGCAAAGGGTGATGAATTATTGTTTTGGGGGCCCCATGTGGCCTAACTCCATGGTAAATGCCAAGGGAGAGCACATGGGTTTGAGAAAAGCATATGTGAGTTGTCCTTTGGCCATTAATGCCTTGTCCCCTCACTTTCCCTATAAATACCAAGACCTCCTCTCATCCATTAGACTCCCCACTCTTCCCTAACTAATTTATGGTCTCATTACCTCCCAAGTAGTCCTCCCAAGGTGCCCCCAAGCCCTCAAGGCCCCATCCATTGAGGTTTATGAGTTACATTTTAAGGTAAGGGATCCGACCTCTCTCTTTCTTTTCATGAAATCTCTTTTATGTCATTCTTTTATGCTCCATGTTATTATGTTGGAGGATGTTATTTTATACTACTATCACTGCCCTTTTTATGTTAATATAATGAGAGATCCCCTCTTACTCTCATTATTTCGTTTTATGATGTTTTAAGTGGCGCCATTAGGCTGCCGAAATTTTTGTAATGGATTCTTTCTCCCTTCCCATTTTTCAAGATCTATTTTCATGTAAAGTATTTCAAGTTCCTTTTTATCATGTTGGGGTAAGATCTATTAATTTATCATACTTATCCTTTATGATCATATGATGAGAGATCCCATTTTTTCTCTTCAATTCAGCATTTTGAAGTTTTAAGTGGCGCCGTTAGGCTGCCGAATTTTTAAGGGATTCTTTCACCCTTCTCTTTTTCAAAGTTCTACTTTCGTGTCAAGTCTTTCAAGTTCCTTTTTGTTATGTTGGTGTATGATCTCTATATATATCATAATGATATTTTATGATCATATGATGAGAGACCCCATTTTATCTCTTCAATTCAGCATTTTGAAGTTTTAAGTGGCGCCGTTAGGCTGCCGAATTTTTGACGGATTCTTTCACCCTTCTCTTTTTCAAAGTTCTACATTCATGTCAAGTCTTTCAAATTCCTTTATATTATGTTGGGGTATAATCTATAAATCTATAATACTATAATCTTATGTTCATATGATGAGAGACCCTATTTTACCTTGTCAATTCATATTTGTTGAAGTTTAAGTGACGCTGTTAGGCTACCGAACTCTCACAAGACAAATCTTATTTTTTGTCTTCCTTTAATATTCTTCATTTCATATGGTATATTTTAAAATTTCATTACCATGTCCTTAAATAACTTATATTTTGTCCCTCTACTTCTTGATGGGTCATTTATGAATGTTTTACCCATGTCCCCTCTCTTCTCAATGTTTTCTAAAACCCTATAACATAGCCGTTATGCTGCAGAATTTTCATCTCAAAGTGCCCCTCTCTCTTTTCTAAAAATTATTTTATGTTATAAAGTGAATACTCAAAGCTCTTATTTCTATAGGGGTATTCACATATATATCAAAATGTTATATTTTAAATTATGGGATTTACATACATGAAACCTTCTTTCCCTTTCCGTGGGTTTAAAGTGACATAAAGATCATGTATTTAAATCAGTTTTTAAAATGTTATGATTATGGAATGAAACCCATTTATTTTATGCTATATGGGTTGTTTATGAAATTATTGATGATGATATATGTGGCTCACATGATAATAAAGGCAAATTTAAGGGTGCACCCTGATAGCGCCCCATTGCATTAGATAATGATGTAACCACAAGAGATTACAGTTAAAGGGTGAACCCAGATAGCACTCTAATGCATTGGGTAAAGACTTAATCTCTAGAGATGACCATTTTTAACGACGCCATGTTCAATAACCTTGGTAATTTTTAACGACACCTTGGGGATGGACCTTGGTGAAACGAAATGATTGTCAATATTAAATGTTGTAGCCACACCTTCAAGTTATGAAAAATGTTAATTTTATGATGATGTATCTCATTATTTCTTTCTCATGCCTTAAAGTTCTTTTCATGTCCTTATTGAAGTATCTCAAGTTCACATGTAAAATGTTTCTCTTGTTTCCCTTACTAGGCCTTCTGCTCACCCTTTCCTTTGATGTATGTCCCCAGGTTATGAGATGCAGTAATGAACCTAGGATGAACATAAGGAGAAGCCTTTCAAGTGTATAAGAAGAATGTTTATTTTTGTTTCATGTATTATGTTCCTGGTTTCCAAGACACTAAACCTTAAACATCCTCGGTTTATTAAATTTAATGAAAGTTTATGTGATAAAAAGGAGAGATGCTATAGTTGGTATCAAAGGATGGTTTAGTTATTTGTGGAAATTAGGATATGAAAACTTTAGGAAGATCCCTATAGAAAAGTTTAAATATAGGAAATCTTCCTGGTATTTTGGTGATTACTGAGTAAGGGCTTTCCAAGCAAATACATCCATGTCTGGGTACGAGCAGGTAGAGGTCGCTCTGGCACAGATGTACATAGGGGTAAAACCTGAAAACACCGCTTTGAACTAGACTCGAACAGGAACTGGTACACGACAACGGGCCTTGCTGCACTCTTAGTTACGACACTCATGGGGGTATGCTTTGGTAAATTCATAAGCTTAGTATGAACCATTTTCAAAGGAACAAATATTCACATAATAATATATGATCATGGATAACCTAGATTGGAACCTAGGGGATCACAAGTTAGGGTATACTATTCTTCTACAAGTTATCCTTATATGCTTTAAGCTCCTTTTCATGATTATTGGTTAAGTATTTAAGCCAATAATTATAATTTCTATTCTTAGTTAATGGTGGGAGATGGAAGAACATGCCCCAATAACCAATGTGATAAGAAATGCAATGATTTCCATATTAAGATGAAAGAGATGATTAGTGGATTAAAAGCTGATTTTTATTTTGAAAGACGTTCATTATTTTATGGCACCATATTTTTTCGAAGGAAATAGATTACTATGGTATTTTCATTGAGGAGTATGGTTGACTTATATTTTGAAGAATTGATGAATTTAAGGTGGACTTAGAGTAATTTAGGTTACTTGTGGGAATGATTAACCTATCTTGGGTAAAATATCTTTAGGTTAGATTCCTTTGTTATAAGATGTTAGGAGTGGTTGATGTTGTTTGGAGATGAACAATGAAGTTTATTTTGGAAGACTATGTTATCAAATATTTCTTGTATTTGGGTTTCAATCTTAGTTTGGTTTATTTTGAGGAATCTTAAGGACCATTATTTACGGAATGGTCTATGATGAACTTTGGGTAGTACCATGGAACTTTGAAGATTTAAAAGTAGTTTCCATTACTATGGGATTCTTTTTGAAGAGTTGTTTTACCATACCCTTTCTTTTTTTGGGATAATGTTTAAAAATAGAAGAAATAGATAGTGGATCTTTTGTGGATTATGTGATTCCCTAGAAGATTATTCTTGTGTTTTAATGAGACCAAGTAGTTTTGAATGCTCATCGTTTGGATAAAAGATTAGTTTTGGTAGAAACTAATTAAAGTATGAAACTCTACATGAAGATAGATATATTTCCTTATGTTTTTGTTCTATGTTGTAAACGAATTCCTCAAAGTTATGAAAAGGAACGTAAAATAAAAAACATTGTTGGTTTACATTTCCTACTGGGTAATCAAAGACCGCTTACACACATCATAATTTTGGGATTTTCTGGTGGTTAACTTCTCCCTAATCATGTTTTCTATGACTATCCTTTAGAACGTGACCCTTTGTTTTCTCCTCCATGTCCATTTTTCCTACATGGAATCCTAGTATGAGTAAACTCGGGTGGCCGTTGTACTTCCTTTTCTTTCTTTTAAAGTAATGGTGTTACTGACTCTTTTTCCGATGTGGGACATTCAATGAAATTTCAAAACCCAATTTTAAAAATTGCGAGGACACAATTTCTTAAGGGGGGAAGATTGTAACGGCCCGAAATTTTGAATAAATCTTGTTTCCTAATTTCATGTGTTATTTTATTTTATTTTTATACTCAACAAAAATGTTTTATTTGGTAAACATGATTATAATTAAAATGAGACCAATGGGTTTTGACTGATATATGACCATCGATCAATATGACCGCTGTGAACAAAATGTTTTGATTATTGTCTCTAAATATAAGTAATTTTGGTTAATTATTATAGAAAGAAGATTCGATGGCCTCACCTAGTAGTCTTGGACCGATCGAAGCCCATCTAACATAACTTGGGAAGGAGGTAGCACCATTGGGCTTTGCTCTGGACCAAACCCAAGCCGAACTTCATCATGTGAAGCTAGAACGGAATCGCCTTCGCGAGAAGTTAAAACTGATAGAAATTAATACTCGGGAAATGTTGATCGAGCCGCCCCAAGATTATATCACACTAGCACACCATACTCTTAGGTCCTATACTGGTATTATAAGGGGATATGTAACGAGACCGTAACTGCCTTGTGTAATCCTTGTTTTTAATAAAAATTGGGATTTCTTCTTATGATGATGTTTATGAATTTTCAAATGACCGAATAAAAATAGTGTGCATATTTTTTATGAATTTTTAAAAGGCTATTTTAAAATAAATGTTTATGTAATCCTTAAATAATTTAAAATGTGTAATTATTTTCAAAAAATGGTCTTCTACAATTATGTCCAGTACGAAATTTAGAGTCTGATATGATCAACTTGATTTTTGATGAATAGTAAAATGTGAATAGTGATTTTACGCTTAGGATTAGCAATGTGACCAAATGGATTAGTAGTATCACTTTAAGAAAGTTTTAAAATAATCTAGGCACCTTGATTAAGTAATGTGATTCAATAAAATGGTTAAATAACAGTTTCATAAATAATTTTTCAAGTATTAATTTTTTCATGTGAATATTGTTTTTTAATTAAAAATAAAATTAAATGTATTTAGAAAATTATTTTTATAAAATGGACTTTATTTTTGAACTCAGAGCATCGATATTATGTTAAGATAATTTTTGGGGTTTTTTTTGAAAAAAATGAATTTTTGGTGAATTATGTAGTTATTTAAAAATAAAATTAAAATTTTTTAGAGAATTACTTTTATAAAATGGATTTCATTTTTGAAATCATAGCATTGATATTTGGTAAATGTGAAATTTTGGGATTTTTCTATGAAAATTGAATTTTCAGTGAATAGTAAAAATACAGTTTTAGGGTATCGGTATGTTTAATGACATCATAACTGTGTCATGATGATTTCATGAGATATTTTAAGGGTTGGTCGGCCAAGGGTGATGAATTATTGTTTTGGGGGCCCCATGTGTCCTAACTCCATGGTAAATGCCTAGGGAGAGCACATGGGTTTGAGAAAAGCACATGTGAGGTGTCCCTTGGCCATTAATGCCTTGTTCCCCCACTTTCCCTATAAATACCAAGCCATCCTCTCATCCATTAGACTCCCCACTCTTCCCCAACAAAGTTATGGTCTCATTACCTCCCAAGGATTCCTCCCAAGGTGCCCCCAAGCACTCAAGGTCCCAACCATTGAGGTTTAAGAGTTACATTTTAAAGTAAGGGATCCGACCTCTCTCTTTCTTTTCAAGAAATCTCTTTTATGTCATTCTTTTATGCTCCATGTTCTTATGTTGGAGGATGTTATTTTATACTACTATCACTGCCCTTTTTATGTTCATATAATGAGATATCCCCTCTTAATCTCATTATTTCTTTTTATGAAGTTTTAAGTGGCGCCATTAGGCTGCCGAAATTTTTGTAACAGATTATTTCTCCCTTCTCATTTTTCAAGATCTATTTTCATGTAAAGTATTTCAAGTTCCTTTTTATCATTTTGGGGTATGATCTCTAAATTTATCATACTTATCTTTTATGATCATATGATGAGAGACCACATTTTATCTCTTCAATTCAGCATTTTGAAGTTTTAAGTGGCGCCGTTAGGCTGCCGAATTTTTGAGGGATTCTTTCACCCTTCTATTTTTCAAAGTTCTACTTTCATGTCATGTCTTTCAAGTTCCTTTTTTGTTATGATGGGGTATGATCTCTATATCTATCATACTGATCTTTTATTATCATATGATGAAAGACCTCATTTTATCTCTTCAATTCAGCATTTTGATGTTTTAAGTGGCGCCGTTAGGCTGCCGATTTTTTGAGGGATTCTCTCACCCTTCTCTTTTTCAAAGTTCTACTTTCATGTCAAGTCTTTCAAGTTCCTTTATATTATGTTGGGGTATGATATATATATCTATCATACTGGACTCTTATGTTCATATGATGAGAGACCCTATTTGACCTTGTCAATTCATATTTTTTGAAGGTTATGTGACGCCGTTAGGCTGCCGAATTCTCACAAGAGAAATCTTATTTTTTGTCTTCCTTTAATATTCTTCATTTCATATGGTATATTTTAAAATTTCGTTACAATGTTCTCAAATCCCATATATTTTTCCCTCTACTATTTGATGGGTCATTTATGAATGTTTGGCCCATGTCCCCTCTCTTCTCAATGTTTTCTAAAACCTTGTAACATAGCCGTTATGCTGCAGAATTTTCGTCTCAAAGTGCCCCTCTATCTTTTCTAAAAATTATTTTATGTTATAAAGTGAATACTCAATTCTCTTATTTCTACATGTGTATTCACATATATATCAAAATGTTCTATTTTAAATTTTAGGAATTACATACATGAAACACTCTTTCCCTTTCCATGGGTTTAAAGTGACATAAAGATCATGTCTTTAAAGCAGTTTTTAAAATGTAATGATTATGGAATGAAACCCATTTCATTTATGATATATGGGTTTTTTATGAAATTATTGATGATGATATATGTGGCTCACATGATAATAAAGGAAAATTTAAGGGTGCGCCCTGATAGCGCCCCATTGCATTGGATAATGATGTAACCACAAGAGATTACAGTTTAAGGGTGCACCCAGATAGCGCTCTAATGCATTGGGCAAAGAATTAATCTCTAGAGATGACCATTTTTAACGACGCCATGGTGAATAACATTGTTAATTTTTAATTACACATTGGGTATGGACCTTGGTGAAATGAAACGATTTTCAATATTAAATATTGTAGCCACATCTTCATGTTATGAAAAATGTTATTTTTATTATGATGTATCTCATTATTTCTTTCTCATGCCTTAAAATTCTTTTCATGTCCTTATTGAAGTATCTCAATTTCACATGTAAAATGTTTTTCTTGTTTCCCTTACTGGGCCTTCTGCACACCCTTTCCTTTGATGTATGTCCCCAGGTTATGAGATGCAGCAATGAACCTAGGATGAATATAAGAAGAAGCCTTTCAAGTGTTTAAGAAGAGTGTTTTTTTGTTTCATGTATTAAGTTCCTGGTTTCCAAGACCATAAACCTTAAAGATCCTCGGTTTTTCAAAATGTAATGAAATTTTATGTGATAAAAAGGCGAGATGCTATAGTTGGTAACAAAGGATTGTTTAGTTATTTGTGGAAATTAGGATATGAAAACATTAGGATGAACCCTATTGAAAATTTAAATATAGGAAATCTTCCTGGTATTTTAGTGAGTATTGAGTAAGGGGTTTCCAAGAAAATACATCCTTCTTTGGGTACAAGCAGGTAGTGGTGGCTCTGGCACAGATGTACATAGGGGTAAAACCTGAAAACACCGCTTTGAGCTAGACTCGAACGGGAACTAGTACACGACAACGGGCCTTGCTGCACTCTTAGTTACGACACTCCCGGGGGATATGCTTTGGTAAATTCACAAGCTTATTATGAACCATTGTTAAAGGAACAAAGATTCACATAAGAATATATGATCATTGATAACCTAGATTGGAACCTAAGGGATCACAAGTTTGGGTATACTATTCTTCTACAAGTTATCCTTATATGCTTTAAGCTCCTTTTCATGATTATTGGTTAAGTATTTAAGCCTCTAATTATAATTTCTCTTCTTAGTTAATGGTAGGAGATGGAAGAACATGCTCTAATAACCAATGTGATAGGAAATGCAATGATTTCCATATTAAGATGAAAGAGGTGATTAGGGGATTAAAAGCTGATTTTTATTTTGGAAGACGCTCATTATTTTAGAGAACCATATTTGATCGAGGTAAATAGATTACTACGGTATTTTCATTGAGGAGTAAGGTTGACTTATATTTTGAAGAATCAATGAATTTAAGGTGGACTTATAAAAATTTAGGTTAATTAAGAGAATGAATAACCTATCGTGGGTAAAATATGTTTAGGTTAGCTACTTTTGTTATAAGATGTTAGGAGTGGTTGATGTTGTTTGGAGATGAACAATGAAGTTTATTTTGGAAGACTAAGTTATCAAATCTGTCTTGTTTTTGGGTTTCAATCATAGTTTGGTTTATTTTGAGGAATCTTAAGGACCATTATTTACGTAATGGTCTATAATGAGCTTTGGGTAGTACTATGGAACTTTGAGGATTTAAAAGTAGTTTCCATTCCTATGGGATTCTTTTTGAAGAGTTTTTTTACCTTACCCTTTCATTTTTTGGGATAATTTTTAAAGATAGAAGAAATATATAGTTGATCTTTTGTGGATTATGTGATTCTCTAGAAGATGATTCTTGTGTTTTGATGAGACCAAGTTGTTTTGAATGCTCATCATTTGGAGAAAAGATTTGTTTTGGTAGAAACTTATTAAAGTAGGAAACTCTACATGAATATAGATATATTTCCTTATGTTTTTTTTCTATGTTGTAAATGAATTCCTCAAAGTTATGAAAAGGAACGTAATACAAAAAACGTTGTTGGTTTACGTTTCTTACTGGGTAATCAAAGACCGCTTACACACCTCATAATTTTGGGATTTTATGGTGGTTAACTTCTTCTTAGTCATGTTTTCTATGACTCTCCATTAGAACGTGACCCTTTGTTTTCTCCTCCATGTCCATGTTTCCTACATGGAATCCTAGTATGAGTAAACTCGGGTGGCCTTTGTACTTCCTTTTCTTTCATTTAAAGTAATGGTGTTACTCACTCTTTTTCCAATGTGGGTCTTTCAATGAAATTTCAAAACCAAATTTTAAAAATTGCGAGGACGCAATTTCTTAAGGGGGGAATACTGTAACGGACCGAAATTTTGAATAAATCCGGTTTCTTAATTTCATGTGTTATTTTATTTTATATTTATACTCAATAAAAATGATTTATTTGGAAAACATGATTATAATTAAAATGAGACCAGTGGGTTTTGACTGTTATATGACCATCGATAAATATGACTGCTGTGAACAAAATGTTTTGATTATTGTCTCTAAATATAAGTAATTTTGGTTAATTATTATAGAAAGAAGATTCGATGGCCTCCCCTAGTAGTCTTGGACCGATCGAATCCCATCTAACAGAACTTGGGAAGGAGGTAGCACCATTGGGCTTTGCTCTGGACCAAACCCAATCCGAACTTCATCATGTGAAGCTAGAACGGAATCATCTTCACGAGAAGTTCAAACTGATAGAAATTAATACTCGGGCAATGTTGACCGAGCCACCCCAAGATTCTATCACTCTAGCACACCTTACTCTTAGGTCCTATTCTGGTATTATAAGGGGCTATGTAACGAGACCGTAACTTTCTTGTGTAATCCTTGTTTTAAATAAAAATTGGGATTTCTTCTTATGATGAAGTTTATGAATTTTCAAATGACCGGATAAAAATAGTATGCATATTTTTTATGAATTTTCAAAAGGATATTTTAAAAAATGTTTCTGTAAACCTTAAATAATTTAAAATGTGTAATGATTTTCAAAAAATGGTCTTCTACAATTATGTCCAGTATGAAATTTAGAGTCTAATAAGATCAACTTGATTTTTGATGAATAGTAAATTTTGAATAGTGATTTTACGCTTAGGATTAGTAATGTGACCAAATGGATTAGTAATCTCACATTAAGAATGTTTTAAAATAATCTAGGCACCTTGATTAAGTAATGTGATTCAATAAAATGGTTAAATAACGGTTTCATAAATAATTATTCAAGTATTAATTTTATCGGGTGAATAGTGTTTTTTAATTAATAATTAAATTAAAAGTATTTAGAAAATTATTTTTATAAAATGGACTTTATTTTTGAACTCAGAGCATCGATATTATGTTAAGGTAATTTTTAGGGTTTTTTCTGAAAAAAATGAATTTTTGGTGAATAGTGTAGTTATTTAAAAATAAAATTAAAAATATTTAGAAAATTATTTTTATAAAATGGAGTTCATTTTTGAAATCCTTGCATTGATATTTGGTTAATGTGAAATTTTGGGATTTTTCTGAGAAAGTTGAATTTTCATTGAATAGTAAAAATACAGTTTTAGGGTTTCGGTATGTTTAATGACATCATAATTGTGTCATGATGATGTCATGAGATATTTTAAGGGTTGGCCGGCCAAGGGTGATGAATTATTGTTTTGGGGGCCCCATGTGGCCTAACTCCATGGTAAATGCCAAGGGAGAGCGCATGGGTTTGAGAAAAGCACATGTGAGGTGTCCCTTGGCCATTAATGCCGTGTCCCCTCACTTTCCCTATAAATACCAAGCCCTCCTCTCATCCATTTGACTCCCCACTATTCCCCAACGAAGTTCTGGTCTCATTACTTTCCAAGGAGTCCTCCCAAGGTGCCCCCAAGCCCTCAAGGTCCCAACCATTGAGGTTTAAGAGTTGCATTTTAAGGTAAGGGATCCGACCTCTCTCTTTCTTTTCAAGATATCACTTTTATGTCATTCTTTTATGCTCCATGTTCTTATGTTGGAGGATGTTCTTTTATAATACTCTAAATTCCCTTTTTATTTTCATATAATGAGAGATCCCCTCTTATGCTCATTATTTCGTTTTATGAAGTTTTATGTGGCGCCATTAGGCTGCCGAAATTTTTGTAACGGATTCTTTCTCCCTTCTCATTTTGCAAGATCTATTTTCATGTAAAGTATTTCAAGTTCCTTTTTATCATGTTGGGGTATGATCTCTAAATTTATCATACTTATCTTTTATGATCATATGATGAGAGACCCCATTTTATCTTTCAATTCAGCATTTTGACGTTTTAAGTGGTGCCGTTAGGCTGCTGAATTTTTGAGGGATTCTTTCACCCTTCTCTTTTTCAAAGTTCTACTTTCATGTCAAGTCTTTCATGTTCCTTTTTGTTATGTTGGGGTATGATCTCTATATTTATCAAACTGATCTTTTATGATCATATGATGAAATACCCCATTTTATCTCTTCAATTCACCATTTTGAAGTTTTAAGTGGCGCTGTTAGGCTGCCAAATTTTTGAGGGATTCTCTCACTCTTCTCTTTTTCAAAGTTCTACTTTCATGTCAAGTCTTTAAAGTTCATTTATATTATTTTGGGGTATGATATCTATATCTATCAAACTGGAATCTTATTTTCATATGATGAGAGACCCTATTTGACCTTTTCAATTCATATTTGTTGAAGTTTAAGTGACGCTGTTAGGCTGCTGAATTCTCACAAGAGAAATCTTATTTTTTATCTTCCTTTAATATTCTTAATTTCATATTGTATATTTTCAAATTTCATTACCATGTTCTTATATCCCTTAAATTTTGTCCCTCTACTGTTTGATGGGTCATTTATGAATGTTTGACCCATGTCCCCTCTCTTCTCAATGTTTTCTAAAACCTTGTAACATAGCCGTTATGCTGCAGAATTTTCGTCTCAATGTGCCCCTCTCTATTTTCTAAAAATTATTTTATGTTATAAAGTGAATAATCAGAGCTATGATTTCTATAGGGGTATTCACATATATATCAAAATTTTCTATTTTAAATTCTGGGATTTACATACATGAAACCCTCTTTCCCTTTCCGTGGGTTTAAAGTGACATAAAGATCATGTCTTTAAAGCAGTTTTTAAAACGTTATGATTATGGAATGAAACCCATTTATTTTATGATATATGGGTTTTTTATGAAATGATTAATGATGATATATGTGGCTCATAAGATAATAAAGTCAAATTTAAGGGTACACCCTGATAGCACCACATTGCATTGGATAATGATGTAACCACAAGAGATTACAGTTTAATGGTGTGCCCAGATAGCGCTCTAATGCATTGGGTAAAGATGTAGTCTCTAGAGATGACCATTTTAACGACTCCATGGTGAATAACCTTGGTAATTTTTAACGACACCTTGGGGATCGACCTTGGTGAAATGAAACGATTGTCAATATTAAATTTTGTATCCACATCTTCTAGTTATGAAAAATTTTATTTTTATTATGATGTATCTCATTATTTCTTTCTCATGGCTTAAAGTTTTTTTCATGTCCTTATTGAAGTATCTCAAGTTCACATGTAAAATGATTCTCTTGTTTCCCTTACTGGGCCTTCTTCTCACCCTTTCCTTTGATGTATGTCCTTAGGTTATGAGATACAGTAATGAACCTAGGATGAACATAGGGAGAAGCATTTCATGTGTTTAAGAAGAATGTTTTTTTATTTCATGTATTAAGTTCCTGGTTTCCAAGACACTAAACCATAAAAAACCTCAGTTTTGTTAAATGTAATGAATGTTTATGTGATAAATAGGAGAGATGATATAGTTCGTATCAAAGAATGGTTTAGTTATTTGTGGAAATTAGGATATGAAAACTTTATTTAGAAACCTATAGAAAAGTTTAAATATAGGAAATATTCCTGGTATTTTGGTGAGTATTGAGTAAGGGGTTTCCAAGAAAATACATCGCTGTCTGGGTACGAGGAGGTAGAGGTGGCTCTGGCACAGATTTATATAGGGGTAAAACTTGAAAACACCGCTTTGAGCTAGACTCGAACGGGAACTGGTACACGACAACGGGCCTTGCTGCACTCTTAGTTACGACACTCCCGAGGGATATGCTTTGGTAAATTCATAAGCATAGTATGAACCATTGTTAAAGGAACAAAGATTCACATAAGAATATATGATCATGGATAACCTATATTGAAACCTAGGGGATCACAAGTTAGGGTATACTATTCTTCTAAAAGTTATCCTTATATGCTTTAAGCTCCTTTTCATGATTATTTGTTAAGTATTTAAGCCTCTAATTATAATTTCTCTTCTTAGTTAATGGTGGGAGATGGAATAACATGCCCCAATAACCAATGTGATAGGAAATGCAATGATTTCCATATTAAGATGAAAGAGATGATTAGGAGATTAAAAGCTGATTATTATTTTGGAAGACGTTCATTATTTTAGGGATCCATATTTGATCGAGGTAAATAGATTACTACGGTATTTTCATTGAGGAGTAAGTTTGACTTATATTTTGAAGAATCTATGAATTTAAGGTGGACATATAGTAATTTAGGTTACTAACAGGAATGATTAACCTATCATGGGTAAAATATTTTTAGGTTAGCTACTTTTGTTATAAGATGTTAGGAGTGGTTGATGTTGTTTGGAGATGAACAATGAAGTTTATTTTAGAAGACTATGTTATAAAATCTTTCTTGTATTTGGGTTTCAATCAAAGTTTGGTTTATTTTGAGGAATATTAAGGACCATTATTTATAGAATGGTCTATGATGACCTTTGTGTAGTACCATGGAACTTTGAAGATTTAAAAGTAGTTTCCATTCCTATGGGATTCTTTTTGAAGAGTTGTTTTACCTTACCCTTTCTTTTTTGGGATAATGTTTAAAGATAGAATAAATAGATAGTTGATCTTTTGTCGATTATGTGACTATCTAGAAGATGATTCTTGTGTTTTGATGAGACCAAGTAGTTTTGAATCCTCATCGTTTGGCGAAAAGATTAGTTTTGGTAGAAACTTATTAAAGTATGAAACTCTACATGAAGATAGATATATTTACTTATGTTTTTGTTCTATGTTTTAAATGAATTCCTCAAATTTATGAAAAGGAACGTAAAACAAAAAACGTTGTTGGTTTATGTTTCCTACTGGGTAATCAAAGACCGCTAACACACATCATAATTTTGGGATTTTCTTGTGGTTAACTTCTTCCTAATCATGTTTTCTATGACTCTCATTTTGAACGCGACCCTTTGTTTTCTCCTCCATGTCCATGTTTCCTACATGGAATCCTAGTATGAGTAAACTCGGGTGGCCTTTGTACTTCCTTTTCTTTCTTTTAATGTAATGGGGTTACTAACTCTTTTTCTGATGTGGGACTTTCAATGAAATTTCAAAACCCAATTTTAAAAATTGCGACGACGCAAGTCATTAAGGGGGAAGATTGTAACGGCCCGAAATTTTGAATAAATCTTGTTTCCTAATTTCACGTGTTATTTTATTTTATTTTTATACTCAACAAACATGTTTTATTTCGTAAACATGATTATAATTAAAATGAGACCAGTGGGTTTTGACTGTTATATGACCATCTATCAATATGACCACTGTGAACAAAATGTTTTGATTATTGTCTCTAAATATAAGTAATCTTGGTTAATTATTATAGAAAGAAGATTCAATGGCCTCACCTAGTAGTCTTGATCCGATCGAAGCCCATCTAACTGAAATTGGGAAGGAGGTAGCACCATTGGGATTTTCTCTGGACCAAACCCAAGCTGAACTTCATTATGTGAAGCTAGAATGGAATCACCTTCGCGAGAAGTTCAAACTGATAGAAATTAATACGCGGGCAATGTTGACTGAGCCTCCCCAAGATTCTATCACCCTAGCACACCTTACTCTTAGGTCCTATGCTGGTGTTATAAGGGTCTATGTAACGAGACCGTAACTACCTTGTGTAATCCTTGTTTGAAATAAAAATTGGGATTTATTCTTATGATGAAGTTTATGAATTTTCAAAGGACCAGATAAAAATAGTATGCATATTTTTTATGAATTTTCAAAAGGATATCTTAAAAAAAATGTTTATGTAAACCTTAAATAATTTAAAATGTGTAATGATTTTCAAAAAATGGTCTTCTACAATTATGTCCAGTACGAAATTTAGAGTTCAATAAGATCAACTAGATTTTTGATGAATAGTAAATTGTGAATAGTGATTTTACGCTTAGGATTAGTAATGTGACCAAATGAATTAGTAATCTCACTTAAAGAAAGTTTTAAAATAATCTAGGCACCTTGATTAAGTATTGTGATTCAATAAAATGGTTAAATAACGGATTCATAAATTATTATTCATGTATTAATTTTTTCGGCTTAATAGTGTTTTTTAATTAAAAATTTAATTAAAAATTTTTAGAAAATAATTGTTATAAAATGGACTTTATTTTTGAACTCAGAGCATCGATATTATGTTAAGGTAATTTTTGGGGTTTTTTCTGAAAAAAATGAATTTTTGGTGAATAGTGTAGTTATTTAAAAATAAAATTAAAAATAATTAGAAAATTATTTTTATAAAATAGAGATCATTTTTGAAATCATAGCATTGATATTTGGTTAATGTGAAATTTTGGGATTTTTCTGAGAAAGTTGAATTTTCAGTGAATAGTAAAAAATACAGTTTTAGGGTTTCAGTATGTTTAATGACATCATAACTATGTCATGATGATTTCATGAGATATTTTAAGGGTTGGCCGGCCAAGGGTGATGAATTATTGTTTTGGGGGCCCCATGTGGCCTAACTCCATGGTAAATGCCAAGGGAGAGCACATGGGTTTGAGAAAAGCACATGTGAGGTGTCCCTTGGCCATTAATGCCTTGTCCCCTCACTTTCCATATAAATACCAAGCCCTCCTCTCATCCATTCGACTACCCACTCTTCCACAATGAAGTTATGGTCTCATTACCTCCCAAGGAGTCCTCCCATGGTGCCCCAAGCCCTCAAGGTCCCAACCATTGAGGTTTAAGAGTTACATTTTAAGGTAAGGGATCCGACCTCTCTCTTTCTTTTCAAGAAATCTCTTTTATGTCATTCTTTTATGCTCCATGTTCTTATGTTGGGGGATGTTCTTTTATACTCCTCTCACTGCCCTTTTTTATGTTCATATAATGAGAGATCCCCTCTTCCTCTCATTATTTCGTTTTATGAAGTTTTATGTGGCGCCATTAGGCTGCCGAATTTTTTCTAACGGATTCTTTCTCCCTTCTCATTTTTAAAGATATATTTTCATGTAAAGTATTTCATGTTCGTTTTTATCATGTTGGGTTATGCTCTATAAATTTATCATACTGATCTTTTATGATCATATGATGAGAGACCCCATTTTATCTCTTCAATTCACCATTTTGATGTTTTAAGTGGCGTCGTTAGGCTGCCGAATTTTTGAGGGATTCTTTCACCCTTCACTTTTTCAAAGTTTTACTTTCATGTAAAGTCTTTCAAGTTACTTTTTGTTATTTTGGGGTATGATATCTATATCTATCATAGTGATCTTTTATGATCATATAATGAGAGACCCCATTTTATCTCTTCAATTATGCAATTTGATGATTTAAGTGGCGCCGTTAGGCTGCCAAATTTTTGAGGGATTCTCTCACCCTTCTCTTTTTCAAAGTTCTACTTTCATGTCAAGTCTTTAAAGTTCCTTTCTGTTATGTTGGGGGTATGATATCTATATCAATCATACTGGACTCTTATGTTCATATGATGAGATACCCTAATTGACCTTTTCAATTCATTTTTGTTGAAGTTTAAGTGACGCCGTTAGGCTGCCGAATTCTCAAAAGAGAAATCTTATTTTTTGTCTTCCTTTAATATTATTCATTTCATATGGTATATTTTCAAATTTCATTAACATGTTCTTAAATCCCTTATATTTTGTCCCTCTACTGTTTTATGGGTCATTTATTAATGTTTGACCCATGTCTCCTCTCTTCTCAATGTTTTCTAAAACCTTGTAACATAGTCGTTATGCTGCAGAATGTTCGTCTCAAAGTGCCCCTCTCTCTTTTCTAAAAATTATTTTATGTTATAAAGTGAATACTCAAATCTCATATTTCTAGAGGGGTATTCACATATATATCAAAATTTTCTATTTTAAATTCAGGGATTTACATACATGAAACCCTCTTTCCCTTTCCGTGGGTTTAAAGTGACATAAAGATCATGTCTTTAAAGCAGTTTTTAAAACATTATTATTATGGAATGAAATCCATTTATTTTATGCTATATGGGTTTTTATGAAATTATTGATGATGATATATGTGGATCACATGATAATAAAGGAAACTTTAAGGGTGTGCCCTGATAGCGCCCCATTGCATTGGATAATGATGTAACCACAAGAGATTACAGTTTAAGGGTGCGCCTAGATAGCGCTCTAATGCATTGGGTAAAGACTTAATCTCCAAAGATGACCATTTTTAATGACACCATGGTGAATAACCTTGGTAATTTTTAAAGACAACTTGGGGATGGACCTTGGTGAAATAAAATGATTGTCAATATTAAATGTTGTAGCCACATCTTCAAGTTATGAAAAATGTTATTTTTATTATGATGTATCTCATTATTTCTTTCTCATGCCTTAAAGTTCTTTTCATGTCCTTATTGAAGTATCTCAAGTTCACATGTAAAATTTTTCTCTTGTTTCCCTTACTGGGCCTTCTGCTCACCCTTTCCTTTGATGTATGTTCCCAGGTTATGAGATGCAGTAATGAACCTAGGATGAACATAAGGAGAATCCTTTCAAGTTTTTAAGAAGAATATTTTTTTGTTTCATGTATTATGTGCTTTGTTTCCGAGACACTAAACCTTAAAGATCCTCGGTTTTGAAAATGTAATGAAAGTTTATGTGATAAAAAGGCGGGATGCTATAGACATGACTAGCTGAGTGGGGAGAATTACTGTGTTGGGGTGGTAGACCCAAGGAAGCGGAGCGCTACTATGTTGGGGTGGCAGACCCATGGTACTCGATAGAAGAAGTACCTTTATAGGCTATGAGGGGGTGCACTTGGTGGTAGAAGCAGACCCATGGAAGAGTATCGCTACTGTGTTGGGGTGACAGAATCATGGTACTCGTCAAACGAGGAGTAACTCAGATGTATAAGGTTAGTGAGGAGCACCTCAGATTCAGGATAGGATCACTGTAATTGATAGAGGAGGATCTCTCCAGCAGTTGTGGTTTCAATAATGAAAATAATAATTTTAGCTGAGTCAAAGACCTTTGTGTTTTCCTAATGATTGAGATTGGTTACATGATAACTTAGGTATATGTATGGGCATATACATAATTAGAGGTAATCTGTTGAGATATTTCTTTGTGGTTTGTCCTTGTTGGATTTTGTGAGACCATGAAGGTCTCAGGTTCCCTACTGAGTATCATTATACTCACCCTTGAATGGGCTATGCCCGCACCTCATTGTGTCAGATGAAGATGACAGACAGTGCTGACTGAGGTAAAGTGTGCGAGGACTGGACAATACCCAGAGCTGGACACTCAGTTTAATGGAACACGGACCGGACTGATAGATGTGGAGTGTTGAGGAGGACATCTATACATACCCCTCATGTAGGAACCCTGAGGATGATACATGAGCTTCTTCACCATTCAGCAGTTGTCTTTTCAGTTTTACTTTTCTCTCAGTTGTAGCTATATCTTTCTGTTGGGTTTGTATTTCCGGCCCCTTTGTACTTTCAGCACACTTGTTATATTGCTTTACATAGTTTTTTCTTCTTCTTGTTCTCTCATTGTGTGAGATTATGTTTTATAAACGAAATGCCTTCCAGGTCATAGGGATTTACACCTTTGGTTATAGTCACTATCTCCTGGCATATGGAATGCGGGGTTGGGGTAGTTACGACACAGGCCCCAGGGGGCGGGTCATGATAGTAATTTTTGACATTTTCAGAAAAAGTATGAGAAGAATGTTTTTTAAAATATTTGGCATGAATAGACTTGTAAAAATTCATAATGATTTATTTCCATGAATATTATCTTATATGATTAAAATTTTATTTTCATATAAAATGTTTTCCTCTAAAATTGTGTTGTATTTTGATGAAGGAAAATGTTTTGGAAGAACAAAGGATATTTTCCTCCAGAATGAAGCTCAAGTGTTTTATCAAAATTATTGTTCATCAAAGATTACATAGCATTATGTTTATATCTCAATTATTTATTTTATTTTATTTGTTTTTATGATAAAATTATTTTTATGAAATCCATTTATCTTGTGTGTATTATGTTTTAATGGAATGATGTTTAAAAAATATTTTTTATTTCATGGGTTATGCTATGATGAATGATTTATGTTTTTGTGGAACATACAAAAATAATTTCATTATGTGATTGGTGGGACCTATATCTCCCTCCAATGCAATGGGTAAATATATATATATTATGAAATAGAAATGACTAGAACATAAAATATATCATGTTCAGTAATACAAGGATGGAACAGGGAGTGAACTCGGTTATGTAGTGAACTTTGACCACAATGATGGACATAGAAATTACTCCGGACTAATTCTAAATTATTTATTATGATTATGTGTTTATGAAAAAAAAAGTCATGTCTTATTTTATGATGATTTTGATTAATTTTCACTTTTATGATTTATACCATGACATGATATTATGTTGTTTTATGTGAGGGATATGATTTTCAAATTTTATATTATCATGAATATGATATGATTGATATTTCATTTGATTACCCTTACATAGGATTTTGGATCACCCTTTCATATGATTCCCTTCCCTAGGTTATTATGAAGGGTATTAAGTATGATCTTCCAAAAAATTGTCTAGATATTAAGAAATATACAGGAGAAAATGTTGATGTTTTATGAACCTGTTTTTTATGTTTCTCAGTTTCAAAAGACACTATACCTATACGGTCATTTCATGGTTTGGTTATATATTGTAATAAACATAATACAATTATTAATTAATATCAATGTATGTAATATATAGGTCTCTATTGTTGGTATCAGATGAATGGTGTAGTTAACCTTTGGAAACTATGATGAGAAATCCTTATTAAGAACCCTAAGGATATGTCTAAGTATAGGATACAATCCTATTGTCATATAAATGACCATAAATAACCTAGTATAAATCCTAAAGTGTGCTAAATTTATATTTTATTCTTGATTATGTGGTTTAATTGTTATGATTTGTGTTTCTCTCACTATACATCTTGGTTTTAGTCAATGGATGGAACCTGAAAGAAATGAATTAATGATAAATTTGATGAGAAATGCATTGATTTTCACCCTGAACAACAAAAAATTCTGGGGTCTATAATGAAAAATCATGTATTCATGCTCACACAACATTCTAAAGCTATGAATCATGCATGACTTCAAAATGAGCAATGGAGGGAGCAATGTTCTATTGGGTCCTTCACATGGAAACGTCCACCTTCATTCAGTGGGTCTTCTGATCCATTAGTGGATTAAAAATGTATCAGTGCCACTAAACTTATTTTTTCAGTTCTACAATGTTCTGAACATGACAATTTCAACTTTGTATTATATAGTTTAGAAGTAGAAGCTTATTAATGTTTTAATCCTACCAAAAATACGAGGCAAAGAGTTGAAATTGAGTCCATGGAATAGAATGAGTTGAAGAACTTATTTTTCAAAAAGTTCATTCCATGTATTATTCAATACAACGTGGGTAATGAGCTCCTTGAACATAAGAAAAAGGATGATGAATCTATTGGTACAATTGGGGCCAAAATATGGAACTGAAAGAAGGGGAAAAAAAGAAGCCCCGTATGTTGTCTCGCAAAGCTCCAACGTGAAGCTCCCCGAGCATCGCGGCCCTGCGAAGACCCTGAGGCGGTAACTCTTTGTGAATGGCCTGATGTTTGTGAGCCCTTCGTGAATCACAGGAGGCGGTAACTCTCTGCGAACGGCCTGATGTTCGCGAGCCCGCTGCGAAGCACAGAAGACGGTAACTCTCCGCGAACGACCTAACCTGCACAAGCCCACAATGAAGCCCCTGAGGCGGTAACTATCCATGAACAGTCTGACGTTCGTGAGCCCACCGCGAAGCGTAGGAGGTGGTACTGCTCCGCGAACAGCCTGACGTTTGTGAGCCCACCGCGGAGCACCCACCACACCTTCGCGCCTCGTGGGTTATTCTTCATGGTGCCCCTGGCCTAGAAATACTGGGTTCCCCCAGAGTCCGAAAAAAGGACAATCCAACCATTCGACTTCTCAACTCCTGAATCGCGAAGCACCCTTCGCCCCGAGAATCATGAGCTCCATGAGTTATTTTTAATTCGTGAGATGCCTTCGCTTTGTCTCGTTTTGAGCTACTCTTCTGAGTGGGATGCCCTTCTCGAAGCCCAGGCATTCGTGAAGGAGGGGGATTCCCAAGGGAACCCGGGTAGCTGCGAAGCGTTTATGCTTTGCGAAACACCCATCCCGTACTAGTGATCCCTATGCCATGTTCGGGTCGCTGCATATCGTGATGCACACTTCCTCACAACACCTTGCTTCGCGAGGCACATCTTCTTCGCGAGGTAGTTCTCCATGAATAATATTCCACTTTGCGAAGCACCCCCCATTCACACCTCTTCCCCATGCTATGGCCAAGGTACTCCACATCGCGAAACACACTCCTTTGCTTGGCAATTCCTCTTCCCATTCAACCCTCTAGTTTTGCACGATGTGATTTCAACGTCCCATGAACAACACCACTCGTAGCATTGCTTCTCCTAATGCTTCTTCTCATAGGCACACTATCGGCTATTTCTTCTTCACATAGCCATGCTAACGTGGACCCCTCGATGGTTCGCTCTACGACCCCCCTTTACCACGGACGTACTGGTACCTTCCCTCCCCCAAGGAGCAAAGGGTGTTAGTCATGTATGTCCTAGGTGTGCGGAGTAAACCCACCTTGTCAGAGCTGCAGGATGTTAAACTGACAAGAACCTCATCCTAAACACATGACGTTAAACTCTCGCCTGACCTCATGCCTTGCATGCAGGGTCCCCCCAGCATGGACATTCTTTACGCCACTCACCTCCACGGGAATGGAATCACCCCCCACAACGGATGATATCCTCCTTATCGGAGCAGCGTATGTCCACGGTATAAGGGAAACCACCTTGGTGTAAGCCCCTAGACCCCTCTTGCAGAAGGTATAACCCATGAACCTCTATACTTCCCCACTGCCAAGGTTAGTGGAGGGCGTGATTGGGAAGAAGGAACCTCCCATCATTGGTCCGAAATACCTCTTCCGTTGTGCTTTTCCGCACTTCGGGCCTCCATCCTGGAGTAAGTCCCACCACCATGGGCCACTTAATGCGTAAGCCCCTCTTCTCTACTCACGGACGCACCCTTCGCGACCTGATCGTTAGGTCCTTGCTGCCTCTTGTTTCTCACACCGAGGACGACTCATGTGGGCTTAGAGTGAGCATCGGCCATGGGAATTCCCTCATCTATCATGACGTTAAACTGTATTCCCTTGTCTCGCATCATATTAAACTGCACACCCATTTGAACTACGAGGTCTTTGATCCATGTCATAGCATGGTATGTAGGAAGCCTCCACGAGGTTCAAGCCCACCCGTCATTTTATTCATGTCGAGTTCCACCTTCGTCCAAAATGATGTTAAAATGCATTCCAGTATGACAGAAAGCTATTGTGACCAACACGAACTACGAGGACTTTGATCCATGTCAAGGCATGGTCCATAGAAAGCCTCCTGATGTTCAATCCCAAAACTAGTGGGCCCTCGGGTCAACTTTCACATCTGTTCGCCAACTAAACCCTTTTAACTACAAGGTCTTTGATCCATGTAATGGCATGGTACGTAGGAATCCTCCCAGATGTTCATGCCCACCACCCGTTGGTCACTCCGACCCTCTTCACTTCGGTTCTTCAAAACCCGGGCAGCCTTCTGTGTAAGTCCCACACCATCTGGACCAAGGTTCTTGCTCGCATCAGTTTGTCGACACACAATTCTGAACTACGTGGTCTTTGATCCATGTCAAGGCATGGTATGTAGGAAGCCTCCCTAAGGTTCAAACCCATCACCCGGTCATCCCGACCTCACTCACGTCTGTTCACCCCCGTCCCGCATGACGTTAAACTATATTCCACATTCCATCCGAACTACGGGGTCTTTGATCCATGTTAAGGCATAGTACGTAGGAAGCCTCACGGGGTTCAAGCCCACCACCAGTGGACACCCAGGTTCACCTTCATGTCGGTTCGCTGACGATTCCCATCGGACCATGGTCCACATTCACGTCGGTCCTCCGGTGCACCCACCCGAACTACGCGGACTTTGATTCCCTGCCACGAGGATACGTAGGAGGTCTCTTCGAGGATCAAGACCAATTTTACTGTTTCCCTTGCAATGGTTCATTTTCATGCCCCCCTCCACTTCATTCACCCATCTATCATCCATCCTGATTCTCACATGCGCCTCCATATCCCGACAAGAACATGCCATTCCACTCTTCTTCACAGCATTCAGGAAGCCTCCCATGGGTTGGCCTCGATATCGGCATCCCTTCAAGGGAAATTCCTCAATCTGATCCATTCCAGTCAGTCCTCTGATCGGGCCGATCCGTCTCCGCTGGACGTTAATCCTACGGCATACCCTGTGTTAAAAATAGGAATCTGAGGAAAACCTTAGATTTATGCCGACGTCATATAAATTCTCTGCGCTCGATGTCGGATGCCTCAGGCTTCCACGCCCTCGAGAAGCCCTATGACAAGGGACCAAAAAAAGACATGCCAGTTCCCCAGTGTTCAGACATGCTACTGATACCTCGACGTCACTACTCCCCCAACTGATGGTTGCTGCCCTAATAGGAACCTTTGGAATGTCCTGACAGAAGCAGTGTAATTAACCGGCGTCCATGGGAACATGGCACTGGGAATAGATTCACAAACAACGTATTAAATCTATGAGGGAGACCCGGACTAGGTGACATGTTTTGAGGAGGAATCCACGGAAGGAAGAACCGACATCCCATCATCCCGGTTTCGATCAAGGAGTAGATGTCCCTGAATAAGGAGCAAATGTCTCTCACCTTTGGAAAGCAGGAATGCGAGGCCACAGCTGCGCGTCCTCACAGACAGATGCGCACGTCCCGGAGAAAGCATCGGAAACAGAAATTTTGAACTCGACGTGAAATTATTCTCCTCAATTTGGAGATTAGTAGTGTTTGAGAAGCAAGCAGATTGACGAGTCACCGGATCCAGATATCTGGTGCTAGGTCCCGCCAAGAAAATGGCAGGCCTGGTGTGAAACACACCGAAAGTTGGTGTAGTAGAGCGCGAGGTATTCCGTTCGGAATCATGTTGGCATGGATCCCTCTTACCGCAGGAGGAAGGGAATGACGTTGGGGCACTGGTTGTCAATCCTTTTCCTCACAGTGCTGATGAGTTGATCTCTCTGTTTTTGAGGAATCAGGTTTTTGTTGTGGAGACACGATCACCGCCCGCTCGCCTACGCAGGGGCGGGGGCAATACCGGAACAGCTGCCCCACCTGGCTCCGTTGCCTCCACGACGGCCTCTACATCCTTGAATACATTGCGCCCACGTCCCCTCTCCCCATCAGAGATCATCCAGCGAAGGGTAATCAAAAACCCTGTACGTAGGTATGAGGAAGAAGGGGTCATCCCAACCCGGGATAGGGCCCACTTGGACCTAGAGGCCTCCAGGGCTCGCCGTCAATGCCACCCACATAGGCCGCACTGGGAGCTTGTCCCTAGAACGCGTCGATGACTCCTCGCCTTACGCTGATAAGGTGGCTGATGTCCAACTCGGCCCGCTCAGAGTCCCAATCCAAGGGCTCCAGGAAACGGCCCCCACCCGGCCACGTCAGCGCCGCCATCCTGCTTGGTACGAAGAGCAGGTAGGCTATGCCCTTGCACCACCTGTGCCAGCTCGTCTGACCCGACATCAGCACCGGGCCCGAGTTAAGGATACTCGTCAAGGTGCTTCGACGTCAATAGCTATTGTGGCTTGATCCACCTCTGACATGCATCATGGAGTCCCTACACACACTAAGCAGGGGCACTCCTTCACCCGACCAGGATCGAGGCCTCAGCCGCCCCATGGGCAGGTTGGGTTGACTATCGGGGTCAATGGCCCGAGCGATGGTTGTCGCGAACAAATCTGCATTAATGTCACTACATATAGAGGTCTTCTCAGTACCACCATTCCGTAGAGCATGGGCCTTCCCCACTCTGAAGCTCGACATGGAGGTTTTCCTCGTACTACCCCTATCCCGAATGAAGACCTACCCCATGGTAGTGACGCTCAGCGTGGAAACCTCTCCAACACCCACCATACGGGGTATGGGGTCACTCCTCCTACCCCCGACCATTGATATGAAGGCATTGTCCATCCGGTCCCTCTCCAATGTGGGGTTCCTCCCTACATCCTCTCTACAACGGGGGAAGGTCCTCCCCGCCCCCAGCAACTCGAGGAGTGAAGGTCAGCCTCGCTCTGCCCGCATCGGCCATGGAGGTCCTCCCCATGCTCCGGCCAATTCCAATAGAGGTTCCACCCACATGGGTGCTGTCCATGGAAGTCCTACCCATGTACCCTTCGACATTTTCCCTGGTGCCCCTCGCACCCTGGCTATCTCGAGTGGGGGCCCTCTCCGCCATGACACCAGCGCCACCCCTATACTACATGTTGAGAATCAACCTTGTCCCGAAGAGCCACCAAGGAGAAGGAGCGGGTCATCGCCGCCACAAGAAGGGTCCTGGGGGGGCCCGAGTGGAGATAAAACCAGCTCGTTTCTCGTATTCTGAAGCGGATTGCGACTCAGAAATGGAAACGTCTCCCCGACCCTTCGGCTCAAGGACTGGGGCAGGAACCAGGCACATCAGCCTCATTATTACACAATGTGAGGTCCACCGGATTCCCACCTCTCTCCGAAGGTACATCTAGGAGGAAGAAATCGTGGAAATTGTGTAGGTCCCAATTGTGCAATCACCAGAAGCGCCCTCAACCTCTACCAGAGATCATAGTGATATATTTTGGGGACCAACGACAGTAGAGCAAAGACATGACATATCACTGGAAATCGCAACTCCTACGCCAGAAGTTGTGGCTATCAGTCCATCATCTCGCGATATCGTGGTCAGGTCACCTCAATCTTCAGAGGATGGCCTGGATTTCGGTGGCCAGTCACCTCGTTCTCCCTATTATACGCCACCAAGTTTATTGTCCCAGCAGTTTTTCTTGGTACCGCTACCGGTCCCCCAGCTGCCTCCGGTTGACGAGTGGGGCTATACGAGGCCAGACCCCGAGTCTGAGCCTAGGCGATTCGGGAACATTCTCATAGTGGATCACTTCTTGGAGATGTTCTGGCTGACGGAAGTGCCAAACGTTTGAGCACCAGAGTCCCTTACCCCAGAGGAAGTGGGGTACTTCCGATGAACCCTATGAGAGACAAACGTTTTCCTTCGTTATGAGTGGGTGATGTACCCCAGGAGTCGAGAAAACCTTGAAGAAATAGTCGATCAATGCTGCCTGATCGATTTGTCCACACTCCCTGTGGCCCAGCGCCCTGCGTCACCAGGCCATCAGAGCACCCTTAAACAGAAATGCGTTCAGAGTTTCAAGGTACTCCGCAGAGTCATCATGGATGCTACCCCCCATGTGGAAGTCTGTGGCTGGGGACACTATGCCGCCCTCCTCTTCATCACTATCCGACAGCAGCACTATTCATTATGCTACATTGAGGACATGCCCTCGAGAGTGGTCGCGGTCCACATGGATGATGTAGTGGACAAGGAAGACGAGCTTTAATTTCACAATGGAGACTTACCCCCTGAGGGTGTACCGCCACTACTGGACCCATTAGGGAGGGTTACCTATCAGAAGAGGAACCTTCTAGGTCTCCCTGTACCCACCGAGTCACTAGTACACAATCGAAATGCCAGTATGGGTAAGGAGCACGTCGGAACTGTCAAGCACTCCGACCCGTCCTCCTATATACAGAAGACAGATGAAGATCCCTAAAAGGCCACGTTGTGCCAGCAGCTTGCTGAACAAAAGAGGCTAGTTGATGAACTCCTGGCCGGGCATGCTGTAGAACAGGGACCTGACTACAGTAATCTCAAGACGGGGCAACAGGGGTCGGAACAATTTCCCCTCAGCGAGATGCCTCCGGGCAACCCTGATCATGCTGCTTCCGCAGATAGGGAAGAAGCTAGAGCCCACGGCCATAGGGCATGGTACGTCTCACCAAACCCTCCTAAACGATGAGGCAATCTGAGGAATCCAGTCCGGGTTCCCCGAGTCACCCCACATGTCATTCCGCCAGTCGCTCCACGAGCTGCGGAAGCCACCTACCGTGTCGAAGAACCCGGCAACGCACTTGTGATTAGGGGTCCCCATCAAAACTGGGACCCCCACCCAGATGATCTTATAGAGGCACTCATCGTCTGCCTCGAAGTGTTGGAAATGCGTCAGGAGGCTGTCCCACCAGATGGAAAGCCATATCCCGCGTGGGTGGATGATATGCCCACACCCCCGAATTTTGGGAACCCCACTTTATCGCCCTTCAACAAGATAGGGGACCCGTCGCAGCCCTTGGTCCATTTTTCGTCCAGGTGTGGCCCCATGCTGGGGACTCCAGCCCAGCAAGAAGCCAAACTGCTCTGATGCTTCGTGAAGACATTAGAGGGCCCCGCATTCATCTGGTACAGCCAGCTCTCTATCGTGTTGGTGACTGGTTGGGAGGATCTCCGCTGGCAGTTCCTATACCAGTATAGCTCCACCACGCGAAAGACCATCATCGCAGACCTCTTCAAGTGCAAGAAATGTCCTGGTGAGTGAGTCGCAGACTTCATCACCCGGTGGAAGGGACTTACATATTACCTCGACATGCCACTGACTCAGGAGCAATTACTGACAATGAGTGTAGAAAATGTTAAAACAGAGCTGGTACCTTCCCTGATCACCCAGAACTAACCTGGAGGGTTTTGGGATTTCTTAGACAAGGCTTAGCGCCTTGAGGAGGCTCTACAGAGGCTGTTCAAGCAGGTTTGCTGCCCCCTATGATCCCAGCCAGGAGGGCTGCCAAAGCCGAACCTACCGCGGTTGCCCAAATAGAAGCCTCCATGCAGCTGGAATTACTGCCAGTGGCACCAGCCCCACAACCCCACAGAATTCCTCCACTTCAAGCGTAGGCTCCTACCCAGCAGCGGCCGCCTCAGAATCAACAGGCTCCCCTGCTCAATGCAGCACCACCAACTAGGTGAGACAATCAGGAACCACCTCCTTGGTAGGACCCTCTAGACTCTCATCAGGGCCAGGCCCCCAGGGCCCCCTATTCGTAAAAAAGGCACTAGACTTATTCGTTCAATGAGAATCAGGTCCCTGGCTACTTCTGATGTGCTCTAGAGTAAGTGATTGTGCGCCTTCCCGAGTGCAAAAGGCCAGCGGAGGCGAATCTCACCCATTACCCCAACTATTGTCCTTATCATCAGATTTCGGGGCACACATTCAAGTAATGATATGTGTTTAAAGACTGGTTTCATGACCATCTTGATAACAACATAGTCAGGTTGCGGCCGACACCAACACAAGTAGCGGGTGTCTATATAGGGTTAGAGATCGGAAGCGATAGCAAAGGCGAGTGGCAGCAGGTTCCCAGCCATGGGTCCCAGAAATACGACAAATGGATGGCTCGAAAAACCATCGCTTGTGCCCATGGTATCATTCGGCCATGCATGAATCATCCGGAGCCTCCGTAGGAAGTATCTGGTACCTCTGCATCGCCTTCACAACCAACCTCTTCCTAATAGGGCAAGATGTGACGACACAAGAAGAAGCAACGCTCTCCACCACTGTCGTCAGCATCCCGCACTCTTAGAGAATTTATGCCCCCTGAAATGGGGATTCCTCCCAGAATCCACCCTGTGGTGGATGACTCGTCGAGTGATAGCCAGGGGTACACTTCGATTAACACCATGGAGTTGGTAAAGCCCTATATGAATCCCGAAGAGGGGGAATGCCAGGAGAACCTTCCAAACGTTTCCAGCCAACATCAACGTCAGCAGAACCACAACCGTACCGGTCGTCGAGGCATGTCAGCAGGCACTTTCAGTCAGGTCGTGCATGCTACTGAAACCAGATAGCAGGCTTAGCGCAGAACTTAGCACGCGCAACCCCATCTGATGCCCTCAGCTCTACCTCCACCGCCGTTTGTGCTGATAGATCAATCAAAGCAGCCTCATCCATATCACAGTCAGTCTTGTTGGGCTATAGGTCAGTCTCTTCTATCTGATCCGAGTCTGGCGACTACTCATCCGGCTTCAACTAGTTGGTAGTGGGATGTACGCAGCACTAGCCAACCGCCGGTTCAACCGGAAGGACCAGCTATGCCTCCAACTATATAATGACCTCTTATAAGTAGAGTATCGCACTTGGCACGAAAGTATGATGTCCTAAAGCACCTGTCTGGCATTCCAGCAAGGCTTTCTATCCTTGAGGCTCTTCGCCTATCTTCTGAAATGCGCGAAGCACTTGCTGAGGCCCTAAGAAGACCCCTTCAGTTTGAGACGGATGTAGCAGCTGTGGAAGCCTTCAAAGCTAAGGCAATTGAGAACGCCGAATGCCAGGTAGTTACTCGTTCTCCGGTGAAGACGAGGACTCTCTTATACAGGGGAATATTTGCCCACTATACATCACTGGCCACTTCAATGGTGTGGAAGTCCGTCGTTTCCTCGTTGACACGGGTTCCGGGATCATCCTAATCCCGACTAGGACATTGCAAAAGATGGGTGTATCTGTAGACGATTTAACTACCTCCGAACTCAGAATCCAGGTATACGATAGGATAGAGAAATCCCCAGTCGGCAAGATCAGCCTGAAGACTCAGTTCAGTGGCATAATTTCCAGCACTGAGTTCATGGTCGTCTCCCAGGACACCGCCTACAGTGCATTGATGGGTAGTCCATGGCTCCATCTGCACGCAGTGGTCCCTTCGTCGTTTCATCGATGCCTCAAATACTCCCTCAATGGTCGAGTAGGCGTTCTCCAAGGAGATGCATCTCCTTTCGTCTCTTTTGAATCCCACTATCTGGATTCCGATTATTACAAGAGCAAGGATAATCAAATCCTAGTAAGTGAGGATAAACCCACCCCGGTCACAAGTGATCCCTGGGCAAGCATGGATGATGCCTAGATCCTTCCGATCCACCGATTGGAGGCCACGACCCCAGACATGGGGAAGTGTTTTGTTGTTTCAGGTATGCAAGGAAGGCGTGTTCCCATGACCAAGTGACGATGGAAAATCACCTCGTACTCCTACACCAACCAGTATCAAGTGATCCTAGAGCCTTCTACCCCTGTGCGGTACTGGAATGTCAAGCATATGGAAATGGAAGTACGTCATACATGTCTCTTCCGACGGGCTGGAATCAACCGACTCAGGCCGATGTGTCACTACTGCTTTGACGTCATCAAAAGTGGCTCCCTAGGCTGAAGTCCAGATGGGATAGGATCGACTTCCTACATTGCTATGGTCTCAGTGGCGAGTGGGCCTCCTGATATGATGACCACTGCTGTCTAAGCAAGCACCAGTTTCCCGTCATGGTTTGATTGCTCAGAAGCAGCTCCCTTTGCTAAAAACCCATCCACGGGTGGAGAGAAAGATCTGAAGGATGACCCCCCCCCCCCCCGCCTTCGAGGAAGGAATCTCTACCACGGTTGATGAACTGGTAAAGGTTAACCTTGGTAGTGAGGCAGATCTGAGACCCACATTGATCAGTGCAGCCATGCCCCCCGAGGAGCAGCAGCGGTGCGTAGAATTTCTCAAGAAACACCTTGATGTGTTTGACTGAAGTTACGATGAGATTCTAGGACTAGATCCCCAGGTAGCTGTTCACCGCCTGGGCCTCCCGTCAAACCACTGCGGGTTTAAGAAGCCTCCCAGAAAGATGCACCCTTCTCACGGTGCTATGGTTGAGTCCGAAGTTAACAAGATTATCAAAGGAAACTTCATCAAGGAATTCTAGTACCCCATGTGGCTTGCCAACATTGTGCCGTTCAGGAAGAAGAATGGGCAGATCAGGGTCTGCGTCAACTTCCGCAACCTCAATCGCCACTACCCAAAGGATGAATTTCCCCTCCCAGTGACCAAGTTATTGATTGATGCCACGTCCGGGTTACAAGCTCTCTCTTTACTCGATGGGTATTCTGGGTACAACCAGATTCGGATGGCCCCTGAGGTTGAGGATTACACTGTCTTTTGGGCTCCCCAAGGTACCTTTTGTTACCAAGTTATTCCCTTCGGCCTAAAAAATTCAGGTTCCACATATTAGAGGGCTATGCATCGCATATTCAAGCCGATTCTTGGGATGCAGGTGGAATACTACGTGGATGACCTAGTGGTCAAATCGTGCCAGTTCCAGGACCATCTCAAAGACCTTGAGAAATTGTTCAGTTTCCTCCGTTCCCGGCAGCTGAAGATGAGCCCGTTGAAGTGTGCCTTCAGGTTCACCTCTGGGAAGTTTCATGGCTTTGTTGTTAGATACGGTGGCATTGAAATTGACCCAGAGAAGATTCAGGCCTTCAGCCAAATGCCTCCCCCGGGAAATATTCAGGAACGTCGAGGTCTCTAAGGACACATAGCCTATATACACCAATTCATTGCGAATATGGCCGACATGTGTAAGCCCTTTTCTCAGCTCATGGAGAAGGACGCCGCCTACGATTGGGATGAAGAGTGTCAGACTGCCATCAAGGAAATCATGAAATAACTGTTTCAACCTCCAGTTTTGATTCGACCAATCTACGGAAAGCCGCTACTCCTTTAAGTGACCGCCCATGTAATAGTCCCTCGGCACACTTCTCACCCAGAAGAATAATGAGGGTATGAAGAACAAACTCTACTATCTCAGCCACATGCTTCTCGATACGGAGATCAGATACTCCCCTATAGAAAAGAGCTATGTTGCAATCATTTTTTCCGTACAGAAGTTGCGACATTACCTACAGCACCATAAGGTACAATTTTTCTCTCGTGTAGACCCACAGAAGTATATCCTTAACTGCCCCATGTTCACTGGCTGACTAGCACGGTGGGCAGTGATCCTCTAGCAGTTTGACATCAAGTTTGTGCCTCAGAGGGCCATTAAGGGATAGACATTGTCAGACCATTTATCTTCCCATCCAACCTCTGCAGATCAGTCCCTGGACCTGGATTTTTTTAGTGAGGCGATCCTCTCAGTCGATCATGTCATCACATGTTGGAAAATGCACTACGACGGTGCTTCCCGGAGCCCCACCGGTAAGAGGCTCAACGATCCTAAGCTGAACAGAGTGGTTTTGGGTATTGTCTTCATTACCTCGGCCCAAGCCGTCCTGCCATACTCATTACTGTTGTCATAAGGTTGTACCAACAACGAGGCAGAGTATCAGGCTCTCATCCCCGACCTCAAGATGGCCTTCAAGATCGATGCCCCCCATCTACATGTGAAAGGGGATTCCGAGGTGGTAATCAAACAGGTCAATGGTGACTATGTCGTCAGGATGCCGGAGCATTTACCATTGGTTGAGTACACCCTCTGTCTAATGGCCCAGTTCTCTTCTCGACCAGAGGTTACCCATGTCCCTCGGTCACAGAATGGTCAAGAGGACGCCTTGGCTGGCTTAGCTGCATCGCTCGCAGAACCCGAGCAAGATGATTTGATTATACATGTGGCACACCGGAGAGTCATTGCCCCCGTCACCCAAGAGGACAATGACGGCCTGCGGGTAAGTCATCTCACTACCAGACCTACTACGTCAGGGGTCTCGGGTCCGTCAGAAACTGTGGCCGAGGATGCTCCCGATTGTAGGGCACCTTTTGTCGAGTATCTCCAAAATGGTTGCCTCTCAGATGATCGGGCCGAGCGCGAGAGAATCCGACGCTGCGTACTACAATTTACCCTCCAGAGCGGTCCCTGTCTTGAGACAATCCTTTATAAGCGGAGCTTTTATGGATTCCTCCTCCGTTGCATTCAAGGAGTAGAGATTTCTCAGGTTATGCAAGAGGTTCACGCCGGTTCCTGTGGTGCCCATCATGCTGGGCAAATGTTGTCCCATCAAATCCGTAGGTTGGGGTACTTCTGGACCTCTATGATCAATGATTGTATCGGGTATTCCGAGCGATGCCACGCATGCTAGGTCCACGCCAGCTTCCTGCATCGGCCACCGGAGCCCCTCCACCCCACCATGTACTCTTGGCCATTTGTGGTGTAGGGACTTGATTTAGTGGGACCGTATCCACCGTCGACAGCTCGCCAGTGTAGGTTCATCCGAACTGCTAGAGATTTCTTCTCTATGTGGGTAGAGGCAGTTCCACTCAAAGTGGTTAAGGCCCGCTCCATCTTAGACTTTTTGAACTGCAACATCATCCACTGGTTTAGGGTCCCTCACGTTGTCCTCACCGATAATGGCACCAACTTCCGAGAGGCTGAGGTGAAGAAGTAATACGCCAAGTACAACATCCATTCGAATCATACCTCCTGCTATCACGCACATGAAAATGGACAGATTGAGGTGTTCAAAAAAACCCTCTGTAACATTCTGTAGAAAATGGTTGGTCATAATAAGAAAACTTGGCCAGACAAGCTCCCCAATGCCCTCTGGGGTTATCGGACGACGAATCACAACTCTACTCAGGTAACCCCATATTCCTTGGTGTATGGGGCTGAGGCCATCCTACCCATTGAGATCCAGCTGCTATCGTTACACAATATAGTCTATGACCACCAGGAGCTAGATGAGGTGGCCGAAATCTGTCTTGATGAATTAGAAGCACTAGGCGAGAACAGGTTTCATGCCCTGCACAATTTGGAAAGGCATCAGAATAAGATAGAAAGGGCCTTCAACAAAAAGGTTCTCCTTCTTTCTTTTCAACAGGGCGACCTAGTGTTGGCCATTCGAGCGCCAATGATCCCCAGTAGGAAATCTCCCATGCTAGAGCCCAAATGGGAAGGGCCTTATATCATTCATAAGGTTTACCCCAACGGGGAATACTACTTGGTGACCACTGATGGCGAGCATGTAACCCCCCCCCCCCACCAATGCAAAGTTCCTCAAGAAGTACATTGCCTACGCATCCTTGGTCTGACATGACCTTAAACAGTATGGTCCGACACGACCATAAACTGTATGGTCCTGCATGACCTTAAACTGCACCGTCGTCCTGCAAGATGATCAACTGCAAAATGTTCCGAGCACTATGACCATAAACTAAGATCTCCCTCACACGTACTCACAACACGACGTTAAACTTCATGGCCATCAATAACTACGTGCGACTTGATTCCCATCCTAATGGGATATGTAGGAATGCTCAAACGCCTCGTCTTGAGCCCATCCCTGATCTCTTCTCTTCCGCTTCCCCTGGGTATAGTCTTTTTGTAGGATCATTTCATGATAAGGAGTATTCATCCTTAGCCCTGCTCATACATGGATTATAAGGGTTTCACCATGTGCCCACTCCCGTTCTTCTATCCTCCCACGTCATCACCGCATGATGTTAAACTGCATGGCCTTCAAGAACTATGTGTGGCTTGATTCCCATCCTAATGGGATACGTAAGAACAGACGGAAATTTCGTCTGTCGGCCCATCCCAAAAGCCGAAATATTCCTCTCGGGTCAAGATATATGGAAGGGTGCGCACTCTTGCCCCAACTCATGTCGAGCAAGCCTCGACCCGACTGCACGTCCCCATAGAGATGTTCGACACTTTCGTGGATGGATACATCTATGCTTCACCTACTCCTTGACTGCGATTCCATCATCTTTCACACCCGGAGGGACCCCTAAGAAAGGCCGGGATACTACGCCCAAGGGCTCTCCTACCGACACGGGCCAGGGCCCCTAAGGGTTTCCAAGCAACAAGCCGATAAAAGTCCCGCGTTGCGAATTTGTTCAACGTAGATGCTCATTTGTTGCTCCCATATCAGGTCCCCATCAGGATGTTGTGTTTCGAACATTGTTGACAGTGTCCTGGATCTTAGGATCCACCCCGAGATGTCCCAAACATCGAGTGTAGTGATTCTTTCTATCCCATCCTGAAGTGACAAACTTCCCTCCGGGTGGTGTCAGTGGTCGGACCCACGGCCCCGACTCTCATATAAGGGATGTACAGCGGGGTGAAGGATTATGTCTTCATTCACACCAGGTTAATTTCCATGCTTTGCACATCCCCGTATGAGATACAATTATCTCTTTCCTTGTCCTCATGTAAGATGATAAACTGCAAACCTGTCAGGCCTTCCTAACCGATGCCTGACCTTAGGCCCCTTGGCCTTCTTGGACCCCTTCACCCAGCCATTTACCTAGAGTGTACGGTGTGGTGTGGGACTATGTCCTCATTCACGTCGGGATCATGTACCATGCCGTACACTTTCCCTCATGCGGCCCTACCTCAGGCCTCTTGGCCTTTCAGGGCCCATGACCCTTGTCCTCACTACAAGACATTAAACTGCAAACCAGTCAGGCATTCCTGACCGATACCTGACCATAAGCCCCTTGTCCTTTTAGGGACCCTTTTCCCAACTTCTTATCTAGAATGTATGGTGTGGTACGCTGTTATGTCCTCATACACGTCGGTTTTTTCTGTCGTACTGTACACTTCCCCTTCCATTGATTGGGGGTATTTTACTCCCTCATCCCGTCCTGCATGACGTTAAACTGCATCTAGAGAACTACGTATGGCTTGATTCCCATCATTATTGGAAACGTAGGACCACCTGAATATCTAAGCTTTGGGTCCAGGCCCATCTCTTGGGAATCTCTATCCCACCTCAGCTCCTCAGCCTACTCTTCCTCTATGAGGGGATTATATGGTGTGATGTGGGATTATGCCCTTATTCACGTCAAAACTGTAATGACCACTCCATTTACCTCTCATTCTTGAGTTGTTTCATCGACCCTTCCCGACGGTCCACCAATGTGCCTACGGGTACTCCGGTTTATTACCTGGAATTCCAGACTTTACTTGGACACGTCTGCACCTGCTTTCCATGATTTCTGTATCCCTGCATCAGGGCTTCCCTCATATTTCACACCAGGAGGGACCCCCAAGAATGACCTAGATACTATTCCCAAGGGCTCTCATACTATTACGGGCCAACAACCCCGAGGGTTTCTGAGCAACAAATCAATAAAAATCTCGCGACGCAAATATGGTCAAAATTCAATGCTCATTTTTTGTTCCCACCTTAGGATAACGTGATATGGAGATCGTTTTTCTACCATAGTTAATGATTATCCTCCATCGCCACACAAACCCCATTAATCCCAAAATGTCAGTTACATGATTCACATCCTTCTCCATTCTCATCATATACATGTGGAGTTTCGAAACTCTTGGTACTATTCCTCCGTGCACGTCTTCGCGTTGGGGGAACAAAGCCGTGTCAAAGGTACCCTTCGGGGCTCTTCACCAACTTCCCCTCCATGGATGTTTCAGGTATTGCGATAAGGATCTTCCCCCCTTGTTTCCCACATCAAGATTAACTCACGTAGGCTTAGGGACAGGGTCGAGGTTCGTGCTTACATAGAATGTTGCCATCCACCCTAGGTCTGGTCTCTAAGACCATAAACTAAGATCTCCTCAGAACTACGTTCAGCTTGATTCCCATCCTCATGGGATACATAGGACCACCCGAACGTCACACTTTCAGGTCCAGCTCATTTGGGAGCCAATATCTTCCCCTTCACTTTTCACCTCCATGTTGGACCCTTGGCCTGAGGTTCCTCCCTTAGGATTGCATAGAGTATAATATGGGATTATGCCCCCATTCACATCGGTTATGTCACTAGACACTATACACATCCCCCGTCTAGAATAGTCTCTACTACATCTGTGCTACATAACATTAAAATGAATGCTTTGTCTTATCACACGACCCTAAACTTTGACATTATCGTCCTGGCCACATGACGAAAAACGGCACTACATTGTGATGACCTTGTTGTAGAGGAAATCACGTTGGGTATTGGTCAGGTTCAATGCCATTTGTCAATGCCTATCACGACTTGATTCTTGTGGCGACACCAGGTCCTACTACCCTAGGCCTGTTGCTTCACAAAAAAAACCATTTCTCATCTTAAAGGACAAACACGATTTATCAAATTCTGCTTCTTTTAGTGCAAGGGCCACACACACACTCCCCTTTTTTCGGACATTGGTACCTTACTATGCCACCCTTCCGAACTACGTATGGCTTGATTCCCATACTCATGGGATACGTAGGAGTGCCAAGACCCTTCCCCATGGGCCCAGTATAACCTTCGTGTTCGGTCCCTCAACTCGAGCATTTCCTTGGAGAACACATGGTAAGTAGGGCTTAGGTCTTCATTCACATTGGGTTTTTAACCACCTTACCATGTGTCCCCTTCTCCACATACCCATTCATAGACTGAGATCTATGACCATAAACTAATACATTCTTAAGAACTATGTGTAGATTGATCCCCATCCTCATGGGGTATGTAGGAACACCTTTGAGATTTTCGTTGGGCCCAGCTCAACTCTTGTTTATGGTCCCTCGACCTAAAATTGTCCGAGAAGCAAATGGTGGTCTGAAACCCCGGTTCCCATTCACGTCAGGTGTCTGAAATACCCCACCGTGTGCCTCCCATGTTTCGTCCCGCCCATTGGTCCAAATTTTATTACCCTAAACTAGGATCTCCCTATTGAGATGAACTATGCTCCCTCTATCTAATACGTCTCGTTGTCATATTCAGATGTGTTTTTGACAAAGATCCTAAAGTGTGGGATTTTCATAGGGACATTCCCCTAGTCCCATGACCAAGCTTCATGAGCTTGCTATTTGGATCCTCATCTTCTTCCACATCTAAAAGAACCCTCAGACGACATGGATTCTAGGCTTACGGCTCTCCACGAAGGCTGGACCTAAGGGCCCTCCAATCGTTTCAGGCCAACGTCCCTAAAGATCTCTAACAACATTTTTGACATGATCCCGTGTTTTGAACATAGTTAACGATCAACCCTCATTGTTCTGTCCCCATTCTAGGCTAACGTGATATGGATTCTAGGTTTCCACCATGGTCAACAGTTATCCTCCATCATCACACCACCATCATCATGATCTGAATCTTGAGCGCCATGATTCACACATTTCCACTTCCTCATGTTCAAGTGGAATTCTGTCATACTCAGCACGTTCTCTTCGCGCATCTAGGTGCACCACATGATCGTGTATGTGTCATTGGGCTGGTATTCACCGAGTGTACCTTTTCCCTAACCTGCCCCTTTCTGTGTCGGGATATTCTCACCACTGCTTCTTGTTTCCCACACCGAGCACAACTCACATGGGATTAATAGTTTTGGCAGGATGTGTACCAACACGGTCGGGCTTCTCATCGTCCCACATGACGTTAAACTGCATTTTCAGAACTACGTATGTCTTGATTCCCATACTCATGGGGTACGTAGGAACGTCCAACCACTCTGCTTCGGGCCCAGCCTAATTATCGCTCTTGGTCACTCGACCTGATGTGTTTCCAAAGGGGGTACATGGTGTGATTTAGACTCTATGTCCTCATTCACATCGGTTTCATATCTACCATGCCACACGCTCCCTGGTACCTTCCCTATAATTCAACATCCTATCATAAGACGTTAAACTATAGGAGTCCATGTGTCCTCAACACATAACACTAAACTACGGTTCAACCCTAAGCAAGTTCAGGATGCCCTATGTTAATCATGGGATGTACCAAAGCCTCTGCTAGAGAGGATTTCTAATGTCAGTGTTGGTTTATGACTACAGTGTTCTTCTAGAACTACGTACGGCTTGATTCCCATCTTCATGGGATAAGTAAAGACACCCAGGAATTTCACCTAGGGTCCAGCCCTAGCAATCGCAAAATCATGATCCTCCCCATTTCCGGCCCTCTGGCCTAACCCCTCGGGGGGAACTATGTAGCTACAATTTTTCCCTGAACATGTTCGGGATTACCCAAGATCCCATTGAGAAGCGACAGACCCCCTCTCCAGAGAGGCCATGTCCCAAAGAAGGAATGATCCATTAACAAACCAATGTGCCCATCTGGCATACGCCCACCAAGGTGGTGTAATTACATCAGTGTTGGATTCTGTTCAGACAGACCATCACTCCATATTCCATGCTTTTCGTGCCCCTTATTCAAACTCTCATCGCCTTTCATGTCTGAATGGACCCCCTAACGGCCTGGTCTCATGATGCATCAGCTCACCTACCATCCTGGGCCAGTGTTTCGGAGGACTGGTCATGTTTGGAGGGACCCCCTAACAGTTTGGATGCTCGACCTAGGGTTCACCAACTGTCCTGGGCCAACGTCCTGAAGGATTGACCTACAATATTTGTGACCTGGTCCCATGTTTCGAACATGGTCAACGGTTGACCCTCATTTGTTGTCCCCATTTCAGGCTAACAAAGTAGGAATATCGTTTATCCACCTCAGTTAACGATTGTCCTTTATTTTCACGTCATCCCCACAGTGTTCTGAATCTTGGGCATTGTAATTTATGCTTCACGTTTCCATCAGTTCGGACCGATTTTAGTTCCCCTGGCGTTGCACCATTCACGAATGAGGGCACGCTAGAGAAACTATAATTTGGCTGTTTTGAGAACATCCTTCTCCGGCCACACCTATCGCATCTTTGGGAAATCCGGACTGGTTATCTAAACCTTGGATGTCCAAATCTTTCTTTCTTTTCCTTAGGTTGAGTGGGACGAGAAGGCAACTATCCCATGTTTCTCACATCGGGTTTGACCCACGTGAGCTTGGGGAATTATAGCCAAATGTCCCACAAACATCGTAGGGATGTAATGAACCGATTCAAACAGTGGAAATTGTGCATGCTACAACATTCAAAACAATGAGGGAAGTAATTGAAGCACAAAAGTACCATTAAAAAGTTTGTAATTTGTTACAGTCCTGGGGGTCGACTCCCCCCATGGATGGGTTGACCCTGTCAAAAGAACACTGGAGCTCCACCACCCTTCGGCTTGTGGCGTCCAAGATTGGCTACAGCTGACTCAGCTCCTGCCCCTCCTTGGAAGTGGCAGGGCGCAGTTCTTCTGCCATGGCTCTAGCCCTCTCAACGCCAGCCTGAATGGAAGCCATCTTTCTAGAAGCCAGCCTCATATGCTCTTCCGCCTCTGATAGTGGGGCCTTCAACCATGAGATCAACTCAGATTGTTCATTAAGAGAGGCTGAGTGCTCATCTGTCCTGGTCGGTAGCTGTTAGACCTCGCTTTCAGCCTCCTAGAGCATCTTGATGTTTGTCACCTTCCTCTACTGCCAGCCCACACTGAGCCCGCAATCATACTCCCAGATCTTCTCATCCCTGAGATCTCGGATGAGTGCATGACGACGTTGGGCATCCACTCCCCCAGCGCACAGTTCGTGCAGCTACAAGAAAATTCTATCCACTTCGTTCATCCGTAGCGCTTGGAGGGTGTGTCCTTGATGAAGTGCGTGATTAGCTTCCACAATCATCAGTGGACTATGCTACTGTCTTCCTCATCGGAGGCCATTTCATCCCAGTCTGCATGATTGGCAGGCTCGTACGCTGGATACACCCACAGGAAGTCCTCAATAGGATCTGCATCTAGTGTCGAATCCAGCATGAAATCTGGCACCGGGGCAGGCGTGACGAGACTTGGGTCGGCCGGTTGATCCACGTCATCAGACTCCACCTCAATAACCTCGGGCACGACCCTGCTCGTGGCCCCGCTGATGATAGAGTGTGTTGCGGCTTCGGGAGATGGGGGGACTATCTCCACCATCACCAGCATGCCCCTAGGAGGGATGCCGCCAGACATCCCGACCAGCCTTTCTGCAGTAGCCCATGCCAGTCGAAGAACTGTACCATAGGGAAGGACACAGACATTAGTTGGTACCACCTACATATGTTGAAAATGAATCCGGTAGAGGAAACTTACGGAGATCAAAGTCCAGGTGCTGCTCCTGAGTCGATGCTGATGGGACCCCAAGGCGGGGCCCTCTGTATACTATCATAAGGTCTGGAGATTCTTGAGGAGCCACCTCGGGTGCTCTGGCACCACCAGACGTAGAACTAGACGTAGCCGTAGGTGCAGGTTCTAAAGGTCCTGCATCATTACCCACCAAGGGGCGGGAGTGAGGCCTGCATACGAGTTGCACCTGCATGGCTCAAACATCATTGAGAAATCCATGATGGCTCGAGAACGTACCATAAGGAAAGAAGTTTTTAATGATACCTTTAGAGCCTCTATGAAGTCATCAAAATCTGAGTTTTGGTCCATAACTTCACCCTCCTTCAATGGGCTCCCTCCAACATCCTCATCCTCCCGAGAGGAGTCCTCTGATTCTTCTGGCAGGGGGAAGCGCTCCCTCAGATCGGCAGCTGAGAACTATGGGGGGACCGTTCGATCCAGCAGTACCCTCACCCGGTCTTTCATTGTGCTTGAGACACCAATGGAATGAACGTAGTCCTCCAGCTCATCCAAGTATTGCTCTACCTCCACTGGAGACGCCATGAAACCCGCCCGGACTAGGCCTATACCCGGTAACTCCATCCCGAGGCGATTCAAGTGCGCCCATATCTCGGGTGGACTGATGAATTGCCGGTTGACATCCCAAATGTATGAGGCCTCTGGGAAGACGGTATCCTCTACCATGTCGATATGACGCAGCCACTTCCCCAGTGCCTGAGTGGATATCCTATGAAATCCCCTCGGTGGCCTCCCCTCCGGATGGACCTGATCTTTCGGAATCACCTGGTCCGCCGTCACTGCCACACTCTCGGCCGGTGCGGGTCTCGCCTCCACGGAAGCCCCGCCACCGTGAGAGGACTTTGCTGCCCTCCAACACCAACCTCAGGATAGAGCAGGCCCGCCATCACCAACCCGAATGGTTGGCTACTTTAGCATCTCCCCCTGATAAGAATCCTCCTAGATAATTGCATAATCCCTCACCAATACGAAAGCAGCGGTAGATGGAGGCAATGTAATCCGCATCTTCCCGTCTTCCCGCGTGAACATGAGCTACAAATGCCTCATTACACACGGGTGCTCCTCGTGATGCACCTCCAATTAGATCTGCGGGTTCAGCCACGAGAGGCACCGAAACTACCTCGCAAACTGATGCAGGGTGTACGGATCACAGAATGGCTCACGATCCACTCGTGCCACCAAAACTCCGCCTAAAAAGGCCAGGAGATAAGCCCAGTGCTCTTCCTTTCCCTGCCAGTCATCAGTATGTACCCCGTCGGCAATGGGAATGGGTGGAAGTTAAACTCATCAGCCCTCCACACCCGGTTCAGAACCATCGGCACCGTTAGTTTGAATGGGAAGCTCCCAGCCGCATTTAGAATATAGGGGTGGAAGTTTGACCCAGGCTGTGAAATAGGGTTTGGATACTCATAGATCCCACTGATGTGTGCCGTAATCCACCCATAAAGGAGGTAGAAGGGCCCGCATATCCATGGAGGCTTCTTTCCCTCGCTAACGTGCCACAACATCCTGTATATCTTGGCGAGCATTACAATCCCTAGATTGATCAGCTGCCCCGTGGCTAGCATGGATTCCATGATAAACAAGCTAGGCCACACCCCCATGCTGGTATTCCTCACTGGTAGGACCCAACCGCATATAAGGGCCGTGTTGAACACTGCTAGCCAGAATATTGGCTGATGTTCGATGCTGATACTGAAACCCCAAGTCTTCCATTGGCTGTCCTCCAAGACCCGCCAATACGAGTGCTCCTTACCCCGTTGAGCCGCCTTCGAACATGTTCGAGGCCTCGGAGGAAACTCACAATTCTCTGGGAAGTTCAGGAACCGCTCGAACCACTTCTTAAAGGGGACATCCCTCACTGCCTCCTTGTCCTCTCCAGGGACCAGTTCCATTAGCACCAACGCCAGTCATAGCATTTTCTCTGTATCCTCCCATGTACTTATGACGGTGAGGACCTCATTATACATGGCCCCCAGATCGGAACCCCCAAAATCTGGTGGACATCCCACAGGCTGATGCCCACCTCCCCATTGTGCAGGTGAAAAGTATTGGTTCGGGATGACCATCTGCTCAATAGCTCCGGCATCAGCTGTTTCAGTTGGTAAATGTGGAATTGGGAGGCCCATGCGGACTCATACAAACCCACTCTCCTCAACTCATCCCCAAACTCCTCGCATGAGGCGCCTACCCAGTAGGCCCATGCCCAGTCTTTTGTGAAGTTGCCGCCCTGGCACAGGTCCCACTCATCAGACCACCCCTTCTTTGAATCCTGCAAGGCCGCCTTCAGCATGGTACGATATAGAGGAGAGGACATCTTCAGTTGTAGTGGCTTCCTGTCAATATTGTTGACATGGTTGTAGAGACAGTCAGTGGTAACGGGTGTGAATTCCTCCCACGCATGACCATATGATGCCCTGAACCACTGGCGCTGACATGTCGTGCTCCTAAACCAGCAAGCTGGTCTATCCCTACTCACCTTAGGGATGAATACATCATCCCTCACCCCAAAGCCATACAACGGTAGCTTCATGCACTAAAAATACTTCTTATGACCCTCTTATAATAGTTCTGTCAAAGAATTATGTTCCAAGGGGCTTCAGACCATCTCCGTAAGGCCTATATAGTTGGCTATCTCATCCATCTAGGCGGTGTCTGCAAGCACCCCCAACACAGCTTCTCGATGGGCCATTTCGGTTTCGGCAACGAAAAGAATTTTTTCAGGCTTTATCGCGAAGCATTCTCTCGAGGATCTCTCACAAAGCTCGGGTGTGAAACCAAGCCACAAATTCTGTCCCTGTACGCCAAACAGAAGTTTTCTTGGCGCGGTCGCGGAGTCGGAGACTCGCGGTTCGCCGCGAAGATTGATTCGCGGATAGAAGATGAGGAGTACTGGGAGCTTCGCGAAGTCGAGAGCGCAAAAAAACAAAAGTCGCCAGAGGAAAAAAAAGAGGTCATCCCCCCTATTTATAGGCAGCGATGCGGAGCTTCCTGGCGCGTCCCACCCGCACGGAGCATCGCGGAGTGTCCGGACCGCGTGGCCGCATTCAACGCCACGGGCCCCTTTGCAAGGTTGTATCGCAAACCACCGATAATTTTGGAGATTTTACCTCAGACTTCGACCGTTCATCCCTTTGCGGCTCCAAGTCTACGGGGGGGGGGGGGGGGGTATTTGATGGTGCCAAAATATAGAACGGAAAGAAGGGGAAAAAAGAAGCCCCGCATGCTATCTCGCGAAGCTCTGACGTGAAGCTCCCCGAGCATCGTGGCCTCGCGAAGCCCCTGAGGCGGTAACTCTCAGGGAACTGCCTAACGTTCACGAGCCCACCGCGAAGCACAAGAGATGGTAACTCTCCACGAATGGCATGAAATTCCCGATCCCACCACGAAGCACAGGAGGCGATAACTCTCTTCGAACGGCCTGCTGTTCGTGAGCCCACCGCGAAGCGCCTTAGGCGGTAACTCTCTACGAACGGCCTGATGTTCATGAGCTCGCCGCGAAGCACAGAAGGCGGTACCACTCTGCGAACGGCCGGACGTTCGTGAGCCCGCCACGGAGCACCCACCACCCCATCGCGTTGCAAGAGTTCTACTTCATGGCGCCCCTGGCCTATAAATACTCGGTTCCCCCTGAGTCTAAAAAAACGACAATCCAACCATTCAGCTTCTCAACTCCCGAATCATGAAGAACCCTTCACCCCAGGTATTAGGAGCTCTGCAAGGTATTTTTACTTCGCGAGATGTCTTTTCTTTGTCTCGTTTTGATCCCCTATTCCAAGAGGGATGCCCTTCATGAAGCCCAAGGAATTTGCGAAGGAGGGGGATTTCCAAGGGAACCCGGGCAGCTGCAGAGCATTTATGCATCGCGAAACCCCCATCCTGTACTAGTGATTCCTATGCCAAGGCCGAGTCACTGCATATCACGAAGCACACAGCCTCGCAGCACCTTGCTTCACGAGGAACCTCTACTTCGCGAGGTAGTGCTCCACGAATACTATTCCACTTCATTAAGCCCCCCCCCCCATTCACACCTCTGCCCCATGTTAAGGCCAAGACACTCCACTTCATGAAGCACACTCCTTTTCTTGGAAATTCCACTTCTTGTGCGACTCTACAGGTATGAAGGATGTGATTTCAAAATCCCACATACAAAACCACTCGTAGCGTTGCTTCGCCTAATGATTCCATACATTGGCACACTAAAAGCTATTTCTTCTTCACATATCCATGATAACATGGACCCCTCGATGGTTCGCTCTGCGACCCCTCTTTACCACGACCATACTTGTACCTTCCCTCCCACAAGGAGCAGAGGGTGCCGGTCATGTATGTCCTAGGGGTGCAGAGTAAACCCGCCTCTTCAGAGTTGTAGGATGTTAAACTGCCAAGCACCTCATCCTCAACACATGACATTAAACTGTGGTCGGACTTCGTGCCTCGCACGCAGGGTCCCCCCAGCTCCTACATTCATTATGCCACTCACCTCCATGGGAATGGAATCACCCCCCACAAGGGATGATATCCTCCTTATCAGAGCGGCTTATGTCCACGGTAGAAGGGAAACCACCTTGGTGAAAGCCCCTAGCCCCTCTTGCAGAAGGTAGCACCCATGCACCTCCGTACTTCCCCACTGCCAAGGTCAGTCAAGGGTGTGATAGGGAACAAGGCACCTCCCATAATTGGTCCCAAATCCTTCTCCCGCTGCGCTTTTCCACACTTCGGGCCTCCATCATGGAGTAAGTCCCAGCACCATGGGCAGCTTAACGTGTACGCACCACTTCGCTTCTTGCGGACGCACCCTCCACGACGTGATAGACGGGTCATTGCTGCCTCTTGTTTCTCACACCGAGCATGACTCACGTGGGCTTAGAGTGAGCATCGGCCATGGAAATGCCCTCGTCCAGCATGACGATAAACTGTATGCCCTTGAACCGCATGACATTAAACTACACACCCATTTGAAATACGAGGCCTTTGATCCATGTCACAGCATGGTACGTAGGAAGCCTCCACGAGGTTCAAGCCCACCCATCATTTTATTCACGTTAAGTTCCACCTTCGTCCAACATGACATTAAATTGCATTCCAGTCTGACGGCAAGCCATTGTGACCAACCCGAACTATGAGGACTTTGATCCATGTCAAGGCATGGTACGTAGGAAGCCTCACGAGGTTCAATCCCACCACTAGTGGACCCCCAGGTCTACCTTCACGTCGGTTCGCTGACGAAACCCTTTGAACTATGAGGTCTTTGATCTATGTCACTACATGGTACATAGGAAGCCTCCCAGAGGTTCAAGCCCACCACCAGTTGGTCACTCTGACCCTCTTCACGTCGGTTCATCAACACCCGGGCAGCCTAGTGTGTAAGCTCGACACTATCTGGACCAAGGTCCTTGCTCACGTCGGTTCGCCAACACACCATTCTGAACTATGTGGTCTTTGATCCATGTCAAGGCATGGTACATAGGAAGCCTCCATAAGGTTTAAGACCATCACCCGGTCGTCCTGACCTCACTCACGTCTGTTCACCCTCGTCCTGCATGACGTTAAACTGTATTCCACATTCCATCTGATCTACGGGGACTTTGATCTATGTCAAGGCATGGTACGTAGGAAGCCTCCCGGGGTTCAATCCCACCACCAGTGGACACCAGGGTTCACCTTCACCTCGGTTCGCTGACAATGCCCGTCGGACCAAGGTCCATATTCACGTCGGTCCTCTGGCGCACCCACCTGAACTATGCAGACTTTGATTCCCTTCCACGGGGATATGTAGGATGTCTCTTCGAGGCCCAAGCCCTACTTTACTATCACCTTTACGATGGTTTCGTTTCATGCCCCCATCCACTTCATTCAACCATATTCCATCCATCTTGATTCTCACCTGGGCCACCATATCCTGGCAAGATCATGCCATTCTGCTCTTCTTCACAGCATTCGGGAAGCTGCCCACAGGTTGGCCCCATTATCGGCATCCCTTCAAGGGAAATTCCTCAATCTGATCCACTCCAGTCAATGCTTTGATCAGGCCGATCCGTCTCCGCTGGACGTTAAACCTGCAACATACCCTGTGTTAAACATGGGAAGATGTGGAAAGACTAAGATATATGCCTATGACATATAAATTTTCCTCCCTCGATGTGGGATGCCTCAGGCTTCCATGCCCTCGAGAATCCCTATGAAAAAGGACCAAAAACAGACACCCCAATTCCCCAGTGTTCGGACACGCTACTGATGCCTCAATGTGACTACTCCCCCAACTGAAGGTTGTTGCCCTGACCGGACCCTTTGGAATGTCCTGACAGAAGCAGTGTAATTAACCGGCTTCCATGGGATCATGAAACTGGGAAGAGTTTCACGAACAACGTATTAAATCTATGAGGGAGACCCGGGCTAGGTGAAGATTTTCGAGGAGGAATCCATGGAAGTAAGAACCGACATCCCATCATCCCAGTTTTGATCAAGGAGAAAACATCCCTAAATAAGGACCGAATGTCGCCCGCCTTTAGAAATAGGGAATGAGGGGCCAGAGATGCGTGTCCTCACAGACGGATGCACGCGCCCCGATGAAAGTGTCGGAAATAGGTACCTTCGAAGAAAATTTTACAAGACATTCATGGTACCCTTCTGGAATTAATACCCATCCAAAGAGTAAGATTGTTTGATTATTTAGTTTCTTAAAACCAAGTCTTCTAATGGAATTATCCATTAAAGTAAATCAATTATTTAGAAGAAACTGTTCTATGTTCTCTCAATGTTTATATGGAGATTAGAGTAACCAATCAATTATATGGGTTTGATACGAAGAATAAAATGGAATTCACTGTAAAATCAAAAGAACACACTTAAAAGAAGATGAGTTATCCCATATGCTCATAGTGTGAAATGAAACCTGGAGGTAATTGTCTTAAATGGACTAGTATATTTTTTAATTGTTGAAAATAAGGTCATCGGGCAGTTGAATTCCAAATTGATTAGAAAAATATATCTAATGATGCGAACAAAGAAAAGGATACATAGAATACATATCCTACACTTGAATGTTACTAGTACATGGAAATTGTGCATTACTCCAATAAATTCCATAATACAATAGTTATTGATGATGATAGACATCCAAAAACTCATAAGGCCCAAGATAAAGGAATGTCACATGCAATCACTATCAGTGATGTGGAGTATGATAATGAAGCAGTAAAAGGTACCCTTACTATCCAATAGAAAGTAGAAAATGTTTTAGTTGATTCTGGATCCACCCAATCTTTTATATCAGATGAATTTTCTAAGGGTATCATTGTATTACCTCAAAAATTATATATTTAATTAGTTGTGACAACTATTAATGGAAAAATTGTATCATCAAATGTTTATATCTATTCTCTGATTGGAGTTTTTGGGAATGTTTTTCCTATAAATCATGTGAACCATCCTATAGAAGAATTTCATGTGATTAATGGCATGAATTTTCAATCGCTATATGGAGCATATATAAATTTACAAGTATGTGAAGTCACATTTCATATTCCAAATCATTATATGATCATCTAACAATACAAGGATGAATATAAACTTACTATAGAAATTTCATCCATCTTACGGGTCTTGATTCCAATTAATGAATGTTATTTATCTCAAATTGTTGGAGATTAAATCATGAATAAGAATAATCCCGTTGTAAAGGAGTTTGATTATGTATTTCCAGAGGAATTGAAATGTTTTCTACTAAATATTAAAGTTTATTTTTTAATAGAAATCATACTAGGTGCTACACCTATTTCAATGACAACTTATATAATGTCCCCAATTGAGATGGAATAATTGAGAAGGCAACTATAAGAGAATCTTGAAAAGGTATTAATATTCCATAGTGCATCACCTTGGGGATAACCAATTCTATTTGATAAGAAGAATGACCAATCTATGAGACCATGTGTTGATGATTGAGAAATATACAAGATCCCAATCATGAACAAATATCCTCTTTCATGCATTCATGACCTATTTTTCAAACTATGTGGAGTTAAATACTTTTCCATTATTGGTCTTTGTTCATGATATCATAAATTAATGGTAAAAAAGGCAGATATACGAAATATGTCATTCCGTACAAGGTATGGAAACTATGAATTTATATGAATCTTTTTGGTCTTACTAATTCCCCAACTATCTTCAAGGATCTAATGAATAGAGTCTTTAGAGACTATCATGATTAGTTTTTGGAAGTATTCATAGATGATATTCTTGTATATTCAATGATAAAGGAAGTTTATGAAGATCACTTAAGAATTATTCTGAAGATCCTGATAAAGGAGAAGCTTCAAACCAAATTTACCAAGTGTGATTTTTGGCTTCAGAAAATTTCATTTGTGGGTCACATAATCTCAAGAGAGGGGATTTATATTGATCCTAAAAATTAGAGGTTATTGAATATGGAATGAGACCAACAACTGTAAATGAGATCTAATGTTTTCTTAGTTTTTCATGATATTATAGACATTTTATTAATGATTTATAATGATTATCTAATATTCTCACCATTTTTACTTGAAAAAGAGTTAATTTTGTTTGTATAAAGGAATGTGAATATAATTTAAAAGTGTAAAAAAGAATTTTAGCCAATGCAACCATGGTCCCACTTCATTTTAGTGTAAAAATTATTTGATCTATATTGTTGAATCCATGAATGGGATGAGATGTTTTCTCATGTAAAATCATATGGTGATTTGCTATGGCTCACTATAGATGAAAATTCATTAGAAAACCTACCCAACTCATGATTTGGAGTTAAATTCGGTGTTTTTTTGCATTAAAAACATGGAGGTATTATCTTTATTGTCAATTGTATTATATTTATACTAATAATAAAAGTTTAAAGAATATTTCTAGACTAAAGGAAATGAAGATGCACCAAATAATATGGTTGGATTTGATTAGGGATTATGACTGGTCAATATATTACCACCCTAGGAAAATGAACAAGGTGGGAGATGATCTGAATCAAAAAAACCATGCTATCATATAAATGATGAGAATCATGAAAGATTAAATATTTATGGATTTTTAATGGATGAATATTTAAATCTTAATGGAAGTAGAGAAATCATATATTTCTAAAATTAATTATCAACTATCCTTACACGATATGATTATAGTGGAATAGAAAAAACATGTATAGTTACAAAATAAGTTGAGAAATGTTCTTGAATTCCACCTTGATTGTGATGAAAGAATAAGGTTCAAGAACTAGGTTTGTATTCCTCCCATACTATAATTAAATAAGGAGCTATTAGATGAGGCTTGTAGTTCTTCATTATCTATTCACTCTGAAAGCAGAATGATGTACATAGAACTAAGAGAGTACTTCTGGTGGAATGGCATGTAAAGAGATATCAGAAAATATGTCTCTCAATGCTTGGTTTGTTAGTAAGTTAAAGTTGAGAGACAGAATTCTAAGGGGATGTTACAACCATTTCCAATACTAGAATGGATCTGGGAAAACATCACTATGGGCATTTTATTCAGACTACCCAAATCATCCAAGGGAAATAATGATATCTCGGTTATAGTTGATCACCATAAAAAGTTGGCACACTTCATTTCTATTAGAGAGTATTTCTATCTTGATCCGTTTTCCATGATATATGTAAGGTAAGTGGTAAGATTTAATGTAGCACTACTTTCCATTATATCCTATCGGGATTTGATGTTTACCTTGAAGTTCTGGCAAAGTCTTCAGCATGCAATGCATACTGAGCTATGTTCCATCACAGTATATCATCCACAGATAATATGTCAGTCTGAGAGGACAATTCAAACACTAGAATACATGTTCAGATATTTATCTATAGATTTCAATGGTTTTGGGGTCAACACATACCATTGGTTGAATTTTTATAAAATAATACCATTCACTCCATTATTCAGATGGATCCTTATGAATCCTTATATTGAAAGATGTGAATAACTATAAATTTTTGGGATGTATTTGGGGAAATAAGGATATTAGGACCTAATATTGTTGATGAAATGACAGAAAATGTCAGATCTATTCAACAACACATAAGAGTAGCTCAGAGTTGACAAAAAATTAAGGTTGATAGCTGAGGAAAATAAATAAAGTATGAACTGTGTCATAAAGCGTTCTTACAAATATCTCCCCAAAAGAGATTAATGAGATTTGGAAATAAGGGAAAGCTAATCCCTAGGTATATTGGTCCTTTTTAAATTATTGACCGTGTTGGGAAGGTAGCATACCGATCTGGAGCTTCCACTGAATCTCTTTCAAGTTCATGATGTCCATGTATCTATACCGATAATGTTAATACCCAATCCAACACATGTACTATGATCAGAAGCTGTACTACGAGAGAAAGATATTTTCTTATGAAGAACAATCGATATAGATTATGGTTTGAAGAAAAAAAGTTATACAACATAAGACCACTCTGTTGGTTAAATATTTATGGAGAACCACAAATTTGAAGAAGATACATGGGAAATTGAGGATATGAGGAGGGAATGTTATCATCATCTGTTTGTTTCTATATGCCTAATTTCAAGGGAGAAATTCTCTTTATGTGGGGTAGAATATAACACCCAAATGTTTTTATGATATACATTCATTAAATAATTATTATTCTTCATCATCTTGATTTTCACACAATAATGAGTTTAAATGAACATCAAGATTACCTAATTTTAAAATTACCCTTATAACATTTTTTTTAGTTTAGTTAGAATAATAAAAACATACTTATGAAAATGCATTATGACTTCATTGGCTGATAATTATTTATGAAAATTATAAATCAATTAGATATTTTTATTTTTGATTGAATTATTTTTGGTAATGAAATTAATGATATATATATGTGTGTTTAATACTTAATAAAATATTTTTGACATTCATCCAACGGATATTTTAGTTTCTAGTATGAATAAAACCATATTTTATGTATAAAAATATATTTTTTAAAAGGTTAATTTCACAACATTGAATGGAGAATCAATTTTAAATTATGATTTTGAATCATTAATAATTTATTTATGACCAAAAACACATGTTATTTTGAAACGGGATATAAAATTTTATTTTGGATAAATTTCTGATATTTACCTAATAACATCCAAGTTTTGATGAATATTAAAAATATGCTAATTTGTAATTAAAAGCAACTTTTTAATCGAGAAAATTTATATGGATAAATTATAATATTGAATGATTATAATGTATAAATATAATATATTTTAATCATTCAAAGTAATTTATGTCAACATCATTAATTTTACGTTGAATTCATAATTAAAAACATTTCATTCTTTTGCAATATTTTAACTTTTAAAGCCCTTTTTCTCATTTAAACAATGGGATTAATTTTAAATTAATTACTTAAAATAATATATTTTGAATATTAAAAATGGAATCCATATATATAATCAATAGGTCCAAATTATTTTAATAGCCTATTATTTTTTCGCATTACGAATAGTAACTTTGGTATTTATTTTTATTACCATGGTTAAAGGTAAATCAGATTATTAATGGTACTAATAATATTATAAAATTACCATAAAACCTATAATAATATTATATTATGACTGATTGGACCCTAATCGTCTATTTTTAGAAATGTAATCACTTTATGGCCACTTACCTATGAATATGTCATGAATGTAATAAAAAATAATAAATTTGAAAAAATGTCAGAAACATATTTTTTATAAGTATATTAATTATAATATATGGATAATTAGGAGATAATATCGACTATAGATATTATCTTGAAAGCTAAATGAATTAAATACATTATAGATAATTATTAATAATTTTTAAGGATTAAATAATTACCATTAATGATTATACAATAGTGATGTGGAAATTATTTTATTAATATAAATATCAAATAAATGGTATTAAAAATATCCAGAGAATTATCATATGAACTAATTAATGTGATCCAATAATTCTATAGGGGTATATGAAATTTTGGGAATGTAATTTTTTTTGAATTTATCTTCTGTGTGAATTTTATTTAAATACAAATAAATGAATATTTTCAAAATTGACACTATTGACGTTTTATAAAAATAACACTTCTTTGTATTATTTAAAAAATTAAAAATATTTAAAAATAAAAAATATATAATTATATGGTCAAAATTTTCAAACAACATATCATTTTAGGGTCAATTAACACCATATATGAAAATATTTATAACCATTAAATTGTTAGAATGTTATAACCACAATTAAAATTAAATAGAATAACTAAATGATAATTAAAATGATAATGCTTAAATTAACAAAAACACTTGTCTATAATTTAATGGTTGGTTAGATTACAATCCCATCTCGACTCATCTTTGAAATTGGAGAATCTAATAGTTTTTTATCTGGGTTTTATTTTATTATAAATTAATATTTTTTATATTTCCAAAAGTGACCCTCACATAAATTATAAAAGGGAACCTCTTCCCCCACCTCTTAAATTAATTGTGGGCCTTAAAGCTCAGTCACACATACTATTTATTCATTTTTAAATTACCCATTTTCATTTTAGTAGTTCTAGTTTTCTTAAAAGAATGACTGTAGTGCCTTAAGAAGAAATTTAAAGGAGACACGCCGAGAAAGAGGTAATCTCTTCTACCGATTCATTCAAATTTCATTCTGGTTATACTTACTCTTCATTACTCATTTCATTATAAAGTAATAAAATCAGTGTCACTCATATAATTATATGTTATTAAAAATATTAAACAAACCTATTTCTCCTTTTATCTATCCTATGGAATATGAAATCACTGCGCGTGTGTATGTACGACTTACCATCTCCACACCGTGGTGTAATATATTTTTCACCACCACCATACGTGGAGGGGTACAATGGTGGAAAAAATAACTATATATGATTATAATCATATGATACTAATTTTGAGATAATATACACTATCCACTTCAGTACCATTCAATAATTATGGGAACAATATCATCACTCATGTGTATGTATGACTTACCATCTCCATGGTGCGATGTGATTCATTCAACATAATCTTCACCAAACCATGAATATAAAAAATAATTTAATGAATTTTATGAATAAATATGATATATATTATAATAATACCATCATGTCAATGATATAACTATATCATAAATAGAGAAATAAGAACTTATCCAAAACAATATGCATTAGAACATAAAGTAGTTAATACCTGAATAACATGTAACATTGAAATATTACTAACAAATAGATGAAAATATGATCATAAATGTTATCATAAAAAATATTATGATTTTGGAATATATTACTAACATTATTTAAATAATTATACCAGAGATTTGGATACATACAAAGCATATCAGACCAATGGTAAGCGATAAATTTGAAAATCTCGTTTTTATCTGAGATTGTTTATTCGTAAGAATTTATTGGGGGTTATTCACCATCCACATCCATATTTCCTAAATATTATTTTCAATGTATTATTTATATCCTTAAATAATTTTGAATTTCAATTATACCCATTGGTAAATTTTTAGCAAATGGTATCTTTTTTCATTTTCGGTATGAGGTACTTTTTGACTTTTTTTAGAAAAAAAGTATGAGAAGAATGTTTTATAATTTATATATCCTGAATATAATTATACACTTTCATGATGATTTATTTACTTGAATCTTCCCCTACATGATTAAATGCTATTTACACATATGATTTTTTATTCTAATGTTGTGTGGTATTTTGGGAATAGAAAATGTTTTGGAAGAAGAAAGGCTACTTTTTCATGAATGAAGCTCAACTGTTTTATCAAAATTATTTTTCATATATCATTACATATTTTTATGATTCTATTCCTATTATTATTTTTATTTTATTTTGATTATGATGTAAATATTTTTATGCAATCAATTTATCTTGTGTGGATTATGTTTTGATGGAATGATGATTAAGAAACTTATTTTCTTTCATGGGTTATTCTATGATGAATGATTTATGATTTTGTGGAACATGTAAGAATGATTTCATTATGATATGGATGGTACATATATCTCCCTAGAATTAATTGGGTATATATTTATATATCACGAGATAGACATAACTTGAACAATAAGTAAATTTGGTTCGATAATACATTAATCGAACGAGGAGTGAGCTTTGTTATGTAATGGAATCTGTCAATTATGATTGTCTTGGAAATGAGCCTTGAATAATATGAAATTATTTCTATTCTTATGTGTGTTTGAAACCACATTTCTTTTCTTATTTTATGACTATTGGGATTATATTTCACTTTTATGATTTATCCCATGACATGATATTATGATTTTTATATAAAGAATACGACTTTTAAATATTATGTTCTTATGAATATGATAGTATTGATGTAACAAACCAACCATAGAAGCCCAGAGTCGGTGCATTATTTTAATACATTGGCATGATTAAAAGGAATCAAGTCCCAAAAGGCTGATTCGTTTAGCAGTCTTGGAAAATATATTACATACATGAATGTTACATTACAAATTTGAAAATAAATCACAATATAAATGATCCTTGGACAAACCCATTAATCTCTTAGCTTAACCCTGCTTATCAATCATAATTCACTTCTTTAAATAATTGGAAAAGAAAACATAATAATGGGGTGATCTCAGATTATCAGAAAGGGTGAAAATATAGCATAAACTTTCATAAATAAGCATAAACATTTAAGGCAATATATATGTCTAAAAAACCATTTTAAACATAAAATTAATCATAATATGGCAAGTGTAAATCAAATTAATTCCATTTAATTATTCACATTGACATTCTACTAGTTGAATAATCACATGAAATATCAATAGCAAAATTCATAAGGATAGAACACATAATGGCAGACATCATAACCACATAGTTACGACCTTGTGCCAATACACTATTTTGTCTCATGAGACCTACCGATGCATTGAGGAGCTTTTGTAGGCTCTACTAGCCACTTACTAAGTACAATTCATTCCTTACATGAAAAGGTTGAAACATAACATAAATATTTGTATTAAAACTATCATGTGAAATGTCAATACATTATCAATAAACCATGAATGGTATAAAAATAACACATCCACAGTAAACATATCAATAAACCTTCAATAAAATAAGTAATATTTGTATTATAATAAATCATCCTCAATCAAGAATAATATCTAGTAAAGGATGTTGGCAATGATGACAATTATTAGTAAAACTCATTGATAAAAATATCCCTTTTTAATGAAATCATTTAAAATTCACACTATTTATGAGGGATGACATTTAATAGATATTTTTTAGTCAAATTTTCCCAAACCACTTTGTAACTATTGAAAGTTATTAACATTTTAAAACATTCATGTATATATAAATAAATCCTTAATACCATATTGAAAATATGGACATTAATAATAATGATTTAGAAGAATAAATATTAAAACCATTTAAAATGATGATATAGTTAAAGAGTACCTTCCATAGAACCTTAAAATATTCCTTTTCAAAAGATTTTAATGAAACAGGGACATGGATGATAAATATGTACCAGTGAATACATATATATAATCAATCTGGGATAATAATGAGATTGAGGAATTAACATTTACCTCATGTCTGACTTGACCTGTTCGTTCTTTAATATCCTGAATAATAAAAGAAAGATAATTTTTACTTTCTTAAAAACATTTTTCAAATTTATTTTTCCTTTTATATTACTTATTAGTATGTAATAAACATTATCAAATCATTCATGTAAATAACGGTCGTTTGGTAGATATTTGGTAATTGATTCAAAAGTAAACTTCTTATAATTATATATATTCCATGTGGTAAAAAGTACATTATATCTAGAATGATATTCATGATTTAGATATCATATATATCTTATATATCCAGTATATATATTTATTTATAACATAACATAACATTTGCAGATAAGAAATGAAATGCATTGTTCATGGAGATGGTAAGCTGTACGTACGCTTGAATGCTACGTTCATTTATATTTTGTATTTTAATAGAATAAATACATAATGATTCATTGTTATGTTATAATTCCAGTAAAATATCATATATAATGTTATTAACTCCATCCTTTATACGTTCTATGTATGGAATGAACGAGTCATATTACTTTGATGGGGCAGTCGTCTGCATATCCTCAAATGAAATTATCTCATTTACCCATTATAGAAACCATAAAGGTATGATATAAATGGAAAATAAAAAATAATAGAAACAATATAAATATAATATATATAACATATAAATATATTTCAATATTAATTGCCACCATAAGAGGTGGTATGAGATAATTGAATAATTATCGATTCGTGAGGCAGTAGTTCACCGTCTATAGAAACAGTTTGTTCTTTTCCCATTAGATGGAGGTGTGTGAAATTTTTGCTTGAATCTATCTCATAAAAACAATCTAGTATGTTGAAGATACTGTTTTTGTTGTAAAATAAAGTAGTAATAGAGTTTATTGGTGTTGGAGAAGTAAAATTAATGAAATGAATTTAAGAGAAACAATTTCCTTTAATTCAGTTAACACCCTTTGTTTTTAACCAAAATAACTTATTAAAGTTCCTTCTTCCTAATGTAACTCTTCAAGGTGGAATATTAGGATCTTGAGAGATTATTTTGGTAGGGTTTTGATGATCCAATAGGATTGAGTGGTGTGAGTAATGTGTTAGCGGTGAGGTCTTTTTATAAGGGGGAGGGGCTCCTTAGAAATGTGTGAAAATATTATTTTATTATAAACAAATATTCAGTTTATAAATATCCAAAACTAATTAAAGTAAAAGATAAGATGACTCATTTTCCAAATAAAATCATCCAATAAGAATTTTATATGTTTTGGATATTGTTTAAATAGTTATAATCATATTTATTTAAATCATTTATTAATGAGGTAAACACTGCATCATTATTGTGTCATAAATAATTTATTTTATTTTATGTATAAAAATTATAAAAAAATACCATGGTGTAGGAAATATTGTTTCATTTCCAATGAATATTTATAGTTGAAAAAATAACTTACATAACCCCTTTTATAAATTGATTTACTAAAAGATATATGTTAGAGTCATTTTTGTCTTAACTTTAAATTAATTAATATAAAGTGTAATTATCACTCTTACATGGCTCCAAGGGGACCCAAAATCGACTCAAGGATGTCTAGGGTTGGAGATTACTCAACCTATAAGGTTATAACAAGTGTTAAGTTAATTTTATATTATTATAATATTGTTTTTAGCCAGAATTACCCTATTTACCTTTAACTGCGATAAATAAAAGTCAAATGTTATGACTCACCAAAAATAATTTTTTTCTTATTGAAAAAAATTTCAAATACTAATAACAACCATGTATGTCAGATGTTTGAAATTTAATTCACCGAAGCGGTATAATTTTATTTAAATGAAAAACTCTGTTTTTTAACTATTACTCAGTGTTTTAACTATTCATCAAAAATTGAAGGTTTTCAGAAAACTAACAAAACTTCATCGTAATCTATATTTTCTATTTTGAGATCAAAATGATGTTTATTTTACCAAATTAAAAACATAGAAGTTGGATTAATTAATTTAAATTTAATTCATGTTGTCAAAACAAATAGTGTGTTTTTAAGAAACAATAACAATCAAAATGTCGACACTTGTTTAAGTTCAATTTCAGAGTGAAATTACATCCAATGACCAAAATTTATTTAAATGGTAAAAATATAATCTAAATAATCTTTAAAAATGATTAAAAACAGTATCTAACGATATAAATAGATTAGATTAAAAGGCAGTTTTGAATTAAAATACAGTATTTTTCACTATTCATTAAAAAATGTATTTTATCAAAAAAACTACAATAAATTTACCCAAAGTAAATTTTGATATCTTGATTCTAAAAAAGAATTTTATTTTTTATAATAGAATATATGAAATTGAAAAAAAAATATTTAAAGAGGTTTCTCCATTAAAAGGCGGTAAATCAACCTTTGAATGAATATTATAGTATTTATGCTTAAAATCAGATTCTTTCTTATTTAAGCCTATAAATTTTTATTGGATAACTGTAGAAAAATTTAACAATCAAGTATCATCATATTTTATATAGTTTCGCTCATTCATTTTGTTATAATTACTAGGCTTTAACTACCAGTTAAAATAATATTATATTATTATTTTTTAGTATGACTTAGCATTATGTGTAACATAGGGTTTCAAAGAAACCCGTTGTTCTATATTGGGTATGCCATCAAAAACAACATCCCATTTAATTTTAAATTAATATTTTAATTACAAATGAAGATTTCTTACTTTTCATTTACCTGGTTTGTTACAGAAATCTGGGGGTTTTACATTCTCCGATCCTTTAATAAATTACATCCACGTAATTTGAAATTTTTCTTTGAAAATAAAATGTTTAAAATATAAAATACCTTTTTGAAAAACCCACATCAGAAATAGGGTTAATAAAATATAGATTTAATAATAGGGAAAGGGAAATGAAAATGTCACCACCAAATTAGGGTTTCGAATAAGAAAACATTAGTGGCAATTATAGACACTTAAATGAATAAAAAACGTAAATAGTTATCAGGAGTGATTGAGGTCATCAATCATAAACAACTGTCAAATTGAGGTCCTCAAATCCAAATATCTATGATGATTTAAAATAACTTAAGTTAAAAAAACATAAGTTATTAGGATAACAAATTTTTGGTTATAAGATCCCTTCCCTAATGTTTATGAATTATTATATTCAAAGAATAAGAGTGAGAGAAAATATATACATGACAAGTAGAGTTACATCCTTTAACTAATTTCTACAAAAAACATATCGTTCACTCCATAAGATAATAAAACTCAGAATATTATATTTACCCTAATTTTATAAGGTTACAAACATATACCATGAATAACACTAATTTATAGCAACTAGGGAATTCTTGTAGGCTAGTGGAAGGTCATAAAGCCTTGTCACACTTTGGTTACGGGTTTGATTCCTGCATCTTTTCCCGACATTACCGGTTATCACCTGACCTGTAGGTTTTCCTTTTTCTAAAACTATAGTATTATAATATTAAAAAATTAATATTATGGAATACTATCCAATGTTCATCTTTATTCACTCCATCTTTTATTGATATCTCAAATACATCTGTCCAAATTCTCTTTAAAAGGTCTCTAAATTCCAAAATCAATTGAAACATAAAATTCCTGAAACAAAGTAATGTTTCTCTTATTGTAACATACTTAAAATATGATTACCTTCATCATATTAAAACCTTAATGTAAACAAAATGTACTATAGTACAATCATTATATCTATCACATTATGTTTATAACCATAAAATAATTCTCGAATCTAAAAACACAAATATATTAATTATTCCACATCAATTGTAGTAACATCATAAGCTTGGCCTTGATCACTTGGCCTTTTCTTAGGTATGTTTCCTTGGGACATAGAATGTTCATTTGCATAATGACCCATTTCTCTACAATTGTAGCAGTCAACATTGGTAGCCACTTTCTTTCCCTTATATTCACCAGCACGATATCCTTTTTATCCACATTTTTAGCATACTCCTTTTCCTTTTAGACAGGTTCCAAGGGGATTCCATTAACAATTATCACAAGGTGGAAACTGAAATCTTCCCTTATTCCTTGTTTCCTTATTTTTTTTCCCCAGAGTGTTCAACAGATCTCCTCTTCTATTTCTATTTTTTAATGTCATAAGACTTAGAGAATTATTTTTCTGACTTGATTGCACATGAAACAAAATCATTGAATGATGATAATGATTGTGAGACTAATTCTCGATAGAGAAATGTTTTTAACCCATCAGAGAATCGATCAATCTTACTCATTGGGTTACATATATAATATGATGAATGCCTTGATAATCTTATAATGTTAGCCTCTTACTTTGCAATATTCTATTCCTCCTATTTCCACATACTCATAAATTGTTTGTCCTTATCCGCTCAATGGTCACGATGAAAGTATTTTTCTAAGAATATCTCTTTAAACTCACCCCATTTCATATTTTATACCTCTTCATCTTACATTGTTTTTTTAATCAATGACCAACATTGATTTGCATCTCCCGTGAGGTGATAAACTACAATGACAACTTTTTTCCTTTTGCTACTCCCGAGAGCATGACATATTTTTTCTAAGGAACATATCCATTTCTCAACTACAAATGTATTTTCATTCCTATTGAATGTTGGTGGTTTTTTCCTCATGAAGAAGTTTAACACTGATCCTCCACATTGTTGATCAGGGTGGTTTATATGGGTAATGTTATTATTCTTAACCTGAGTGAGTTGTCCAAGTATTGTGATAAGCTGATCAACGCTAGTTGCATCACTAGCTCTACTATAATTATTTTATGTTGGAGGGAAATCCCTACATGGATAATGTTCATTAATACAATTTCCATTACTTCCACTAGGCTCCATTTCTTAACAAGGGTATACACTAGATTAGTTTATGAATCGAAATACATAATTCTAAACTTATAACATTCTTAACATAAATTGAAAAGTTTATAGATATAATCCATAATCATAAAAAATGTTTTCTTGGAGGAGGAATATATTCATAAATCCTTCATAATTGTTTTTAATGAAAATTTGAACTATCCTATGAGTATCCCCCTAGAGGGTCGTATCCAAGAGCGCAGCAAGGCTCGTTGTCATTTACCACGATACCCAAGGTCAATCCTGAAACACCATTTCAGAGTTTTCACTCCTAGGTACTTTTGTGCCAGAGCCACCTCTACCTGCTCGTATCCCTTCAGAGATGTATTGCTTGGAAAATAAACAAAAATATCCCCATTACCAAAATTTTATAAAGTTCTACAATACTAATCCTCAATGTCTATCTTAGGGTAACATGCTCTAATCAATGTTTTTCTAAATCTAGTTTCCAAGGTTTGTACTTAACTTCCACTGATACCAACTGTAACCCCCCGACCCCAGAAGCCTAGAGTGGGTGCATTATTTTAATAAATTGGCATGATTACAAGGAATCAATTCTCGAATGACCAATTAGTTTAGTAGTCTTGGAAAATAGATTACATATATGAACGTTAAATTACACATTAAAAATATAACACAATATAAATGATTCTTTTCAGAACTACATTAATCCCCTAGCTTATCCCTAATTATCAATCATAATACATTTCTTGGAATCCTATGAAAATAAAACATAAGAAAGGGGTGAGCTCAGACGCTTAGTAAGGATAACAATATAGCAGAAACATTAAAAAATAAACAAAAAAATTTAATACAATGTATAAGATAAAAAAAGTCTTTTAAACTTAAACATCATCAAAATAGGGAAAATATTAATCAAAATAAGTCCATTTACTTATTGACATGGATATCATAGTAGTCAAATAATCACAAGAAAAATCAATAGCCCAATTCATAATGATGGATTTTATAATGCCAGACATCATAACCATGTAGTCAAGGCCTTGTGCTAAGACTACAAATAATATTTTTTCAAGGCTTTGTCCCACGACACATGTTACCTACTGATGCATTGAGGATTTTTACTGGGCTCCACCCATCACATACTAAGTCCATTACATTCCTCATATGAAAAGGTTGAAACATAACATAAACATTCATATTAAAAATAGCATAAGAAATGTCAATACATTATCCATAAACCATGAATGCTATAAAAATAATAAATCCATATTAAAACATATCACAAAACCATAAATATAATATTGAATATTTTTATCATAATAAATCATCCTCAATTATGATTAATATCCAGTAAGGGATGTTGAAAATGATTAAAATGATTAGTAAAACTCTTTGATTGAACTAGCCATTATTCATGTAATAATTTAAAATTCACACAATTTATAAAGGATGAAATTTAATAGAATTTTTTGAATCAAAGTGTCCCATACCACTTTGAATCTTTAGAAAGGTATTATCATTTTAAAACATTAATTTCCATATAAATAAATCCTTAAATACATATTAAAAAAATTCACATTATTGAGAATGATTTTGAAGAATAAATATTTGAACCATTTAGAATGATTATCTAGTTATAGTGTCCCTTCCATAAAACCTTAAAATATTCATTCTGAAAACATTTTTATAAAACATGTACATGGATGATTAATATGTCCCAATAAATACGTACATATAATCAATCTCGGATAATAATGATATTGAGGAAATAACCCTTACCTCGTGTCCAACTTGACCCGTTCGTTCTCTATTCTCATAAATAATAAAATAAAGTTAATTTATACTTTATTTATAACCCTTTTCAAATTTATTATTCCTTTTATATCACTTATTAGTACGCTATAAACATTACGAAATCCTTTAAGTTAATAACAGTCATTTTGTTGAAATTTGTACATATGTCAAAAATAATCATATTATAATTACATGTTTTCCATGTTGTCAAAAGTACTTTATATACAAGATGATATTCATATATATATATTATATATCTATTATATATATGTATTTATAGCAGTACATAGAATTTGGATATAAGAAATGAAATGAATTATTCATGGAGACAGTGAGTTGTACGTACACATGAACGCTAATTTCATTTCTATTTAGTATTTTAATAGAATGAATATATAATTATACATAGGTATATTATAATTATAGTAAAATATCCTATATAATATCGATAACTCTATCCTTTATTCTTTACACATATTGAATGAACGAGTCATTCACATTGAGGGGGCAGTAGTCCGCACTTCCTCAAATTAAATAATCGCATTTACCCATTATGGAAACCATAATGGTATGATATAAATGGGAAATAATAAAGCCTATAAAAAATATAAATATAATATATATAACATATAAATATAGTTCCGTCATAATGGACGCATTAATAGGTGGTATGAGATAATTGAACAATCATTGTTTTGTGAGGTAGTAGTTTGCCGTCCATAGAAACAATCTGTTATTTTCCCATTAGATAGAGGTGTGTGTAATTTTAGCTCAGATTCATCTTATAAAAACAACCTAGTATATTTATGATAGTGGTTTTTCTAAAAATAAAGTAATAATAGAGTTTAGGGGGTTGGAGGAGTAAAATAAAAGATAATAATTTTAGAGAAACTCTTACGTTTAATATGGGTAACTTACTTTTATTTGAATGAAAAGCACTTCTTGAAGTGCCTTATGCCTAAGGTAAGGCTTCTAGGTGGAATATTGTGATCTTGATAGATTATTTGGGCAGGTTTTGGATGAGACAAGGGTCTTGAGAGGTGTGAGTAATTGGTTATAGGTGAGGGATTTTTATATGGGGGAGGAGGGGCTCTTTAGGAAAGTGTGAAATTATTATTTCATTATAAATTTTTCTTCAGTTGCTGAAGATCTAATACTATTTAAAGTCTAATATAAGATGAATCATGTTATAAATAAAATCACCCAATAATAATTCAAAAAGTTTAGGATATTTTTTAAATATTTATAATCTTATTTATTTAAATCATTTATTAATGAGGCAAACACTCCATCATTATTGTGTCATAAATAATTTAATTCATTTTATGTCTGAATATTATAAAAAAAATACCATGACATAGAAAAACATTTTAGATTTACAATGAATATTTATATATGAGAAGATAACATACATAACCCCATCTAAAAATTGATTAACTAAAAGATATATGTTTGTGTCATTTTTGTCTTTACTTTAAATTAATTAATATAATGTGTCATTATCACAACTAAGTGGCTCCATGTGGCCACAAAATCAACTCAAGGATACTCATGGTCAGTCATTACTCATACAATAATTTTATGAAAAGTTTTAAGGTAATTTTATATTATTATAAAAGTATTTTTACCCTGAATTACTTTATTTACATTTAACAACAGTGAATAAAAGTCAAAAGTTACTATTCACCGAAAATTAATTTCATATTATTGAAAAAAAATTACTTACTAATAACAACCATGTATGTTGGATTTTCAAAATTCAATTCACAAAATCCGTAATGTTTCATTCAAATGAAAAAGTCAGTTTTTTATCTACTACTTAGTGTTTTACTATTCATCAAAAATTGAAGGTTTTCAGAAAAATACCAAATCCTCATTCTAAGAAATATTTGATATTTTGAATTAAAAAAATGATTTATATTTTACCAAATTCAAAACATATAAGATGGATTAATTAAATTAAATTTAATTTTCAATGTCAAAAAATAGAGTGTTTTTAATAAACAATAACTATCAAAAGATCGACCCTTGTTTTTGTACAATACCAAAGTGAATTTTTTTCCAATGACCAAAATTGATTTATATTGTAAAAATATAATTTAATTACACTTTAAAACCAATTAATAAGATAATATATCTATATAAATATATTATATTAAAAGGTAGTTTCGATTTAAAATGCAGTATTTTTCACTATTCGTTAAAAATGAATTTTATCATAAAAATACCAAAAAATTACCCAATTATATTTTTATATCTTTATAATAAATAAGAATTTTATTTTGTCAAATAGAACATATAAAAGTTAAAAAAACTAGATTTAAAGAGGGTTCGCCTTTAAAAGGTGGTAAATCAACCTATCCATGAATATTAGAGTATTTATGCTTAAAAGATGATTATTTATTATTTTAAACCTCTAAATTTTTATTGGATAAATAAAAAAACATATAAAAAGAATGTATAATCATAGTGTGGTTAGTTTCTTTCATTCCCTCTATTACAATGTCTAGGCGTTAGCTGCCATTTAAAATAATATTATATTATTATTTTTCAGCATGACTCAGCATTATTTTTGACATAAGATTTCAAAGAAACCCATTTTTGCATATCATGTACTACATTTAACAGTGAATACCCTTTAATGTAAAACTAATATTTAATTCACAAATGAAAATATCATACTCTTTATTTACCTAGGATGTTACAGAAATCTTTGGGTGTTATAATTGTATATCATTTGTTTTCCCATAATGTGCATTTAAACTCACCCTTTCATATGTTTCTTTTACCCAGGTCATGAAGAAGGGTATAAAGTATGATATTCCAAAATAGATTATAGTTTTGAATAAAAAAATAGGAAACAATTTAGAGGTTTTATGAACCATTTGTTTATGTTTCCTAGTTTCTAAAGACACTGCACTTTCACGGTCCTATAATGGTTTCATTATATGTTGCAATAAATATACTTAAATTCTGATGTAATATCCATGTTTGTAATGTATTGGTTGGTACAATTTTTATCAAAGGAAATTTATAGTTAACTTTTGGAAACATGGATGATAATGCCTTAGTAAGAACCCTAAGGATATGTCTATGTATAGGATACAATCATAGTGTTTTAGAAATGACCATGAATAACCAAGGTTAAAACCTTAGTGTACAAAATTTAAAATTTATTCATTATTATTTGGTTTTCCTATTATGATTAGTTTTTATCACACTATGATTCATTTTTTTAGTCAATGGATGGAACCCAATGGATTAGTGTTAATGTTGAATGCGATGGGAAATGTAGTGATTGTCACCCTAAATAGCCAAATGTTAGGGAGATGGAATTAAAAATCTATTAGCCATGATAACACAACATTAACAAGATATGATACATGCATTACTTCAAAACTATCAATGTAGGGAGAAACATTCCAGTGATTCCTCCATGAGGTAGCTCCCACCTTCATTCACTGGGTATTTCGATCCATTAGTGGCTTAAAAATGGATCAGTACCATTAAAAAGATATTTTCAGTTCTATAATTTTCTAAACATGATAATTTAATAATATGGACCTATCATTTTGAAGGAGAATATGATCAATGGTTTAATCTTATCAAGTTTACAAGGCAAAGAGATGAAATTGAGTCAATGGAATGGGATGAGTACAAGATTTTTTTTTTCAATAAGTACATTCCTTGTATTATTTGAAAAAATATTGAGGTGTTCATTGGACTTAAGAAAAAGGATGATGAATCTATTTGTGCCTATGAAAATTTTTTTACATGACTTGCAATGTACGCTTCTAAAATTATAATCCAAACAGAGAGTAATATTAATCAATTCTTTGGTGTCTTAAAACCAAGTCTCCAAAGGGAATTATCCATAATGGAATTCAATATATATTGGTAAATTGTTCAATGTTCTCTTAATGTTGAGATGGATATTGGAGTAACCCATTAGTCATATGAGGTTGATAAGAATATGAAAAAGGAATTCAAATGAAAATAAAATAACCACACTGAAAAGAAGACAAATTTTTCCTTATGCTCAATGTGTGGAATTAAAAATGGGGGAAATGGTCCAAAATGGACTAGTAATCATCTTAAGATTGGAAAATAAGGTCATTGGGTAGTTTAATGTCGATGTGATGGGAAAATGATTTATAATGATGTGAACAAGGAAAAGGATTCACAAAATGAACCTCCGACAGTTCAATGACAAAATTTCAAGGAAATGGGGAATTATTACAATTAATTAAAAAATAAAATGGTTATTGATGATGATCAACGTCAATAAAATCATAAGTATAAAGAAAAAGTAAAGTCACATGAATTCACTATCAGTGAGGTGGATTACAATAATAAAGTGGTAAAAGGTGCACTTAACATCCACTCTATAGTCGAAAATGTTTTCCTTGAATATAGATCCTGTAACTCTTTTATTTTTGAAGGGTTTTCTAAGGGTATCAATTTATTACCTCAAAAATTAGATGTTGATTTAGTAGTGATAACATCTAATTGCACAAAGGTCAGATTAATAGTTTATAATTATTCTCTGATTGATGTCTGTGGGAAAGTGAGTCCACTAAATCTTTTTATCCTTCATATAGTGTAATTTTATGTGATTCATTTCATTGATTGGATTTCACTATATGTAGATCATATCAATTTACAAGGAAGGGAAGTCACATTTCATATTATAGATCAATCTATAATCATCTATCGACGTATGGATGAATATAACCTTCTAGTTGAAATTATTTCCATTCTATGGGTCTGGATTCTATTAATAGATTTTTATTTATCTCAAATGGTTTGTGTATAAAATCAAGAATAAAGATATAGCCATTGTATGGGAGTTTTATGATGTCTTTTTGGTGGAATTTCCAGGTCTTCCACTAAATTGTTAAGTTGATTTTTCAAGAGAACTCATATTAGGTGCTATGCCTATTTCCAAGACATCTTATAGAATGTACCCAATTTAATTGCATAAATTGAAGAAGAAAATACAAGAGAATATTGATAAGTTATTCATACACCCTAGTGTGTCACCATGGGAAGCACCTATTCAATTTTTTAAGAAGAAAGATGGATCAATGAGACTCTACATTGATTATTGATAACTTAAATAGATCACTATCAAGAACAAATATCATCTTCCCCGTATTGATGAATTATTTGACCGAATACATAGAGCTCAATTTATTTCCAAGATTGATATTTGTTTCGGATGTCATCAATTAAGGGTCAAGAAAGAGGATATACCAAAGATGCCATTCTTTACAAGGTATTGGCACAATGAGTTTATAGTGATTCCTTTTGGTTTACTGATGCCATTGTTATCTTCATGGATCTAATAAATAGAATATTTAGAGACTATCTTGATCATATTTTGGTAGCCTTTATAGAAGATATTCTTATCTATTCAACGAGAAAAAATTAACATGAAGATCAGTTGAGAATTTTGCTGAAACCCCTGAGATAGAATATGATTTATACCAAATTAACCAAGTGTGGATTTTGGAATTAAGAAGATTCGTTTTTGGGTTACAAAATCTCAAGAGAGGGGATACATATGGATCCAGCAAAAACAGAATTTATTGAAAGATGTATTAGACCGAAACTGATAACTGAGATTTAATGTTTTCTTGGTTTGATTGGATATTATCGATATTTTGTGAAATATTTTTCACAATTATCTAATCCTCCCACAATGTAGACTCGAAAAAGAGTTAATTTTATTTAGATGGAGGAAGGTGAAGTGGATTTCAAAGAGTTAAAATAAAGGTTACCTAGTGCACCTATTCTCACACTACCTTATAGTGGAGAATGGTTTGTAATCTATAGTGATTCATCCAGAAATGTGTCGCGATGTGTTCTCCTGAAGAAATAAATGGTGATAGATTATGCCTCATGGCAGTTGAAAATTAATGGGAAAAATTACCCAACTAATGATTTGGAGTTAGTTGTAGTGATTTATTGCATTAAATATCAGGAGGCATTATCATTATAGTGAAATGTTTGATATTTATACTGATTATAGATTTTTAAAGTTTATTTTCACACAAATCGAGATGAATATTCTCTAAATAAGATGGTTGGTTTTTATTAATGATTATTACTTCTCAATATAGTACCACCATGGGAAACCAAACAAGGTGTCAGATACTTTGAGTCTAATAGACCATGTTGGCTTATCGATGATGAGTATCATACAACATCCAATATTTATTGATTTACAAATGATGGATCATGAAATTTTAATGTAAGGGAACAAATATTATCTTTATAAAATAATTGTTCAACCATCTATACAAGAGAAGATTAAAGAGGCAGATAAGGCATATGTAGAGTTACAAAAGAAGGTGAATTTTTTCCCTAATTCAGCCTTGATTATGATGAAATAATAAGGTTCAAGAACTATATTTGTATTCCTCCCATGCTATATTAAAATAAGAATATATTGTATGATGATCATAGTTCTTCATTATCTATTCACCCGTGAAGTACAATGATGTACATGGTCCAGAAAGAGTACTTCTGGTGGGTTGGAATGAAAAGAGATGTCACCGAATAACTCTCTTGATGATTTGTTTTTCAGAAAGTTAAGGATAAGAGATGGAAGTCTAAGGGGATGTTACAACCACTATCCATACCGAAATGGAAATGGTAAAAATCACTATAGTCTTTGTCATCAGACTTCCCAAAACTTCGAAAAGTAATAATACTATTTGGGTTTTAGTTGATCACCTTATGAAGTTAGCCCACTTCATTATTTTTAGAGAGTTTTTTTCTCTTGATCATCTATCTGGGATATATGTAAGGTAAGTGGTAAGATGTAAAGGAGTACCACATTCCATTATATCCGATCAAGATCCAAGGATTACCTCAATATTTTGGAAAAGTATTCTATCATGTTATGGAAACAGAGTTAATTTTCATCTCTTTTTATCATCATCAGATAGATGGTCAGTCTGAGAGGACAATTCAAACTCTGGAATACATGTTGAAGGCTTGATCTATGGATTTAAACGGTTTTTGGGATCAACACCTACCATTGGTGTAATTTACTTATATTAATAGAATTAAATACTCTATTCAGATGGATCTGTATGAAGAACACTATGGAAAAAAGTGCATAACATCAACTAGTTGGGATGAAGTTGGGGAAAGAAATCTATTTAGACATGATCTTGGTGATCAAATTGCAGAAAAGGTTAGATCAATTCAACAACACATATGAGCATCTTATAGTTGAAATAAAAGTTATTCTAACAACCAAATAAAAGACCTAGACTTTGAAGTGGGTGATAAGGTGTTCTTACAAATTTTTCCCTAGAAGAGAGTAATGGGATTTGGGAATAAGGACAAGTTGATCGCTAGGTATATCAGTTCTATTGAAATTTTGGATCGTGTTGGGAAGGTAGCTTACATATTAGATATTTCACCGAATCTCTCTCAATTTTATGATGTGTTCCATGTATCTCTCCTGAGATAGTACATACCCAATATTTCACATGTACTAATCTTGTAATTCGTATAATTGGAGCAAGATATGTCTTATAAAGAATAATTAATAGAGATTCTAAATTTTAGCAAAAAAATTCTTCGAAACAATTCCACTCGCTTTGTTAATGCATTATAAAGGAAACACCAATTTGAAGAAGCTACATTGGACCTTTAAGATATGATAGGGGATATGTATCCTTCTATGTTTGTTTCCAAGTGATTAATTTCACGGATGAAATTTTGTTTAAATGGGGTGGAATGTAACACCTGAATGTTTTTATGAAATAATTTATTTCAGTACTTCTATTATTCAGTAGATTTCCTACACGGAATCATGTGTCTAAATGAACTGCGAGATTCCCTTATTTTAAAATTATCATTGTATCATAGTTGTTAGGTTATCAGGAATTATTATAACTAACATATTAAAATGAATTATGAATTCTTTGGTTGTCAATTATTTACGAAAAATATAAATCAATTAGATATTTTTATTTTTGATTGAATTGTTTGTGGTAATTAAATTAATGAGACATATATGTGTTATATACTAAATAATTTTTTATATTTATCTAATAGTCATTTTAGTCATATGGTATGAATAAAACTATATTTGATGTACAAAAATCTGTTCAAAAAAGTACAATTTTACACATTTTAATGGATAACCAATTTTAAATTATGATTTAGGCATATTCGTAATTTTTTTATGAAAACATAAAAATGATATTTTGGAGAAAGATGTAAAAATTTTCATTACATAAATTTCTGATATTTTTCTAAAAACATTCATTTTTTGAAACATAGTAAAAATACAATATATATTAATTACAAACATTTTTTTCATTGTGATAATTTATATTGTTAAATTATTATATGTAATTTTTTAATGGATAAATAAAATATTTTTTTATCATTAAATATAATGTTTTCATTATCATTAATTTTACATTGAATTCATAGGTAAAAACACATCAATATTTTGCGATGTTTTATCTTTTAAAACACCATTTATCATTTCAACAATGGGATTAATTTTAAATTAATTAATGAAACTTCTCTATTTTGAATTTGGAAAAATGGATTCAATATTTGGAATCATTAGTTCCAAATTATGTTAATATGCTACTTTAATTTTAAGGCATTATGAATAGTAACTTTGATAATTATTTTTATTTACATGGTTAAAGGTAAATTGTGTAATTAAGCATAAAAATAATAATTTAATATTACATTAACACCTTTAAAAATCCTATTGGATTAATAAATTCTACCCTTATCATCTATTGTTCGAAATAGAATCACTTTATAGCCACTTAACTATGAATATGGTATGATTGTAATAAAAACTAACGAATGTAAAAAAAATCTCACAATCTCATTTTTAGAAGTATATTAAATTTAATGTATAGATAACTAAGAGATAATATTGAATATAGATATTATTTGGAAACCTAAAATAATTTCCTACAACATATAAATTTATTTATAATTTCAATATATTAAATAATTTCCATTAATGATGACACAATAGAGATGTATAAATTATTTTATTAATATAAATATCAAATAAATGGTTTCAAAAATATTAAAATAAATATCATATGAACTAATTAATGTGATCCATGAATTTTAATGTTAAATAAAACATGTTAGAAATTTATTGAATATTTTGGTCCAAATTTGTCTTCTTTTTTAATTTTATTAAATGACAAATTAATGAATAGTTTTAAAATTGAAACTATTGACATTTTATAAAAATAAAATTTTATAAAATTATTTAAAAACCATAAAAATATTTAAAAATTACAAAATGATAATTATAAGGTTGAATATTTCATAAAATATCCAATTATATTAAATTAACACCCTATACGAAAATATTTATAACCATTAGATATTTTGAATGATACAAAGACAATTATAATAAAATAGATTAACTAAATGTTAATTAAAATTATAACGATTAAATTGATATAAAAACTTGTCTAAAATTTATTGGTTTATTATATTACAACATTATCTAATATTTTTATGGATTATGTTTTGATGGAATGATGTTTATGAAACCCATTATATTTCATGAATCATGCTTGGATGAATGATATATGTTTTTGTGGAACATGTAAGGGATATTTAATTATGAGATGGGTGAGTCCTATATCCCCCTCCAATGAATTGGTTAAATATTTATATATCATTAGATATACATCACTGTAATGACAAGTAAATCTGGTTCAGTAATACAAGGCTGGAATGAAGAGTGAACTTAGCTCAGTAATGGATTTTTTCTTCTATGATGGTCTTGGAAATGAACCCTTGCTAATATGAAATGATTTTCTGTTCTTATGTGAGTATGAAAAAAAAATTAATGTCTTATATTATGACTATTGGGATTACATTTCACTTTTATTATTTATCCCATAACAAGATATTATGGTATTTTATATATGAGATAAGATTTTCAAATGTTATGTTCTTATGAATATAATATGATAGGCATTTCCTTTGTTTACCCATACTTAGCATTTGAGCTCAATCTTTCATATTTTTCTTTTCCATAGGTCTTGAAGAAGGGTATTAAGAATTATATGTCAAAAAAGTAGTCTAGTTATGATGAAATAAACGGGAGACAATGTAGATGTTTTATGAACTATTTGTTTATGATTCCTAGTTTCTAAAGACATTATACCTATATGGTCATGTCATGGTTGTGTTATATATTATAATTAATATACATCAATTTTGATATAATATCAATTTATGTAAGGTATGGGTCACTATATAAAAAGAAATTTGCTTCATTTTTAAGAAGTAATCTACTTAAATTCAGTTTAAAATTCTAATCACAAAATCTCAACCCCAAAATTTTACCAAACTAAATTCAATAAACATATTTGGGTTCCACCAACTTATAATGTTAATACATCTAACACACTTCACTAAAATCAAAGACTCAATCGCATGAGTTATTAAATTTTCTATTTACTCAACAATTTTAGACCATTTTAATGACTCTTAATATTCATTATGTTTACCAATTCCCTACTTGTTATGACCAAAAAAAGAACAAATGAACCAACAAACCACTCATTTATTACATAAAAACATTAATTATATAAAAATATTTCAAACATTACAACCCACCAAATTCATCAACAAATATTATAGGTTTTACCTCTCTAAATAATATTCTAAAATTCGTCCTTATGCCCCTCTATTTATTCACTTCCTCTTTTGAACCCCTCACATGATTTATTAATCCAAAAAACATTTAAAAAATTAAATAAATATTATCAACACACACAAAGTATTTATTCAAAACCATTGAGGGCCATAAATCTTGTAAAATTCTATATACAAGTCAAAATGTGACGTAGTGTCTTAAAAAGACATCAAAAATCATTTAAAATCAATACCATATGAAAAATATAATTACAAAAAAAATCGTCATCTACAATAATATTCTACTAAATTAGTATACTAGTAATACCTCCATGTCCCTAATCATTATTTTAGTAATTTTCCTCTATAAATTTCATGGTTATTATCAAAAATCATATATATAAATAATTCAATAAACATATAATTTTCATACAAATAATACATATCATTTATCTAATAATATCAGCCTAAGAATTGACAAAAAATAGAAAACAGATAAATTTTATTTCTAGAATTTCATTCTAGCATGAATATTATAAGAATTAATGATACTCAATAATATTTTCCACATAAATAAATCAATAATAAAATTTAACAAGCTCATTAACAAGTTAAACATATTATACTAAGAAATATTCAATTACAAAAAACAATAAAAATGATACATGAAACAATCTCAAAATGATATTCAACATGCTCTTATTCTAAGTAAATATCTACATGATTTGTCCAAATAAATATTTAATCTAATTTTTCATGTTTATAGTAAAACTAAACACTTATCCCTTTTATAATTAATAAAATAATAATAATTAACCATTAAATCATTCAAATAAACTTTTAAAACAATAGATAACATTGAATTATGTATATACTTTATACTCAATTAAAATCATTATTTCCAATATATCATTTAGACTATTTTCCCCATGTTCATTCCTATATTAATTTTTTTCATAAATTATTGAAAACCATACATACCATTAATAAATACTACAACTTTTACACATAAATCATGTCATCATGATTTATGAAATTATCATAACCAAAAAAATCAACATAAAAATTTTACACAATCAAAACATTATTTTAGTTAAGTGATTTATTCATTTAATGGTGTCTTAACGATTTTTAACTATGACATTTTCAAAATAATTGTTTAACATCTCATTTAAGACACAATTCAAAACACAAAAAAACATCCGATATTGTTTTCTAATTTATCATTACCCATTAATATTGAATTTACTAATATTTTCCTCATTTCAGAAACATCGATTATATATCACAACAATATAAATAAATCAATGAAACAGACATTTATAAAAAATTATCCCCATTTATTCTTGAAAGGCAAAGACAAACTATTCAAATTAAATTATACCATGATTTAAATCAATATATCATTACCTAATTCCACTATTAACTCTCCCAATTCAGTAATAAATAGTTTTTTAACTACAAACCCTTACCACATTAAAAAAAATTATAAATACTAATCATACCACATCATCAGTCATAATAAAAAGTCTTCTAGTGCATTTCATGTCCCAACTAGCTAAAATGACTCTCGAATGTACCACTACTCACTCTTAGTTAGTTGAGAATTATTGTTATGAGGACACCTGAAAATCTCATAAATCACTAGATGGTTGAACAATGAGTTCACTAGAAATTCAAATCCACTAATATCATAAAACAGGGAAATTTCAACTACCTGATTGTCCCTCTGTAACTTATGGAACTGGAAATTGGATGTTGTGTTGGACCTCAAACCATCGCTCACAAAAAATCCCACACACACAAAAACATTCAAATTATGTGAAATAAAAGATGGAATACTCGTATTATATAGTTCATAGTTATATCATATATCTATGGGAGAACACTATGAACTGTTTGTGTTAATATATGTACAAGATATTAAAAAATTGTAGCTTATTAATCCAATATTATAATTTTCCCAAATATGTATAATATTTACCAATGGTATCCAATATTAACTCCTTATATAGAGGTTCATTATTGGTCAAACATGTAACATAGACCACAAACATTTGTAGACACAAACCAATTGACTTCTCCATTCAATTGGGACATCTACATACTCAAACATCCTACCTTGTTCAATGTTCATAACACTCAAATACTATCCTACAAAACATACATTAGATGTTTGAAAACATATTATGTTATGACACCTCTATTAAAAGTTTTTTGTTTCCATCTAGCTAAAAATGCTGAATAGAACTATTAGAGACTAAACTCTGGACGAGAGTACATATAATGACATAAAGAAAAAATTATGATCCCAATAACATCCCACTTCAATATTTCAAAAAGAAAAATCAAAAATATCCTGTAAAATATTTGGAAAAACTAATTTCATCATATAAAATAATTTTAGTGTTCTCTATCCTTCTTTCATTTTTTTGAGTCTGACTGAGGCATAATGATGCCTCAAGATATCTTGGACTTATACCTTCAGAAACATTCTAGATAATTTTTTTTTATCTTAAATAGCTCAAACACCTTTTCCTCCACCAGTTCATGATAATGTGAAATTTTAGGTGAATGTGACTTTTTCAGTAATAGAATACTGAATTTTTTGAAAAGTGGATAGCACTCAAAATTTCACATAATAATATTCTTCCTTATGATTTTTTTGTGACCATTTAGCAAGATTAGTTTCAAAATCAACCCCTTCAAAAATTTTGTGGTTACAACATACTCTAATTTAATCATTGACAAAGTCACATCTAGTTGTAGATTTGACATCTATCTGACCAACGATCCAAAAAACGGAACACACCAAACCCATTATACATTTATGAGTGTTAGAATTGCTAATTAAATATATATTAATAAATCATTTTAAATTACCATCATTCTCATGTAAAAATTTAATATCTACAAAACCATTCTAATTATAGATAGTCCACTTTAAATATTTCTTGTGGTTCTTTCTTATGTTTACCATGAAATGACTTAAAAATCAAAATTAAATGAAAATGTATGGACATTTGAAACATTCACATAAATAGAAATTCAAATAGATGGATCATATGGTTCTTTTTTTCATACTCCAAACCTCATATTCCATTGAATATGAATGTGAATTGGATAACATGAAAAGTCAAGGTAGTGGAGTTATGAAATATTTTTAGATGGTCATTTAAAATATTTCATTGATCTTCCATATGTATTCTCTCTATGATAACACCAATTCACTAGATACTTGTTCATTATTTATCTTCATCCCAAATATTCTCTTGGCTTGATCATATTCCTTCATTTCAAATAATTTTATAAATATAATCTTCATCTTTTTAATCTAATTAATTTAGGGATCAACCATCAACATGTCATCTGTGTAGAGTGGGAGAGTTATAGAAATTCAGCAATTATTAAACATTAAGTTAAAAGAGTTAACAATGTCACTCATCATGAAACATCCACTTTCATGAAAGAAAAAACTTCTAGTTCCACTATTGATGATTCTGTTACAATCCATATAGGTTTCACTTTGATTTCAGTACAATTCTCTCATTTTGATAGTCTTAAAACCCCTTAGAATACATCTGGTAGTTATCCTCCTCCAATTCACCATGAATAAACTTAATATTCATATCCATATACTCTAAGTGTAATCCTTTAAGTTTAATAATTTTTTCCAAAATTCATATTATAGTATGCTTTAATACAGATGAAAGGAGTTTTGGGAAATCGATTCCTTGATTATGTTGGAAAAAATTCACTACATAACATAGATTATATCTTATACTTCTATTATATTATTATTTCTAATGGTAGACCCATTTATTATAATGTTCTAATTCCCCCTTCAATAATTCATTCTGGTCACATGTTCCATTAGACTTCGAGGAAACCATTTCATTCTCCATGGATTACTCCCATTGATTTGAGTCACTAAGAGTTGTTGACACTTACAGTGATTTGGGTTCCAAAACATCTATTAAAATTATGAAATTAATTTTGAACCCATTCCACTAGACTGGTCATTTGACTCTAGAAGATCTTTTCATTGATGTTTCTACATTCAATGGAACTTTATTTTCTAGTACTTGTACTTATAGTTCTCTTGCTTATGATTTCGTGACTACCAGAGCATCCTCATAGGCTTCTATAGTTCTCAATAATTCCACAATACCATCCATTAGTTAGATATCTGATTCATTCATTTTGATTTCTAGTTACATTGGGATTTTTTAATTTCTTATATTTCCATCAAAAAAAAATTGTACTTCAATAGTTGACTTATTTTCATCAACTTCTGATTCAACATATTTCTAATCCTTCTATATTATATTCTTATTGAAGATTATATCTCGACGTATGATGATCTTCCTTTGATCGTCACTCCAAAGTACATACTATAATTATTCATATTCATAGCCAACCAATACTAGAAAATATACAATTAATAGAACCAAAATTTATCAGTTCTATAAAAATTCAATGATAAAGTCCATGATTATCATTGCTGATAATGGAATCCCTTTATTAGTGCTAAAAATGTTCAGATAAAGGGAATACTATATCAACGATTTTTTAGCACTAATAAACAGTAACCTTTATCAGCAATCTATTTTTAAATGGATAAAATTTTCCCTTTATTGGTGCATTTTTAGCATTGATAAATGTTTACCTTTATCATAACTTTTTACCACTGATAATGGTCCAAAATAAATTGAAAAATTAATTATAATAAAATAAAATGAGTTAATTAAGAAAAATATGAAACATCTTATTAATTAAATAGTAATTGATAAAAGTGAATAATTTTAATATACATATATATAAATTATAAATATTAATAAATATTATATATTAAATTAAGATATATAAAAAGAATTAGTATAATTTATAAAAAATGTAAATTAAAAGCTTCTTAATGTCTTATTCATTTTTAATGTTGTTTGATTTTTCAATTTAACATATATCAAACGTCGTGTGTTGCATTTATTTCTCCTACATAAATATAAGTGTGTGTGTTTGTTAATGCATATTTATACTCAAATGCACATAGAAATATATTTATTCAATATATAAATACATATACACCAAATATTTAAGTAATTAATATAAATTTTAGTATATTTTAGAGTTTCATTATATCATGATACATTATATATATATATATTGAGTTTTAATGAGTCAATATTATTTTTTTAATACTATAGTTATGATATTAGTTTATAAAATTTATTTTTTATTATTTTATTTTTGAATTTGATCATTTCCAATAATTTGGTTAAATATATTTATTTACATTGTTTTAAAATTTCAATATGTATTCTTCCACTTCAGTATATAAATATGTAGATTTTTTTAATAATGTATATTTAATTAATAAATCTTATCTATTTTTTAAATATTTTTAATCAGTACTCATTTTAAATTATTAAAATCCAGACATTTTTAAACTTCATTTATTTAAGATTATATATCCATTAAGAATGATAAAAATACATTTGTAAATAAATATTTAAATATATATATATATATCAATAAATGTAGATTAACTATTTTTCTAATTTTATATTTTTATAAATATTATAAATAAGTAAATATTTTTTTTCAAAATAAATGTTTATACAATTTTAAGTAACTAATTATACATATTTAAATAATAATAAAATTATAAAAGATTTTTAAAAAAAACTAAAAAATTAAAAAAATTTATTTTAAATAAATATAATTTTAAAACATTTATCAATGCAAAAAAATGTTAATAAAAGAGATATTTATCAGCACTAAAACATTAGAGCTGATAAATTTGTCATTTATCAATGATTTTTTAGTGTTGATAAAGCACATGATTAATAAGAGATTATAAATTTATCGCTGATAAATGGGATCATAATCGGCACATTTTTGAATGTGTTGTTAAAAGTGTTCTAGATCTATTTAAAAAAACACTAAGAGAGACTCAGTCACTTACGATTATCAAGATCTCACTGAACTCCTCTAATGTCAGCATGACTCTTCTTTTCTCCCACATATTAGTCAAGTCTAAAATATAACGTATGTTATTTTATACTTTTCCTATATCATTATTTAATGTTTTGGGTTCTACATTTTGTGTTTTTACACTGTTAATAACGATGACAAACCCTGCATCACTTTTCCTCACTACTTAAATACATAGAGTGGTTATATTTCACCATTTTCCTCCATAAATAGTGGTTTGAAGAAAGATATGTATTGTTTCATATGGTATGGTTAGTAAACATTGTGTATGGGCCTGTATGGAAAAATAAAATAGATTTTTACCCACACACTATTACAAAGGTATTGTTGTCTTAATAGTGTGATAAAATTTAGTTTAGTTAAACATTTAGGAGTTGAATCCATTTCTCAAACATGATATTTGTATCCATAGGCATTGAGACAAGACCATAGTGATCAGGAAGTGTGCTTGAGGTGATTTGATGAATTGAATTTCGAACTATTTGGGTATACTATATGAGAAATGTTAAAGGAAGAAATCATAGTGAAAGTACTGATATTGGTATTGATTATATCTGATTAAAATATTCATGCATAAGATTTAATCCATAAAATCTAGCTACCAGGCACAGTGGAAGAGCGTTTCTGGGTCGACCCAACTTTAATTTTACCATTAAGAAACGTTCAATCTGAGATCCATTACGATAATAAAATGCCAGATCTTCAGAATAGAACAAAGAATGAAAATAAAGAGGAGGGTCCTAGAACCATTGATAGGATCATCATATGTTGGTTATAATTAATTTAATTAATTGACAAGAATTTCCTTGACTGAATTCATTATTTATTGATGTCTCTTATCATGATCAGATGTCATTCGTCCTTGAATCATATAATCCAAGTGTAGGATTCCTCTAGTAGTGATCCATATGTGCTCCACGTATATCAGGACGTTGCCAAAGGGATTTCCTGGTGCTAGCATGGAAGTGCCTTCACTAGCAATGTCCGCCTTCGATCGCCTTGATCCGATGGTGGAGGATCTCTCTTTGTATTGAGATCATTCTTGGTTGAATTAGTTCTTTCGGCCTTGAGATTACTCTCTAGAATTATTGTGCACAGTGATTATCCTTCCTTAAAATTTGTGGGGTTGTGAGGATATTTATAATCGGGTTATAGGTTATAGGGTTATGAAAATAAATAAACACATTACATGTTTTATTTATTTCATTAACTCTTGTTGAAAACCCCCATTTCGAATGATTAATACACGGTTTGTACTCGTTTTCCATGAATACTACACGGTCTGTACATTCAATGTACACGACGTGTTTATCTTGATTTTATTTTTCCTTATTTTCTCCACCAGATTTTTTAGATCCCGAGTAATGGCTATTTATTTTCAAATAAATGTAACTACATTACTCACTAATATATATTATTTCGCACACAATATATTTTCTCAAATAACTAGTGTTGAAATAAATGAGATCATGAATAATTATTAAACCACAGTAGGGAATAATCTTTATTTAACCTGTAAAATTAATATTTAACTGAGACACATGGACACACTTATTGTGTGACCCTCTAGGCCTCTTTCTCAGTGGCATTAGACATGTCATGCTTAAAGTCCAAGGTTAACACCTAGTAACATGCCAAGGGACCCATAGAGAAAGAAGTTAATGCTGCAATGATGTGTCACCTCATACAAATGCTTACCGTGCAATATAATCCCTTTTTCATAATATTTCAAATCAAGTGGTTTGCATGCTAGTTCCATCAACCCATGTGCTCGATTATTCATTCATTGGAAGTCAAGAATAGAACTCACCCATTCCATACCATGGATATGGATTTATTTAGGCTATATTAATTCCTTTAAAGGGCCCAAGATACCAAATTCTGTTATGGAACAAAACGGACAAATCTCTTATCACATTATCAAATAATGCAGTATTAATCGTGACTCACCCAATGTATCCTACCTCGCTGCAATCAGTGTGTCGTCAAATTTTTCATCAATAAATCTATGTGCACGAGTTGTAATACCCATTAATAATAATATTAATGTCCAAGGACCAATACACACATCCACAGATAGGAACATCCAATGACACTATGAAATGTGGATTTCCAACTAGCGGGTGTTATTCTCATAATATCTTCCAAGATATTACCACGGGTACACACCACGAGAAGGTGCCTAATTGTTTTATGTGTCCTCTCCCCTAATGGCATGTATTTCTTATGTCCCTCAAATAAATTCATTCAGATATAGAACATATACTCCAGAAAAGTGTTATTGCACTTCTGGGTTCTCATCTTATAAGGGATCTGAAATGACCCTTTAATGCAACAGTTATCTTTGGGACATTATCAAATTCATTGTTACGCAGAAGTACAATCAAGACGTGATAAGGTTTTTGTTTAATGAATAAAGTACAAAGTAGTTGGTTCTAGGCCACCAACTCCAATAGACTCCCACATTAACAAGATCCAACTACTAAAAACATTTATCCATCTAGTTCTCAAAATGATATTCATGCTTCTGGTGAGATAGGCCTTTAGTCATGGGGTCTAACTCATTCTATTCTGTGGACACTTTTCTCACTAAAAATTCACCCCTTTGATAGAAATCACTCTTGAGGTGATACTTTTGGAGTATGTGCTTTGTCCGTTGATGTGACATTGGTTCTCTTGCAAGATCCACCACTGCAGTATTATCGCAATACAACGTGGTAGGCTCTTTACAGATAGGCACCACATCAAGCTCCTAGAAACAGTTCCTAATCCAGATGGATTTCATGGATGCATAAGAAGCTACTATATATTCAGACTCCACTGTAGAATTAGTGACAACTGGCTGATTTGAACTCTTCCAGCCCACAGCTCCCCCATTGAGACAGAAAACATATCCCGATTGTGACTTCAGATTGTTCTGATCTGTCTGAAAACCATCATCAGCATACCCTTTGATGACAATCTCATAATCTCTTCCATACACCAGGAACATATCCTTAGTTCTTCTCAGATACTTAAGTATAGTCTTAACAACAATCCAATGTTGTTCTCCTAGATATTCTTGATATCTATCTACCTTTCTCAGTGCATAGGAAACATCAACCTTGGTACATAACATGTTATACATGATAGTTCCTATATCCAAAGCGTATGAGATCTTACTAATTCTATCATTCTCCTATTGTGTCTGTTGACACATTTTCTTAGCAATATGTAGGCCATGTGACCCTCTAACTAATCCTCTCTTGGATTTTTCCATACTAAATCTATTTAGTATATGGTATATGTCTATAACCTGACTTAGTCCAAGCAGCCTCTTGGATCTATCATGAATGATCTTGATCCCTTTAATGTAAGCTACCACACCCAAATCATTCATGGAGAAACAATTTTTCAGCCAGTCATTAACTAACTGTAAGACAGGTACATCATTTCCAATAAGAAATATGTCATCATCATATACTACTAGGAGAATGACTACATTCCAATTAAACTGCTTATAAACACATGGATCACATTTGTTCTTAATGAAACCAAATTCAATTATGGATTACTCAAATAGAATGTTCTTTGACCTGGAATCCTTTTTTATTCCATAAATGGATTTCAGAAACATGAAAACCCATTTCTCTTCACCTAGTGTCACAAACACTTCTGTTTGTGTCATATAGACATCATCCTAAAGGTTCCCATTAAGGAATGTAATTTTGACATCCATCTGCCAAATCTCGTAGTCATGGAAATATGCTTTGGAAAGTATGATTATTATGGATTTAAACATGGGAACTCGTGATAAGGCTTCATCATAGTCAATTCAATGATGTTGTCTAAATCCTTTATCCACTATTCATGCTTTATAGGTGCTAACTTTACCATCCATGTCCAATTTTCCCTTGGATACCAATTTGCATCCAACAGGCTTTACATCAATAGGCTCATCGACCAGAACCCATATTTGTTCTGATACATGGATTCCATCTCTAAATTCATAGCTTCTAGACATCTTGTATCTTATGAGCTTTCTACTTCTTCCTTGTAGGATATAGGTTCATCATTGTCCAACAATAATGATTCACCATCCTTAGTGACTAGGAAACCAAATCTCTCTGGTTCCTTTGCATTTCTTGAGCTCCAATGCAGTACTTGTGTCTTTGGAACCTCTTCCATAGGGACATATGGAACTTGTACCAATACCAAATCCTGTGTATCTTGAGAATCTAATTCATTGATTTCAATCTTTCTCCCGCTATCATTCATGAGGATGTGCTACCTCTCATGAAAGACGGCTTATCTGGCGACAGTCACATTGTTGTCTGATGCATTATATATATAATATCCTTTATTTTCCTTGGGATATCCTATAAAGATACAACTTGTTCCCTGGGGTGCTAGTTTGTTTCCTAAGAAGGCCTTAACAAATGCCTTGCATCCCCATACACGGATGTGTGACAAAGTGGGTTTCCATCGATTCCATAACTCAGATAGAATTACATTTTCTGCCTTAGTTGGTACTCAGTTTAATGTGTATGTTGTAGTTTGTAATGCGTATCCCCAAAAGGATAATGGACGATCTTCATGACTCATCATCGACCTAACCATGTCCAATAAGGAGAGGTTCCTCCTTTTACTAACACTGTTCCACTGTGGTGTATATGGAGGAGTTATCTAAGATATAATCCCTGACTCCCGTAGAAGAACGTTGAAATCTTGGATCCGATATTCTCCACCCCGATCCGATCGAAGAATCATTATCTTCTTACCAAGCCAATTCTATACATCATTCATGAATTCCATAAATTTCTCTATGGCTTCTGATTTATACCTCATTAAGTAGACATATACATATCTACTCAAATCATCTGTAAATGTAATGATGTATGAATATCCACCTCTAGATTCTACTGTAAACGGTCCACACACATCTGTGTGCACCAATCCTAGAAGCTCTGTGGCCCTTTTACCTTGTCCAACGAAGGGTGGCTTGGTCATTTTTCCTTATAATCTAGAATGATATATATCATGTAGTTTTATCTCAGTAGAGTCCAAATAACTATCTTGACAGAGCTTTGTCATGTACATCACATTTACATGATTGAGACGATGATGCCACTACTGGGTGATGTCTGAGTCATGTGAGTTTGTTTCGTTATCAATTTCCATCACTTTGTTATTGTAATTTAATACATACAAAACATTATTTAAATGCGTCATACCAAAAAATACATTTTTCTTATATAAGAGACAACCCTTATCTCCAAACATGAAAAAAATACATCTATATCCAAAAAAGATTCAGAAATTATGTTCTTGGTAGCACTAGGAACACAATAACAGTTATGTATAACCAAAATTATACCTGTCGGAAATGAGAGGTCGTAATATCCAATAGCCAATGCATCCAGCCTTGTGCTATTGAAAGCTCGAAGATCCACTTCTCCTCTAGTAATCTATCTAAATCTACTTGGTTCCTACATTTGAATACAGATGTGAGCCCCACAAGCTGTATCAAATACCCAATGAGTAGAAATAGAATGATTACACTCAATAACGAATACACCTTTAGAATCCCCACACTTCTTGGTTCAGTTCCTCTTCTAGTGGAATTGATTTCCAAACAAAAAAAACACTGCCTCCCATTCCTTGCCCTGCCTCTGCATTATCACCTTCTTGGAAGGATGGAGTTCATGGTCTTCGTACCGTTTATAAGTCTTTGTAGCATTTTCCTTGTCCACCATTTTCTTTTACACCATGTCCTTATCTACCTGGCGAATTAAGGTTGAAACTTCCGATAGACTCTTTACATTGTTTCTCATGTTATAATTGAAAATGAAGCTAGAGAAGATAATGGTAAGTGATTATAGGATGAGATCTGTACGCAACTCATCCGGGAAATTAATACCTAAGATGTATGGGCATTCAAGGTAGCCAATAATCTTGACTACCTGAGGCACATCTGGCATAGACTCTCCAAGCATAGTTTTAAATAAAGTTTTGGAGATCTCAAATCTCTCCTCTCTCGCCTTCTCATAGTATATATCCTTAAGGTGAGACCTCATGCTATACATGTCTAGGATTCCATGTTGATTCAAGAGCTCATTAGACATGGTTGATAGCATGAAACACTGGACATATGTTGCATCATTCATGTGTTTCATGTAGAGAGATAGTTCCTCATCACTATCCTCCTTTCCAGGCGCAACTGGTATAGTCTCTTACAACACATACAATTTCCTTTCGTGGTGAAGGATGATGCGTAAAGACCTCTGACACTCTTAGAAGTTGGTGTCGGTGAGAAGGTTTTCCTTCTCAAGTATGGATCACAATGAAATATTTGATGTAATTTTTCTTGTCGTTTCTAAAAATTAAGATGAGAAAACGTTTAGTAATTTATTATAAAAATGATACAAATATTTTAATTAATACTTATTAGTCTACCACTATTGTATCTAAATCCAATATCCCTCACCATTGACATCAGAATATTCTGTTTCTTGAATATTCTGGTGGCAATGATCCATATTTCCTTTCGCATTACACCAACTAGGGTTGGTCACAAAACTTGAAGAGTTTTAGGTAGGCCTTCCATATGACAACTACATTCACTCACAACTCCTTGATCCACTAAGAGGACTTCCGAATACTGAAATACTTTTATTTTGGATTTACTCATCCTTTAACTCTTGGTCACACCGTGTCCTACTGTGGTAGTAAAACCTTGAAGTGAACCTAGTCAAGTCAACCCAAAACCATGAATTAGAATTCCCCGATAATTGAAAGAACCCAAACTATGGTTAGACAAGAACATTGATCTATGGTTAGATTTTAAACAATATTATGGAAGGCTATACTGACTTAATATTTTTTGGGGGGATTTTATCCTTATACAGAAATTTTTAATTCATTATCTTTTATTACATGCTTTTTAATATTATGTGGGATATACGTAAGTGTTTAACCCTGTATAAGATAATATTTATGTATAAGACAGTTTTATTTTAGTTCCATCTTGAATGCTCATTTAATTCATTAAATGTGTGATCATGACAACACATCCATAATAAATAATCCTTGCAACTGACAGAAATAAAATAAATTTTATGATTAAGATATTTTTCTATTGGTTAGTTTATCTAGCGGTTGATAAACTAACCCATGACCTAGGGGAGAATCACCTTGAACCTTTACGGTTAATGTTTATAGCTTTCCACCTGTCCACCTTTATATCTCGTTGGATTGGTTTCACCTTGGCTCCTAAAATGATCCCCCTCCACCAACTTGGGAGTTCCATCCATACATATGCATTTATCTTACACATAGATCAGGGGTAAAAATGGGGATTTTACATAATAGAATCCTTGGGCGCGCAGGCCCTACATATTAATGAGGATAAGAATCGCATGCCAACAAATTTATTTTAAATAAATAAAATAAAGGAAACCATTCACATACAACGTTCATGGTCTAGATCATGATCATCCATACATGAAATGATATTTACGAATAAATAAAAATAGCATTAATGTCTTTAATCATTATTGTTTAAGATTAATCACGCTAAAATCAATTAATTATCTTAAATTAATCAATCCTTTTATCTTAAACCCTTTTCTAAATTTCATTGATATTCTCATCCATCATAATTTTAATCAAATAAATTAATCTAAAATTATCCATGTACGTAACGTGTACCTTAAAGGAAACCAGGTGAATTTAAATTCATTATGCAGATGTTAAATTAAACAAACATATATAAAACATTTATCACTTGTTGTGCCTCACCTTTACGCCTATAATATGGCACATGTATCAAGGGTTTATATAATATAATAATAAATTTTAATAAATCTACTTAATTTGAATGAGTACCCAACATGTAGTTTTGACTACAGAGTGTGTAATTTTTGTTCACCATCCATCCGAAGTACACTCCTAGGGACATGGCGTGTTGATGTAATTTTGAATTTTTTTGAGTACATGACATGTTCAGTGGGACACATGCTTTGTAGTTTCCATGTTACATGGTTTCTAGCCGGGCAAGGTGTGTATGGGGAATATGGTCTAAACATAATCAGAAGGTACTACACGGTGTGTTCAGTTGGACCACACAACATGTAATCCAAAAACCATGTTCCACTTGTTTTTGGTTAACACACAGTGTCATAAATGACTTAGATAGGATCCAATAAACTGCTTAATTTTGCAGATCCATCAATTCATTGAACCTAGACTATACAATGTGTATTTTGAATACATGTGGTGTATTATGGGGTTGTATAGACTGAAGCATTTGGCACCTCTGAATGATTTACATTTTGTTATTTTAATCAATATTAAAGGAAAACTTCACTTATGTAAGGTGAATTAGAAACGATAGGGGAGGAAAAGATCTTGTGATTAATATTTTTACGAATGATTAACTTGAATTGAAACAACTATATTATTAAATGCATAAATCACCAATGAAAAACTAAATAATTACAATCAATGATATAACCCGTTTGATATCACTTGTAGGTTCTGGGAGCAGTAGAAGTACATTTTTGGGTCGGGCCAAATTTAATTTTACCGTTAAACAATGTTCAATCCGAGATCCTTCACAATAATAAAACGTCAGATCTTTTGAATAGAACAAAGAACTAAAAGAATGAGAATGGTCCTAGAACCATTTTGAGGATCTTCGTATGTTGGTTATAATTAATTTAATTAATTGACAATAATTAAATTGATGTAATTATTTCTCCATTGTTGTCTCCAGTCACGATATGATGTGATCCATCATTGCATCGTAGAATCCAAGTGTAGGATTCCTCTAGCGGTGATCCGCACATGATCCATGTATCTCTTGACATCGCCGATTGGATTTCCGAGTGATAGAGCAGAATCGCCTTCGCTTGCAATGTGTGCCTTCAATCACCTTGATCTGATGGAGGATGATCTCTCCCAGTCTTGAGAGTGTTCTTGGAAGAAGTAGTTATTTTGGCCTTGAGAGAACTCTACATAATTATTGTGTAGAACAATTCTCCTTCTTTAAAAGTGACGATGTTGTGAAGTTATTTATAATTGGTTTTGAGGTTATAGAGTTATGAAAATAAACAAATTCATTATTCAATTTATTTATTTCATTATCTCTTATTGAAAACCCCCATGTCAAATGAGAAAGTACTTGACAAGCACTGGTGATGATCATAATAAATATCCTTTAAAAAATGATATTATTTCATTAAAATACTGACTAGAAAAACTACAAGGCATGTAATCATTAATACCTGGAATGTACTCATTTTCCATGGAAACTACATGGTGTTTACATTCAATGTCCACGATGTGTTTATCTTGTTTTCATTTTTGTTTATTTCTTCCACCATATTTTTTAGACCTTGAGTAATGGCTATTTATTTGTCAAATAAATGTAACTTCATTACTCACTAATATATATTATTTCACCCATAATATATTCTCTAGAATCACTAGTGTCGAAATAAATGGGATCAGGCATAATTATTAAACCATATTTAAGAATAATCATTATTTTACTTGTTAAATTATTATTTAACTGAGATACAAGGACACACTTTGTCTGTGACCCTCTAGACCTCTTTCTCAGTGGAATTAGGTGGAGCATACCAAAAATCCAAGTATCGTGTCTAGTAACATGCCAAGGCACCCCTAGAAAAATAAGTTAACTCCACAATGACCTTTAACCTCATATGAACACATATCGTGTAATATAACCCCTTTGTCACGATATATCGAATCAAGTAGGATGCATGCAAGTTCCATCAACCCATGTGCTCGATTATTCTTTCATTGACTTTCTAGAATTGAACTCGCCCATTCCATACCAAGGACATGGATTTATTTAGGCTAGATTAATTTCATCAAAGGGCCTGAGATATCTACTCTTGTTATGGAATAGAAGGGGAAAATAATTTCTCGCATTATCTATTAATGCGATATTACTCATGATGCTCCCAACCTATCCTACCTCACTACGATCAGTGTGTCATCATAGTTTTCATTAATACATCAATGTGCGCAATTTGTAATACCCATTAATAATAATCTTAATGTCTCGGGACCAATACACACGTCCGAAGATAGGAAGATCCAATGACATTATGAAATGTGGATTTCCTACGGGCAGGTCTTGTTCTCATAATATCCACTGAGATATTACCAAGGGAACACTCCATGAAAAGGTGCATCGATGATTTATGAGTCCTCACCCATAATGGCCTTTATTATATATTTCCGTCAAATAACATCATTCGGACATAGAACATATATTCAAGAACAATGTTATGGCACTTTTGGGATCTCATCATAGCAGGGATCCGCTATAACCCTTTAATTAAATAGCTACCCCTGGATTATTATTACATGCATTTTCATGCAGAAGAAAAATCAAGATGTGATAAGGGGTTTATTTAATGAATAAAGTACAAAGTAGTAGGTTCTATGTCACACCCCAACCGTGGATGCCCTTGTTTTAATATTTTCTTGGTCTTAGATTGAATTTTTCTAAGATTAATAGTGTTGGTGTGTTTCACGCCAGTGTGCGGTCACCACATCATTAGCAGTGATGGTGCGTTCAGCCTGAGTGACGACATGTTCACCCGGCGTTTAAATATTAAATTTCTTTATTTTCACAATTAGTATAATTAGTAGTATTAAATTGTTATAAATATTATTATTATTATTTTATTATTAGGATTGTTAAAGTATTATTAGTATTATAGTTACGATATTATTATTATTATTATTATTATTATTATTATGTTTTATTATCTTTTTAAAGTTTTATTATTATTATCAGGATTTTATATTTTGTTTATTTACTTATTCTATAAATATTATTATTATTGTGTTAAAAAAATAAAAAATAAAAAATTGAACCCTAATCCCCCTAGTTTTCCACTCTTGTGCGAGCAGAACCCCCCCTTCCCTTGCCCTAGCACCACTGGCCCCTGCACGGCCCCCCCAGCATCTCGTCCTCCCTGGCTTCCCGGCATCCCGGCTCCCCCGTGCGACCCGCACCCCGTCACCGGCGACCCCGCCTGCTCACTGGCCCGACCTCCCTTCCCTTCACTGGTCCCGGCTCCGTCCACCACTCCCCAGACTCCCGCTTCACCCGAGCCTGACCTCCACCACTCCCCGGCCCTCCTCCACGCCTCCGAACACCTGCACCTCTTGCTTCGCCGTTCCAGCACCACCTCCCCGCTGTCTGGTGCTGTTTCTGGCGAGGTTCGCTCGGTCGGCCCGTCCCCGACCAGCCCTGCTCCACTTCACACCTGTCCGCTCCGGTTTGTGCATTTTATTTTATTTTTCATATTTGGAGTTTTTCATAATTTTTTCAAAACACTAGTTTCCCAGTTTGTAATTCGCACATTCATATCGTTGATTAGGATGTGCGATTGGCCCACAGGGTGTTGTTAGTCCTTATTTTGAAGTTTCGTCGCATCTGCGCCCAGTTTGAGGTAGGAAAATCCATAAATTTCCTTTCAATTACATTTCCTTTGATGCTTGATATTTATTTAAATTTATAACCTTGTTTCGCTCCTATATGATACTCATGATAAGCATGTTAGGATGTTTTAATGTTTTAATGTTGTGATAAAATTATGTTTTTACATGAATCTAGGTTTATGCCTTTGTATATTATACCTAAGGTGTTTGATAAAAATGTAATTTGTGTTTCTTGTGTAAAATTGGATGGTTGAGTGGTGTTGTTTTCATCGAACTGTTTTGTTAAATTGATTTGGATTATGATTTAAACATTACATGAGAACTGTGTTGAGTTCTTCTTAGTGTGGTTTAAAGATTGTTTTAGAAAGGGCTTTTCGATTTAGGATCAAGCGTTGTATTTTATAAATGAGAGAAATGGATGATTTTGAGTTGGAAGAAAATGGTGCATTTATTAAATTTGGTATAAAATGTTTTGGTTGGTTTTAGAGTGTTCCATTAGATAAAGACACAACCATGGGTGCACTAGGTGCACACACTGTTGTGCGATCAAGTGATGATGGAACCCTAGATCCAGTCTCCCCCAAGAACGACTCTTCTTCCCTCCCTCTTATTTCTTCTAAAATTTCTATTTGTTTTAAAAAATGGGGAAAATGTTGCTTATTGTGTTCAAAAGATGATTCGAAAATGTGTCCCTCTTCATTGGTTTAATTTCCCTCGAAATGTACTTGGGTGTGAGGTTGGACGATAGGGCCTATTTGGCTCTTCAAACATTAGTGTAATACTTGTGTTGACTCTTTGAAAAGAATATGTTTTGCGAAAATGTAAATGCCCATTTGGCAATTAAATGTGTTTTAAAAAATGGTTTGAATGTTATGTGTTGTGATGGCCTGGTTGTTACTTTAGTGATGTGATATATGTATACTTATATTTATATATTTGTGTAAATATATACATACTTATGGGGCACCTCTAAAGGGGACTTCCCTTTGAGGGTTGTCGTGTAGCGATGTTCGTGTAAGGGGTTGGAAGGTGCGGTGAGGTGAATCACGTGTGCGAGGGACTCCCACTTACACATTTTTATTAAAACTCCCATGGGTTCCTCGGCGTCTTATATATTATCGAGTGACGGTTACTTACTAACCCCGATTAGATGGGTTGGTACCCACTGGTAGAGCTAGAGGCCAGATGGTAAGTGCCGCTGATTTTTTTGGGAGGGCGATCAGTTTGTTATAGACTATGGGGCTTCACCATACCCCAGTAGGTGGTTCGGAATCGAGTACGTCCAGGGGTTTTGTTGGGATGTTTAGGATCACCCATGGTTACTTGACTATGTTACTTGTTCAGTTTCAGTGGTACTTACATTACATTTCATACTGTCACCTATTTCCCTTAGCACTATTTGTTTTCCTTGTTGGCTTATTCACATTCTATTGTACTAGTTTGTTCTAGCTTGTTTTGTCTACTTGCTAACTGATTATAAAAGGAAATATAGATATTTTTGTTTTGATTATCTTTATAAAATGATAAATGATTTTGGAAATGGTACGTAGCATGTGTTGGTTTTTTTTAAATGAATGGAAATGTATGTTATTTGTTTTAAAATATTAAAAGCCTACTTTTATAAATGTATTTCAAACTAGTGATAGTGGATTGCAATGGGAAAGGAAGCTTTTGGATTCAGTGGTTTACTTTGGCATACCTACTGAGTACTTTTGTACTCACGCCTGTCTTTTACCATTTCAGTTGAAGGTTCCCTTGTTCAGGTTTTCTGGTTTGAGTTGCTCGGTGTTGGAACGAGGATGGTCTTTAGTTGTGTGGTGACCTGAGAGGTCACATGGAGGTATGTTTTGTCAGGTGACTTTTACTTTGTTTCTGCTGTTAGTGTTTATCTGTTCTGTTAAGTTTGTATTTTTGCCTCGATCCTGCTTTTGATTGGGATGAAATTGTAACACCCTGAGATTTTATGAAAAATATTTTTTTTTTAATTTCATTGATGTCTTTAGGTGTATGCTACACCAATATTATCTTCTGCTATATTCAATATCGTATTAGCTTGCAGTATACACAACCCTAACTTGGCTTTCATTACACGCAATCGCGTCCTTCCCCAATAGCATGTGTAGTACCCAATACCGGGTTTCACAAAACAATGATATATTATTATGGACTAGCCGTTATGAATTGTATTAACTACATTTGGAATTTTAAAACATCATTATTCATCATACATATTTTATAGAACAAGTTATGAGAACAAAATAAATGTTTCGGGTAAAATAAATATTTTTTAAAAAATGCAGTTTTGCCGCCTTTTAATGGCGCACCCACATTAAATATTGTTTTTGAAATGTCTATAAGTTCAATTTGACAGAATAAAATTACTATTTGGAATCAGGATATAAAAACTTTTATTGGATAAATTTTTAATATTATTCTTATAACTTTCATATTTTAATGAATATTAAAAACACGCTATACTTTAATTAAAAACAAATTTTTTCATCGTAATAATTTATATGGATAGATTATCTTCAAAAATTGGTTTAGTGTTTAATTAGAATATATTTTTACCATTTAATACAGTGTTGGTCCTTGGAATTAATTTCACTTTGAAATTGGATATAAACAAGTATCAATCTTTTGATTGTTTTTGTTTCTTAAAAACACGCTATTTGTTTTGATAACAGGAATTAAATTTAAAATTAATTAATGCCACTTATATGCAATGAATTTGAAAAAATAGACATCAATTTTTAATTTGAAATATCAAATAATGCATACGCTGATTTTTTTTGGTATTTTTCTGAAAAACATCAATTTTTGATGAATAGTGAAACCACTTAGTGGTAGTTAAAAAACTGACTTTTTTAATTTAAATTAAATTTTACCACATCTGTGAATTGAATTTAAAAAATAAAAGAGACACAGTTAATATTACGGACTAAAATGTGGTTCAATTAGATGAAAATAAATTTTGGTCAATAGTAACTTTTTACTTTTATTTACCACAGTTAAAAGTAAATAAGATAAATAAGGTTAAAAATGATATAATTATTAGCCTAAAACATGTCTTAATTCTATTGGATAAGTTTAATTCGACCAAAAATAACATTGCAAACACAATATGACCATTTAGGCCCACATGGATTAGACTAGGACATTTAATATTAATTTATTTAAAGAAGGGTTAAAATTGTTAAAATCAAAGTTTAATAAGAGAATCATTTTTAATATTGGGTTATACATAAGATAAGTTTGACTATAAATATTCATTAGAAAGACAATAATATTTCCTACATAATGGTAGTTTATTTATAATTTTTAGACATTATATAATTTAATTTATTTATGAAACAATGATGATGCAGTAATTATCTTCTTAATGAAATATTGACATAATTTGATGTTATAAATACCCATATAAATGTAATTTGAGACTTTATATGAATTTTACTAATTTTATAGGTTAATATGACATGTTAGTTTTGATTTAATTAACTTCTTTTGAACTAATAATTCTTTTATGATTTTCACAAAAATCAATTACCAAATAGTGTAAAAATTGACATAAAATAGTTTTTAAAACAAATATTATATTATTAATTGTTATTTTATTCCTAAAAATCTAAGGATAGGCCAAATGACATAGATAAGGTTATATATATTAATAATAAACTGCTTGGTGTTCTTTTGGCTTGTTATAGTAAGTTTAGTAACCTTTTATTGTAAGAAAATAAGAAGACACGGTAGAAGTAAAATTATTTAACTTAAGGTTAAATCTAAATGATAAGGTTAAAATAGAAACCTAAACATGTCTAAATTCTAGTGGATGAGAGTATTTTGACCCATAACCACATTATATTATAAATAAATCAATTTTTAGCTATTAAAAACTGAATATGTCTTTATAATAAAATAATAATTTTAGTTTTTCCAAAGGTGCCCCTCTCCTCCCTTATAAAAAGGAACCTCCTCCATCTCTTCCTCACACCACATTGAGCCTTCAATCTCGGCCAACCCCTGCCAAATTCTATTCTACACTTCCCTAGAAACATCCTAAATGTCCTGGTCTTCTTCAAGGACCAATTTTAGTTCCCTAATAGGAGGTCTCAAAGAGGCGCTTCAAAGAAGAGGTAATGTCCGTTACCGATTCTTTCAAATTTATTTATTCTTCCACTTATTATTGTTTAGTTGTTTCATTATCAAGTAATAACATCAGTATCACTTATATACTTATATTTAATTATATGTATGAAACAACAATATTTCACCATCTATCCATCCTATGGAAAACAAAATCACCGCACGTGCGTAGGTACGAAATACAGTATCCACACCGTGGTGTAATCTTTTTTCCAACACCACCTTACATGGACGAGTATAATGGTGAAAGTAATGAATATATATGATTATTGTAAAGTTATATTGATTATTTAATATTATATATACATTTTAATACAATCCCACGATCATGGGAATGATATCATCGCCTGTGCATACGTACGGAATACCGTCTCCACGACGCGATGAGATTCACTCTCCATGATAACCATTCAAAAATGATTATAAAGAATATATAATAAGTATTCATGAAATATATGACATAATAATTCTACTGGATTTATGTATATATATATTTATTTCATCTTCTTAATTACAATCAATTCTATAAGAAAAGGAAAACAATGTTCACGCGTAGGTACGGCCTACCGTCTCCATGAACGGTGTATTCTGAATATATATTATATATAAATCATGTTTTAAATTCTAGATGTAAGTAATCATGATCTATGTAATCATATAAATTATTCGAAGGTAAAACACGAACGACAAATGAAACGATTTTACCCAAATGCTACTTTTACATGAATTTACAAATGAACTAGTAATATAAAGTCATAAGTGACCATATATGATATAATAGAAATGAATATTATTCTGTAATAAGTAAATGAAATTATTTAATTCATTATATAGGTGGTTTGGATACGTATGAAGCATATCAGACCTAAGGTAAGGGATACCCTTTCCAATCTCATTCTTATCTAATATTGTTTTTTCGTAAGTATTTACTGGGGCTATTGTTATCATCCAAGTCCATGTTTCATAAAATTGTTTTAAAGTATGATTAAAGTCATTTTTACCCATTTTGACTTTTACTACATGTTATGTATGGAATATTGCTTTTACGATGTAATTTTTGACTTTTTCTGAAAAAGTACGAGAAGAAGATTTTTTTAACTTATACGGCATGAAAGGATTTTTAAGGTTTTATAATTCCTTATTTTCATGAAGCTTCATCCAAATGATTTCTTTATTATTTTCAACCAAATACCTTTCTTTTAAAATTGAATGGAATTTTGGGAAAAGAAATTGATTAAAAAAAGGATATTTTCCTCAAGATTTTATTTCAAGTGTTTTATCAAAACAATTTTCCATCTAAGATGACATTATCTTCATATGTGTATGTTTCAAGTATAATGTATCTATGATTTAAATGGCTTCAATTTTATTATTATGAAATGATATCCATTTATTTTATATGGATTATGTGATGATGGGATGATGTTTATGAAACCCATTTTATTTATTGGGTTATTGTGAATGATGTATTATTATTTTGTGGCACAAGTAAGAATGATTTCATTATGAGATGGGTTGGACATATATCTCATTTCATTGAATTGAGTAAAGATTTATATCTCATGAAATTTACATGGATGGAACGGTAAGTTAATCGGATTCAGTGATACAGGACTGGATAGATGAGTGAACTCAATTTAGAAAGGGACTTTGTCCACTAAGATGGTCTTTGTAGAAATACCATGGATACTATGGAAATCAAAACAAGTGCTGAATGGTTTCTACAATTACATGATTTATTCCGATTCAATTTTATCAAAATTGATTTTCCTTTATGATATATGCCTTACGTACTTCCATGATTTATGTCTTTTCCCATGATTTTGATGTTTAGATTTAATGTTCAATATTTTGCATTCAAAAGTTTATTGATTGTTTAATGTTCTCTATGCTTACCCTTACTGAGCATTTTATCTCACCCTTTTTATGTTTTCTTTTCCCCAGGATATAAAGAAAGGTTTTATGTAAGAAAAAAATGGAAGATCTTTATGGGAGAAGTTGACAATCTTTCACCATGATTAGAAAATTAAATTCTGAGTTTCTAAAGACACTAAACTATTACGGTCCTTGTGTGTCTGTGTTTGTTATATATTATGTATTCCGCAAAAGTAATGTAATGACCATGTACGTCATGCTTCGGGTCTCTATAGTTGGTATTAGAGGAAAGGTTTAGTTATCCTTTGGAAACTAGGATGCGAAAACATTAGTGAGATCCCTAGAGATATTTCTAAGGAATGTCTAGGGATGTCCCTAAGGTTAAGTATAAATATAGGTTATAGACCTAGAATTGTGCTAACGATCTTAGAATTAAACCTAATATGTTAGATATTGAAGGTACTCCCCCTTTATTATGTTGTTTTCCCTAGCATGGTATTTTCCTCTCACACTATTCTTTTTGGGTTTTAGAAAATGGCTGGAAACAAGATGATTCATGACAATGGAGGATATGATGGACAATGGAATGATATTATTCATGAGTAGCCAAATGAAATGGGATTTGAAAGTCCAAACATCATTATTATGCTGAATCAGTAATCTCTTAATATGATCAATAAACTCAAATTTGGTAAGTTTCCTGACTCAGCTAAAAAGAGAACGATGGAGTTTCATGATGATCATAGAGGAAAAAAAGTTCAATTTCCCCTATGTAAATCATGTGGGAAGAGGCATCATGGAGAATGATTCAAAGGAACTGGAAGATGCTTTGGGTGTGGAAAAGGACACAAAGCGAGTAAGTGCAAAGGAAAAGGTTTAGTTACCACCATGGATGAGGATAATGGTATTGCTACGACATCAACAATGGTTAAATGTTTTAAATGTGGAATGTACAGTAATTATGCAAACTAATTCCCTAAGGTAATGTCTTATGAAGAGAATCAGTATGGTCCTATGGGTAGTATTTATGTTTATGATGATGAATAGACTAAAAAATATATGTGAAATAAAATAATTATTGAAGATCGGTCAATGCTTTAATAAGGTTGTGGAATGATTACATGTTTATCAAGTGTAATATTGTATAAGTAATATCATGGTACTATGGAATAAAGAGACATCTAAGGATTGTTACAATTTTGTCATTCCTTATGTTTTGAAAGTGTATGATGAAGGGTACCAGTAACCAGGAAAGGTTATTCAAATATTTTTGGAAAGTAGATGATATGTTCATAATGAAGGGATAAGGAGAAAATTAAATGTTTGATAGTATTCATGAGATTGTGACTGATATAAGGAGAAGGTTATATCTTGGTTTGAGTATATAGAATTTTTGGATTTTGGTATGTGGAAAGAGTTAACTTTTGACAGCATTCATGTTTTCACTAAGGTTTAATGGGTATTCATTTTTCAAGATAATACATTATTAAGGTATTCACATGATTGGAATTGGACCAAAAAGTTATATGGGGGATCAATGATGGTATTCACATTCTTGGTTGTTGACATTTCAAGTAATCATTTTCTTTATACTATGAGCCCAGACCGATGTATTTTAGATAAGCCTAAAGATTGGAATGGATTATGTTGGACATAAGTTAGTATTGTTTAAGGATAGAACATTTTTCGATATTATTTATGGGATGTTATAGTAATGTAGTTTTAGAAAAAGGACAACCTGCAGGATGGGCGATAGCCCATCGCGTCGGACAAGGCTGTGGGAATCGAACCCACAACTGAAGTGCGACAAGCCTTTATCACCTACCACTGGCCTACAGGAAGTCCCTGTTTAGTAGAAACTAGTTTTATTATATTATGCATTATGATATATGAAGTATAAGTCCATTTTAAGAACCATATATTATTAATTTCACTATAGATCGACTAATGTATATTTAATAACTTTTGCTAACCTTTTGTTTGAGACAGATGGAATGACCCCTCATTCTATCACATGATCTGCTAACTCTTCACGAATAACAAATACAACTTCATTTCATTAAGAGATGAAGTTCAAATTGTTCCAATAATGAACAACAGTGAGATTATACCAAAATCAAGAAAGTATTTCTTCTTATTCAAAATTTTCAACATTAGGGAAATGATATTGAAAACCAAAAATGTTGTCCTAGTGCTCTTATATCCAATGAATCAGACGGTACCTTAGATCATCACAAATCTATGGATTTGTGATTGTTGGATTTTTCATAGCCATGTTTTCAACCACTCGCCATCAGAACATGATAGTTAGATTTTTTTCCATACTCATAGTTTCATCTATGTTCTCCTATATGGAAACCTAGTGATGAGTTACTTTGGGTAACCGTTACGTTTCAAACTTTAGTTTTTAAATATTGGTTTTGGTATTCTTTTTTACGATGTGGGTTTCTATTAAAGAAACTTTCGAGTAGTAAACCATTTATAACACAGACGAATTTCGAGGGTGAAATTTATTTTAAGGCGGGAAGAATGTAACACCCAGAGAATTTATGAAAAATATTCATTTTAATTTCATTTATGTCTTATGTTGTATGCTACACCAATATTATCGTGCACTCTATGCAACACCGTATTAGCTTTTAGTATACACAACCCTAACTTGGCTTTCATTACACGCAATCGCGACCTTCCTTGATAGCGTGTGTAGTACGCAAAACCGGGTTTCGCAAAACAACGATATATTATTATAGACTAGATGTTATGAATAGTATTAACTTCATTATAAATTTTATAACATTATTATTCAACATAAATATTTTCTATAACATGGTATGAGAACAAAATAATTTTTTCGGGTAAAATATGTATTTTTCAAAAAATACTGTTTTGCCGCCTTTCGATGGAACACCCACTTTAAATCTTGTTTTTGACATTTCAATAAGTTCAATTTGACAGAATAAAATTATTCTTTGGAATCAGGATAGAAAAATTTACTTTGGATAAATTTTTCATATTATTCAGATAACTTTCATATTTTAATGAATAGTAAAAACACGCTATATTTTAATTAAAAACAACTTTTTTCATCATAAAAATTTATATGGTTAGATTATATTTTTAATTGCGTTTAAAGTTTAATTAGAATATATTTTTACCATTTAATCCAATGTTGGTAATTGGAATTAATTTCACTTTGAAATTGGATATAAACACGTATCAAACTTTTGATTGTTTTTGTTTCTTAAAAAGACACTATTTTTTTTAATAACAGGAAATAAATTTAAAATTAATTAATGCCACTTATATGTTATGAATTTGGAAAAATATACATCAATTTTGAATTCGGAATACCAAATAATTCTTAAGCTTATTTTTTGGTATTTTTCTGAAAAACATCATTTTTTGATGAATAGTGAAACCACTTAATGGTAGTTAAAAAACTGACTTTTTCTAATTTAAAATAAAAATTTACCACTTCTGTGAATTGAATTTCAAAAATCCAAGAGACACGGTTAATATAAAGGACTAAAATTTTGTTAAATGAGATGAAAATAATTTTTGGTGAATAATAACTTTTTACTTTTATTTACCACAGTTAAAAGTAAATTGGAAAATTAAGGGTACAAATGATATTATTTTTACCCTAAAACATGTCCTAATTCTATTGTATAAGTTTACTTCGACCAAAAACAACCTTAGGAATAAAATATTACCATTTAGGCCCACATGGATTAGATTAGGACATTTAATATTAATTTATTTAAAGAAGGGTTAAAATAGTTAAAATCAAAGTTTAATAAGTAAATTATTTATAATATGGGGTTATACATAATATATTTTCGACTATAAATATTCATTAGAAATATAAAATGATTTCATACATAATTGTATTTTATTTATAATTTTTAGACATTAAATAATTTAATTTATTTATGACACAAAGATGGTGCAGTAATGATATTATTAATAAACTATTGACATAATTGATGTTATAAATACCCAAATAAATATAATTTTAGGCTTTTTATGAATTTTACTAATTTCATAGGTCAATATGAAGTGTTATTTGTGATTTAATTACCGTTCTTCCAACTAATCATTCTGTTATAAGTTTCAAAAAAATCAATTACCAAATAGTGTCAAAATTGACATAAAATAGTTTTTAAAATAAATATTATTTTATTAATTGTTATTTTATTCCTAAAAATCTAAGGTTAGTCAAAATGACGTAGATTAGGTTATATATATTAATAAGAAACATCTTGGGGTTCGTATGTCTTGTTATAGTATGTTTATTAACCTTATAGTGTAAGAAAACAAGAAGACACGGTAAAAGAAAAATTATTTAACTTAAGGTTAAATCTAAATGATAAGTTTAAAATAGAAATCTATCCTTTTCTAAATTCTATTATATGAGAGGATTTGGACCCATCCCCACATTAGATTCTAAATAAATCAATTTGGAGCTATAAAAAACAGAATATGACTTTATACAAAAATAATAGTTTTAGTATTTCAAAGATGCCCCTCTCCTCCCTTATAAAAGGACACCTCCTTCCTCTCTCCCTCACACCACACTATGCCTTAAATATCGGCCAACCCCTGCATAATTGTCTTCTATACTTACCTAGAAACATTCTAGAGGTCCTTGTCTTCTTAAAATACCAATTTTAGTGCCCTAAGTGGAGGTCTCAAAGAGGCACTTCATAGAAGAGGTAATGTCTGTTACCGATTCATTCAACTTTATTTCTTCTTCCACTTCTTCTTATTTAGTTGTTTCATTATCAAGTAATAACATATGTATCACTCATATACTGATATGTTATTATAAGTATGAAAAAACCATATTTCACCATCTATCCATCCTACGGAAAACAAAATAACCATGCGTGCGAACGTACAGAATACCGTCTCCACACCGTGGTGTAATCTATTTTCCACCACAATCGTACTTGGATGGCTATAATGGTGAAAGTAATGAATATATATGATTATTGTAAAGTGATTTTGATTCTGTATTCTTATACATACACTTTAATACAATTCCACGATCATGGGAATGATATCATCACTCGTGCGTACGTACGAAATACCGTCTCCACGACGCGATGAGATTCACTCTCCATGATAACCATTAAAGAATGTTTATAATGTATATATAATAAGTAATCATGAAATATATGACATAATAATTCTACTGGATTTATATATATATATATATATCATCTACTTAATTTTATTCAATTCAATAAGAAAACAAAAACAACGTTCATGCGTACGTACGACCTACCATCTCCATGAACGGTGTATTTCATTCCATTTATCGATCCGTTATATATATGTATATTCTGAATATATATTATATATAAATCATGTTTCTAATTATGGATGTAATTTATCAAAATCTATGTAATCATATGAATAATTACAATGTAAATCATGAACGACCAATGAAACAATTTTACCCAAAACGCTAATTTAACATGACTTTACAAAAGAACGGGTAATATAACATCATAAGTGAACCATATATGATATAATAACAATGAATATGATTCTGTAATAAGTCAATGACATTATTTAAATCAGTATACATGTGTTTGGGATACGTACGAAGCATATCAGACCTAAGGTAAGGGATAACCTTTCCAATCTCATTCTTATCCGAGATTGTTTATTCGTAAGTATATACTAGGGCTATTGTTATAATCCAAGTCCCTGTTATATAAAAAATTTTCATTATGTTTAAAGTCCTTATTACCCATTTTTGGCTTTTACTACATGGTACATATGGAATATTTTTTTACGAGGTACTTTTTGACTTTTCTGGAAAAAGTACGAGAAGAATGTTTTTTAACGTATACGGCATGAAACGATTTTTACAGTTTTATAAAGCCTTATTTTCTTGAAGCTTCATCCAAATTATTTCATGAATATTTTCAACCAAATACCTTTGTTTTAAAATTTAATGGCATTTTTTGAAAATAAAATGATTAAAAAAAGGATATTTTCCCCATGAATTTATTTCAAGTGTTTTATCAAAACCATTTTCTATCTAAGATGAATTTATTTTCATATGTGTATGTATCAAGTATAATGTCACTATGATTTATATGGTTTCAATTTTCATATTATGAAATGATGTCTATTTCTATTATATGGATTATGTGATTATGGGATGATGTTTACGAAACTCATTTTATTTATTGGGTTATTATGAATGATGTATGTTTATTTTGTGTCAAAAGTAAGAATGATTTCATTAAGAGATTGGTGTGACCTATATCCCCATCCAATTCATTGGGTAAAGATTTATATCTCATGAGATAAACATGGCTGGAACGGTATGTTAATCTGGTTTAGTGATACAGGACTGGAATGAGGAGTGAACTCAATTTAGAAAGGGACTTTGTCCACTATGATGGCCCTGGTAGAAATGCCTTGGATACTACGGAAGTCATAACAAGTTCTGAATGGTTTCCACAATTACATGATTTATTCCCAGGCTATTTTATCAAGATTGATGTTCTTTTATGATATATGCCTTACATTTTTCCAAGATTTATGTCTTTGCTCATGATTTTGATGTTTTGATTTTATGTTCAAGCTTTTCCATTAAAATTTTTATGGATTGTTTTATGTTCTCAATGCTTACCCTTACTAAGAATTTGAGCTCACCCTTTTTTTTCGTTTCCCTAGGATATCAAGAAAGGTTTTAGGTAAGAAAAAAAGGGGAAGATCTTTATGGGAGAAGTTGAATATCTTTCACCATGATTAGATGACTAAATTCTGAGTTTCCAAAGACACTAAACAATTACGATCCTTGTGTGTTTGTGTTTGTTATGTATTACGTATTCTAAAAAAGTAATGTAATCTCCATGTATGTCAAGATTCGGGTCTCTACAAAAATCATTCGCAATGATAAAATTTTGATGCCTGACACTTGTTGCCAACCCAGGGGGATCAAGGACACCCCTCAGGACTTGCCACGAGCCGGCTCAGGTGACTGGTTCTGGTTCAACCCCTAGAAGGTTCATGAAAAAATGGTATCAAAGGAGGTTCTTGTTATTTGGGTTGTTCGGTAGAAGGAGATTAGGACTGTCAGAACTCAAGAGGTAGGAGCGGGAAGATCATCACAAACTCTTTCTCACGCTGATCCTCATGTTACCAAGGGTAGTCTGGATATTGTGTCTTTTGACCTAGTTTTGGATTAAGGAATGAATAAAGAGATGATCCTGTGCCATGTCGCGATTTCACATGGATTAGTGACCCATGTGGAGTCCAAGTACATGGTTTATGTTCCTCCTAGCTGTTGATGCTTACATGGTGCGTGGATCACTACCATGTCATCGGGTTAAGCGTAACTGCTAGTTCCTCATTCTGGAGAATCCTTGTAAGTTTTTCAATGCTTGGTTCTAGTTGGTGTGATTGTGTTTTTGAAAATTAATGTCGAATTTTGAAATGGAATTATTTTCTTAAAAATGGGTTTAAATTGGTAAAGGGATTTTTAAAATTTAAAGTGTTTTGGTTCAAAACTTGGTGTTTGATTGGAATTGGTAGGGAAATGGTTTAAGTACAACCTTAGCTGTCCTTTATGAATTATAGAACATGTGGGAGTATGTGCATGGAATGTGCATTTTGATGTGCATAAACGAAAGAATATGAAGTCATGTTCAACAGTTCATGGGATTACTGGGTTGTGTACATGGAATTAAAGGCTTGATCTTAATTCTCTAAAGTGATTTTGAAAAGGGGATTTTGTGGGTTATGTTTTTATTGGTTTGGTTTTGATCTGGTTATTTTGTCTTATTATTTTACCTCTAATTATACATTGATTTGATATTGGTTATGGCTAGGTGTTTTACATGTTGTTTAGAGAATGACACCCAGAAAGGTCCCCAAGGATTCTGATACGTCATTCCTTGTTTTTGGTCCTTCTTAGACTTTTCCTGTTCTTCACGGTGATCAGGGTCCGTTAGAGGTAGTAGAATTGCTGGAGGAAGTGGAGTGTATCATTAGAACGTTGGGAACTCCTGATACTGTTAGGGTTTGTGCTGTTATGGGATTGTTTGAAGGTCTAGCTCTGGACCAGTGGAAGGTGGTTTCCCCACCATCAATGCAAGTCGGAATGACGTGGGTTGTCTTTAAAACCATCTTCATCCACGGATTTATACTTGAAGAAGTGAAGAAGAAGAAAAAGGGAGATCTTGTGCATATTCAACAAGGTCAACGGACGGTGAAAGCATATGTGGACCATTTCAATGAACTGATTGCCTTTTCTCAAGAGGTGGTGTCGCATGAGCTCATGAAGGAATCTATTTTTACCAGGTGTCTCCATCCTTAAATCAAGGATCGGGTCCTACCTCCCAAAGACCATCGTTTCGATAAGCTAGTGGAGGCAGTATTTTTAGCTGAGTTGGTGTCTGGGGCGCAGGTGGTTGGCAGTCCAGCATACCCAGTTGTTCAGGGGGTTTCTCTATATGGCAAGGAAAGGATGCCAGGGAAACCTGTTCCTAAGGAGTTATCTCCTCTGGTCCCATCTCCCAGTTCATCAGATCATTCAATGGTATGCTATCATTGTGGTCGTTTCGAACATTTGAAGCCATCCTGTCGTAACCCTCCGAAGACGTGTCATTGTTGTAGCTGTCTGTGCCATTTGGAGATGTTTTGTAGGAAGCGTCGCTTGAAGAGGGCGTCTTGATTGGAGAGTGTCAGTTCCAGACATTAAGGCAGGAGATGCTTCAGCCATCAGATCCCCAACAACTGGTCTCGGGGTGATGCTCGCGCACAGTCAGGAGTCCCCAAGGTTGTGAAGCCTTGGTCCGGGTTTTGTGATCCGTGTTGGCAGTGGAACAAATAAAATCTTTTTCTACTTATTTTTTTGCTGGTAATGTTTTGACGTTATTGTATGTTTATAGTTTTATCATGGGGTTATAATGGACACATTCTATTATGATATAATTAGTACCATTTATGAGGATGTGGTTATGTTTTTTGTATTTAAATGGGTCATGTTTTCAACTCGATGCCTGGTTATGTCTTTCCCATGTGTTTCCCCCTAGTGTTGAATGTCGTTGACTTTTATAGAGGATTCAACATTTCCAAGATGGTGTTGTTTTTCACTCATGCTATAAGAGTTGGTTTAAATCGGTAGGGAGTTCCTGCGTCGACCCCCCCCCATTCCTATGATTGTCTATTTAGATGGTTGATTTTTCTGAACATGTTGAGCTCTTGTTGTGGGGAGAACCCCTTCATGTTCTCCCCTCAACATCGGATTTTAGTTTTCTCTTGAATCGTTTGGGTGTGACCTATGTAGAGTAAGGTCATTCTCTTCTGTTCCTTTAGTTCTATTTGGGCATAGAATTTAATCTTCACTGGCTTTTGGCTTGGTGACATTCTAGGAGAAGAATGTGTCTGTGGTGGGGAGAATTGTCACACTGCAACCATGGATTCCCTTGTTTTTAATCTTTTCTTGGTCCCAGTTTGAATTTCTCTAAGTTCAATAGTGGTGGTGGGTTTCGCGCTGGTGGGCGGTCACGGCATCGTTAGCGGTAATGGTGCGTTTGGCCCGGGTGACAGTGTGTTCGCCCGACGTTTAAATATAATTTTTTAATGTTCACAATTAGTATAATTAGTAGTATTAAATTGTTATAAATATTATTATTATTATTTTATTATTAAGATTTTTAAAGTATTATTATTATTATAGTTACGATATTATTATTATTATTATTATAAAGTTTTATTATCATTATAAAGTTTTATTTTTATTATCAAGATTTTAATTTTTTTTATTTACATATTCTATAAATATTATTATTATTATTATGTAAAAAACAAATTTAGACCCTAATCCCCCCCCCCCAATTTTCCCCACCTGCACGAGAAGAACCCCCCCGGTTTTCCCCTCCTACGAGAGCAGAACCCCCCTCTCTTGCATTAGAGCTGCCGGCCCCTGCACGGCCTCCCCGACGTCTCGGCCTCCCTAGCTTCTCAGCATCTCGGTTCCCCCACGCAACCCGCACCCTGTCACCGGTGACCCCGCCTGCTCGCCGTCCCGACCACCCTCCCCTTCGCCGGTCACGACTACCTCCGCCGCTCCCTGGCCTCCTGCTTCACCCCAGCCAGAACTCCTCCACTCCCTGGCCCTCCGCCACACCTCCACACCCCTGCCCCTCTAGCTTTGCCGTTACGACACCGCCTTCCTACTATCCGGTGCTGTTTCTAGTGAGGTTCGCTCAGCCAGCCCGTCCCCGGCCTTCCCCATTCCGCTTCGCACCAGTCCGCTCCGGTTAGTGCATTTTATTTTATATTTCATCTTTGCTGTTTTTCTATATTTTCGCCAAACCCTAGGTTCATAGTTTGTAATTCACACGTTCATCTCCTTGATTAGGATGTGTGATTGGCCCGCGGGGTGTTTTTAGTCCTTACGTTGAAGTTTCGTCGCATCTGCTCTTGGTTTGATGTAGGCGAATCCATTAGTTTTCTTTCCATTTCATTTCCTTTGATTCCTGATGTTTATTTAAATTTATAACCTTGTTTTGAAACTATATGATAATCATGTTAATCTTGTTATTATGTTTTGAAGTGTTTTTGTTGTGCTAAAATTAGGTTTTTACATGAATATGGGTTTATGCCTTTGTATATTATAACTAAGGTGTTTGCTAAAAATGAAATTTATGTTTCTTGGGTAAAATTGGATGGTTGGGTGGGAATTTTCCCATAGAATTGTTTTGTTAAATTGGTTTCAATCATGCATTAAACATTTCATGTGATATGTGTTGAGTTCTTCTTTGTGTGGTTTAAATCTTGTTTTAGAAAGGGCTTTTTGAATTATAAGCATGCGTTTTGTTTTATATATGAGGGAAATGGATGATTTTGAGTTGAAAGCAAAATGTTCATTTATTAAATTTGGATTAAAATGTTTTGGTTGGTTTTAGAGGGTTCCATTGGATGAAGACACAACCATGGGTGCACTAGGTGCACACTTTGTTGTGAAATCAAGTGATGATGGAACCCTAAAGATAGCCTCCCTCAAGAACGCCTCTTCTTCCCTCCCTCTTATTTCATCTAAAATTTTTCTTTGTTTTCCAAAATAGGGAAAATGGTGATTCTTGTGTTCAAATAATGATTCCAAAATGTGTCCCACTTTGTTGGTTTAGTTGGCCTTGAAAGGTACTTGGGTGTGTGGTTGGAGTCTAAGGCCCATTTTGCTCTTCAAACGCTAGTGAAACACTTGTGTTGACTCTTTGAAAAGAATATGTTTTGCGAAAATATAAATTCTCGTTTGGCAATTAAATGTTTTTTAGAAAATGGTTTTAATGTAATGTGTTGTGATAGCTTGGTTGGTACTTTGGTGATGTGATATATGTATACATATATTTATATATTTTTATATATATATATACATACTTACAAGGCACCTCTACAGGGGGACTTCCCTTTGAGGGTTGTCGTGTAGTGATGTCCGTGTAAGGGGTTGGAAAGTGCGGTGAGGTAAATCATGAGTGCGAGGGCCTCCCACTTATATAGTCTTATTATAACTACCATGTGTTCCTGTGCGTCTTAAGGATTATCGAGTGATGGTTACTTACTAACCCCGACTAGATGGGTTGGTACCCATCGGTAGAGTTAGAGGCCAGATGGGAAGTGCCACTGATTTTTTCGAGAGGGAGATCAATTGGATATAGACTATGGGGATTCACCATACACTGGCAGGTGGTTCCGAACCAAGTACACTCAGGGGTTTTCTAGGGATGTTTAGGATCACCCATGGTTACATAACTATGTTACTTGTTCACTTTCAGTGGTACTTACTTTACAGTCCTTACTGTCACCTGTTTCCCTTAGCACTATTTGTTTTCCTTGTTGGCTTATTCACTTTCTATTGTACTAGTTTGTTCCATATTGTTTTGTCTAATAGCTTACTGATTAGAAAAGAAAATCTAGATCTTTCTGTTTTTATTTTCTTTATTAAATGATAAATTCTTTTGGAAATGGTACGTAGCTTGTGTTGGATTTTTTTTAAATGAAATAAAAGGTATGTTGTTTGTTTTAAAATTTTAAAATACTACTTTTATAACTGTATTTCAATGTGGTGTCATTGGATTGCTTTGGGAAATGAAAGTTTTGGATTTAGTGGTTTACTTTGGCATACCTACTGACTACATTTGTACTCACTCCTGTCTTGTACCATTTTAGTTGCAGGTTCCCTTGTTCAGGTTTTCTGGTTTGAGTCACTCAGTGTTGGAGCGAGGCTGGTCTTTAGTTGGTTGGTGAACCGAGAGGTCACATGGAGGAACGTTTGGTCGTGTGACATTTATTTCATTTCTGCTATTAGTGTTTATCTGTTTTGTTTAGTTTTTAATTTTGTGTTGATCCTTCTTTTTTTTTTGTCTGAAATTGTTCCCAACGATGAAATTTTGATTCCTGACACTAGTTGCCATATAGGGGGATTAGAAACACCCCTTGGGACTTGCCGCGAGCGGGATCCGGTGACCGGTTCCGGTTTGACCCCTGGCTGGTTTGTGACATTCTAGGCCACCAAATCTAACATAAATATGATTGGATATCATAATTATATTGGATAACGGAGTTA